>CM046874.1:64892025-65492025 GCA_025667525.1 Glebionis coronaria | reverse complement strand
TGGTAAGCGAATTTATGTATGAGAAGATTTACATAGCGTGATTTTTGTGACAACGCGCTAACTTAGATGGGCAAATTGTTTGTCGGGTTCGCGGCCCGTTGTTTTCATAGTAAGGTAACAATGTCATGCGGCTAATAATAATCCAAATGAATCCTATATAATCTAGATATCCGATATGATACGATGCTAATAACGATAATAATATTACCTATAATGGTAATATTGAGGCTACGGTCTCATGGACGGTTTAAGATGTATGCTTGATTTATATATTGTCTGACTAGCAATACGAGGACTTACTTCTGATATTATACTTATGTTCTGATTTCAACGATTGTTTTATATAACGGTTTTAATTAAACTCTATGAATTCACTCGACATTCACTGATATGATTTTTGCATGTTTTTATCTCATGTGCTTGAAGGTAATCCGGATGGATATCGACTCTGATGGCCCACATAATATTAAAAATGTTCATTCGATCTATGTTTTGTAAACTTAATGACCTGTATAATTTGGGACCTATTGTACACTTTAAAACTTTTTATCGAATGAATGTATGTTGAACCTTGTACAACCATTTTTATGTGTTGTCTATGATTGGAGTTATTGTGCTATCCTGTAACACTCTAAAAGACCCTTCCGCTGTACCGATACGAAAAATGAGAGTGTTACAGGTAGGGTTTAAATAATTAGGTCATAAGGGTAGTTGAGGTTGAAGCATTGTTAAAAATTATACTTGGATAGTCGTGATGGCGGTAGTTGGGATTTAGAATACATAGGTCAAGGAACGAGGTAAAAAAAAGCTTGTCGATTTTATGACCACTAAACAACAATAACTAGACATTGCGCTAGAAACATACTTACAACTAGATACCACGAAAGTAACTAGGCTAGTACATTTATGTTATTGATCTTTATATGTTATTTTAATTTAGTAATTTTATTAATTGTTTTTTAGTTTCATATTAAATATTTCAAAACGTGACAAAAACCTTTTCAAGTTAAATTCAAATACTCTAGCTCTTGGGACGGCCCTGAGTTTACCTACTATACCACAAATGAACGGGTTCTCTGCTCGTTAGTGTGTGATAGGTAGATCGGGTTTAATAAATTTAAAACCTAACGTGTTTTTATTAAAAGAAAATGCGCATCAAGAAGCTTAATATTTAGAGTTGGATCTTAATTTAGCTTTATAAGTTTAGATCTTGATCGTGGCTGAACAAATTCATTGATTTGATGTCTTTCAATGTCTGAGTGTGATTCAATTATTATGACTTCTTCAAATAAGATATGATTCAATGTATTATGGATGCAAAAAGGGTGTTTGTATTAACTCACTAGTTTGCTAACCTTACTATGCTAAGGAACACATTGGTGCAATACTTCCTAATTTACTCTAAAAGTGTGGTTAGGACTTGTCATTTTTTTTCATAAACTGAATATCAAAGGTAAATTTCTGCTAGAATAGGTTTACCTTTCTTCAACAGCAAGCGCTTTTTTGCTTTTTGAGAAAACTTTTCTAGATTTTATATATTGATTTCAAGATCCTGAAACTCAATCCGTTTAATATCTTCTGGATATGCCATTTATGCCAAAAAAACTTAGGGTTTTTTTTTGTTAGGCGTGATATGGTTGTGACCAGTAAAGGTTTCAAAAGAAGTGTGTATTATGCCGTGAGTGTGATGTCTTAAAACATTTTGAAAATGAATTGGGTTGGTCCAATATTTATTATACTACCAAATAGTCTTCTTAAAGCGTCTACCAAACTATAACAGATTACAACCAAAATTAAAACAACATTTGATACAACTCTTAACCTGAATCACATTCTCTTAGTTGTTGTATATTTAACCTACACATTTCACAATTCAAAAAGAGGAAAAAACATGCATTTTCATTTCATTTGTAATAGGTGGTATTTGGAAACTGTTAAACAACAACGAAATACAACATGCAAAAACAGCCATTTACATTTCATTCTTCACCAACAACAACCATTGCCAATAACAACCAAAAACAACCATTCTCATTCCTAATATATACTCAAGTTACAACACCACCTATACCTCTACCATTTCTAATAAATGTATCATTGCTAAGAATCTTAACCAAGTTTATGGTATTCATATTAAGACAATGGATAGATGGTCTAGGAGTAAATACCGAGGCATTACAAAGTATCAAAGCAGCTCTTACAACAATGTATTTTCTAAAACCCTCTACAACAAGGAATTTGTAATGTATTGTACCAGAAAGAGAACCCAAATGGTCTTTGAGTGTTACTTGTTAGATCAACCAATGCATTCGGACTATAATCCTTGATTATCGCAATCACTTCCTCAAGTTTCCCATTCGTAAAAAGGTTATTGATATTGCCTAAAGACCCACTTACGATACCTCTTTAAAATTAACAAACTCTACCGCACTAACCAACATTCCACACCTAAAATCTTCATCATCGCCAACATCCTCAACAACTTTCCTAATATACTCTTTTGTCGACATCACGACCTCCTGGCCACATTCCCAAATATCTATTAATTTATTGATTTTGGCGATTTGAAGAATACATGCGGGACTTGGTATTATTCTAACCGGGTTTTCATCACAATGATAAACATTGGGGTTATGCAAAGAAATCATGGTTTCGGTGGTGATGATTTTCCTTACCGAGGTTTTATCACAATTATCAACAGTGGGGTTATGGACTGTAATCATGGTTTCAGTAGTGGTAGTGGTAGTCCTAACCGAGTTTTGATCACAATTATCAACGTCGCGGTTATGTAATGAAATTATAGTTTTGGTGGTGGTGGTTGTCGCAACATGGTTTTGGTTGTTTCAGGGGCGGATGAAAGGGCTTAGACGGAGATCAGAGTCGTCTATATCAAGCGATAATACCTAATCATCATCATTTTGGGGTGAATTTATTTTGATCACCAAGATTTGGTGATAAAAGTGTGCAAAAGTGGTCAGAAATTACCAATAAAAGGAAAAACAAAGGTCTCATGTCTTATTTGGTTGGAACTTGGTCCTTGAAATAAAGTTTCAAAAGATTCGACAGTCTATAGATGTAATGGAAGGAAATGTCTTCTCAGGGGATTTTTTGCACAAAGGTAAGGTGAGGTATTCAGTCATTAAGGGGAGGAGGGGAAAGGATAAAAATGACCTAATACAAGGCACCCGAGGGAGATAACGAGAAAAATGTTAGAGTTAACGTCTCAGGGGTTTTTTCGCATCGAAATGTGAAAGTTAAAGGGCGTCTCAGCACGAGCTTTTGTCTCAGGGATTTTCTCACAAAAATGGTATAGTACATGAATAAAATTTGTAGTTTACCCTATAATTAAAACGGGTAGCTACACCACAAGTATACTTTTAGTATTTTAGATTCAGTTACAAAATAGTATGAACAATAGATAGTTTCATAAAAATGATACATGACTTTATTACGGGTTAAAGCCATTTGAATCAGAGTTCACATTAAATACTTATGTGTGACTGTTTGTGAATGTTTTGATGTCTTTACCACCTATTTTGCGGTTGGGAATTAGAAATTATGTATATGTGGCGAATGAAGGGAGACTGAGAAGCTACGGAGACTGATATAATGTTGTTTGTTATTGTTGTTTTATAAGTCTTTTAAAGATCATCAATAAGAGGAGTCAAGATGATTTGGTCATCAGTGACATAATCAACATGTTCATTTTGAACATTTATTCTTTCAATGTTGGTAAGGCCATGAGGACCTTGTTCATCCTCATTAAGAGGTGTATTTTGTTCATTTTGAACAACTTCTTCATGGATATTTTGTTTATTGACCAAATTGTCCATCGAATAATTATGAGGAGTAATAAAAAATGTAATTTCAGAATCAGTAATATTGTGTTAATGATCATCATTCTAATACTCATCATGATGATATATCGAGGAGCCATTTATACCTATTTCATCTATTGATGTATTCGGTACTTGACAACTTCCATACTTCTATCAAAGGTAACATTAAAGGTTTCCTCAACTTGTTGTCCCCTATTGATAAAGACCCTAAAGGCCTTGGAGATAAGTGAATATCCGAAGAAGTATTCATCATCAACTTTAGCATTAAATTTTCCTAAATGATCCTTGTGATTATGCATAAACCGGACATCCAAATACATGAAAGTAATTGATGTCAGAAATCCTTTCCCTAAATATCTCATAAGGAGTTTTATCATGTCTTTTGACAATGATTGATCTATTTTGAGTATATCAAGCAATTTTGACAACATCAGTTCAGAAGTATTTGGAGAGAACTGAACCATGTAGCATAGTTCTTACAGCCTCAATGAGAGTTTTATTCTTCTTTTCAGCCACACCATTTTGTTCAGGTGTGTAGGAAGATAATAAGTCTTTTGAAATTCCTTTCTCAACATTGAATCTCTCAAGATCATGATTTTTGAATTTAGTTCCATTGTTAGTTCTTATCTGTAGAATATTGATAATCTTTATGAAACAAGGGGGTTGATATTTTTCTAGAGAGAGAAACTTAGAGAGAGAAGTGAAAGAAACTTGTATTGTGTAAACTAAGAAATGAATAACCAACCCCTCTTTCCATGGTGGAAAGAGGTTTAAATACCCCAAGTCCTTAATGGACTTGGGCTTCCGGCCCATGAACATGCTCATGGGTCGGGCTATTTAATATATGAAACTTAACATTACTACGAGCCTATAACTACATTGTTGGAGTGACCGAGACTTTCTATATACGTAAAACGTATTTCCAACAATCTCCCCCTAAAGGGAGGTCACTCCAAATTTACAAAGTCCTAATCTAGCATGTTAGATCTAGTTCTTGAGCTCGTAGTCTTATTTTCTTTCTTTTTCTTCCTTTTGTGAATATGTGTTTAATAATATCAGCCTTTTGCTTGGAACACGTTCTTTTGGCCTTTCACGTGCAGTCTTTATTTTCTTGTGATGTTTGCCTCTTTGTGACTTCATGTCCCACACACTTATCCTTTGTTGAATTCTTGAAAGTTTCAGAGTCGATACAGCGGAAGACTTTCAGGTCATACTTTCTTGAATTTGCAGGAGTATTTGATGCAGAAGGAATAATCATGTGAGGACGTCTTCAACAGGTACACCGCAACGCCACCGTCTTCAACAGGTACACAGCAACGCCACCGTCTTCGAATGCAGCAACATAATAAGACACGAATAAAATAGCTTTGACATTTTATTCTAATTCGGTAGCGTTTTACCTCCGGTCGGTGAAGACCGTTGGACGATATTAGATATCGTACCCGTGACGGATAGTTTCAATTAAGTAACTTCCTGACAGGATTTCGCGGGTAAACCCGTTCTCTTTATTCGACCGTCCAAAGCTGACTACGAACATAAAGAGTGAATCATTTGGATTAAAAATCCTTATGATTGAAGCCGTCAATTCATGAAACCTGGAACAAGTGAATTTCAATTAAGATATTCACCATCGTTGCTTTCCAGTTGTCACAAACTTGATTCAAATTGAATCTTGCTTGTCACCTACCAAGTGCTGTTTGATGTTAACACTAGAAGGATTTCCACTCGTCACTATGAACACTAAAGAGTGTCACTCTGAGTGTTCTGGCAAGATCATACGATAATGCGTAGAGGCCTGGAACGAGTTTAAGTTCAATTAAGAATTAAACTACTGTTTCTTTCCAGTTGTCACAAGATTAGTTCGTAAAGAACCGCACGTGTCACCTACCATGAGCTTGTTTGATGTTGGCTCAAGCAGGATTTCCATCTTCACTGTAATACTTGCGTATTACTCGGATGTTCTGGCAATATTACAAGAATACTGCGTAGGACTCATAAAAGATCTCTTACTTTTCACAGTGTGTGA
Source organism: Glebionis coronaria (assembly GCA_025667525.1). Classification (NCBI taxonomy): domain Eukaryota; kingdom Viridiplantae; phylum Streptophyta; class Magnoliopsida; order Asterales; family Asteraceae; genus Glebionis; species Glebionis coronaria. Next base: position 65,486,160 of record CM046874.1, on the reverse strand, counting down.
AGAAGCAAGGAATAAATGGAAAGTGTCCTAATGAGACTTTTGATGATCTCGTGGCTCTAGACTCGATAGTGCGTTTTGATTTAGTGATCGATGGTTGGAGAGGAGTGCCACCTATTCAATATCAGTCTATTCGGAGTGAATAAACCAATAGATAATGTGTTGATCTCCGTGTGATTAAAACAAATACCTTTTGAGAGATATTTGAGTTGGCTGGGGAGGGTTGTGCATTGCATCACTGGGTCCATGATGGCTTTCTTCAATATCGAGAATCATTAACTAATGATCACAATAGCATATGTATTGACCCGGTTTCTGCCTAAAATTGTAAGGAGGGCTTCTTTCTTTACACCCTTTATCTTTACAATTCTTTTTCATTCTTCAACCCCTTCAATGCTTACCAATACGTCATCACTAGCACCTTGTTGTGATTGTTCCAGTGCTAGCTTAAGTACTTGGTCGGCATTCAGCTACGTTCACATTCATACTCCATCTTTCCTAGGACTTCTATTTCTATCTAGGGAGTTGTCCTTGGGAAGATTCCATCGGTTCTGATGAATCATTGGACTAATACCTATACCTACCACCCTTTTGTCACCACATCCGTCGTGAGTTAAGTGTGTTTTGGGTTGATATAGTCACCATGAAAAATCCTTGAAAAATCACTTATAGCACTTGTGATATTAAAATCAAAGTTTTTGTGCCTTAAGTGTTTTGATCATCAAAAACGCTCCCCCTTAACTTGTGCATTACACATGTTAAGTTGGTTTATCTTTTAAGCCTTTTTCATTGTTTTAGCCAAGTATCATTAAGTCTCCTTAATCCCATTTTCTCCCCTTTCCAAAATGTTAACCATCAATATTTTGGATATTAATGGATTAACCGGTCTTTGGGTAACAAAATGAAATTAGATGATGGCCAAAGAACATATTAATGTTCCCCCTCAAATTAATGAGGGTAAGTTGTAGTGCTTGAGTATGATAGATTTTGAAAGATTTAGAATCTCGTGAGAAATTCTTGAAACATTTTCATACTTTCACACTACAACAAGCCACAAAAGCACAATATTTACAATATTAACATATTCACAAATTAACCAATATGGAGTAGACCTGAAATAGTACGACCCATTAGATGGATCGGTCCACGAGCCTGTGATGTGCTCCATATGGTCTACCCCCCACGAATCGTTCAATACTGCGGATCAACCGTCGATGCCTTAACTTTTCCTCAATCATCTGGATGGTGTGGTTGGCACTCTTCTTAAATCGGCCTACCCATTGGTACTTTACCTCTAGAAGACCTTTTCCTGAGTTGAGCATCAACAGCTTGTCACGTACATGCTTGAGAGTGCCATCGCTGAACTTGTGTAGTTCTGAGAGTCGCATGTATTGCATGACCTCTGCTTCATTCAGGTAAAAGATGCCCATCTCTGGTTTAAGTGTTCCCATGTATGGTTCCTTATCTTGGTGAAAACGACTCATTGGTGTTGTGTGAGGTCGTTGTAGATTTAGCCTGGATTGATAACTCTCTACCCCGAGTTGTAAATCTTCAACCCTTTTCTTGATCACAATTCTACGAGTGAATTGGCGAATGTTGGAGCTTAGGGCTATGACTTCATCGGGGTCTAAGTGAGGAACCATGCCTTGAGCCAAGAGGAGTAGAAAATCTTCAATATCTTCAAGTCGTAAGAATTGAAGATCCCTTTCACTGACACTATAAGTCTTACCATCTTCTCGCTTGAACCTGATATCTTTCAAATACGAATATCCGAATATATGGTGAAAGCTAACTCCCTGTATGCTGGAGATTCGACGGGTTGCAAGTATAGATGTACCTTTCTTGGTGTGATTGTAGAAGTTGTAAGCCGACTTATTGTTGCCCCGCCAATGTGAGATGCCTAATTCCGAATATTGATCATATTCTTTGACAAGCTTTTTGCTCCATAGGTCTGAAACTTTATCTTCAATCTAAGGGATATCTTCCAAATTTACTGCTTTGCCCATTGTTAGGGATGTAGCATACTTGTCCGCTCTGTTTTCTAAGTAGTCAAGATCACGGTTGGTGAAGTATTGCATTGGCAAATTCTTGGCTGCTGCAATAACTGAGGGTGTTAGTGGAAGAAGGATTGGAGCTTGTTCACCTGATGCTGTTGACTTGATTGCTTTCATGAGCTCATTGAAATGATATTCTCCCTCAGTTTCGGCAATCTTCATGGAAGCCCAGAAGTTCTTGTCATTGATCGTTGTTTGAAGAATATTTGTATCAATGCTAGGCACTCCATATTTATCCATCAAAAATCCAGAGTTTAAGTGTTCCCATGTATGGTTCCTTATCTTGGTGAAAACGACTCATTGGTGTTGTGTGAGGTCGTTGTAGATTTAGCCTGGATTGATAACTCTCTACCCCGAGTTGTAAATCTTCAACCCTTTGCTTGATCACAATTCTACGAGTGAATTGGCGAATGTTGGAGCTTAGGGCTATGACTTCATCGGGGTCTAAGTGAGGAACCATGCCTTGAGCCAAGAGGAGTAGAAAATCTTCAATATCTTCAAGTCGTAAGAATTGAAGATCCCCTTCACTAACACTATAAGTCTTACCGTCTTCTCGCTTGAACCTGATATCTTTCAAATACGAATATCCGAATATATGATGAAAGCTAACTCCCTGTATGCTGGAGATTCGACGGGTTGCAAGTATAGATGTACCTTTCTTGGTGTGATTGTAGAAGTTGTAAGTCGACTTCTTGTTGCCCCGCCAATGTGAGATGCCTAATTCCGCATATTGATCATATTCTTTGACAAGCTTTTTGCTCCATAGGTCTGAAACTTTATCTTCAATCCAAGGGATATCTTCCAAATTTACTGCTTTGCCCATTGTTAGGGATGTAGCATACTTGTCCGCTCTGTTTTCTAAGTAGTCAAGATCACGGTTGGTGAAGTATTGCATTGGCAAATTCTTGGCTGCTGCAATAACTGAGGGTGTTAGTGGAAGAAGGATTGGAGCTTGTTCACCTGATGCTGTTGACTTGATTGCTTTCATGAGCTCATTGAAATGATATTCTCCCTCAGTTTCGGCAATCTTCATGGAAGCCCAGAAGTTCTTGTCATTGATCGTTGTTTGAAGAATATTTGTATCAATGCTAGGCACTCCATATTTATCCATCAAAAATCCAGAGAAGTCGATAGGATTATTGAGGAATTATGTGAGATCCGCCTTTTCACTGTCAGAAACTGTACGTGCGGTTGCTGCCTGTGTAAGCCATGGCTGTACTAGAACCGTCTCATCAATAGTGAACGTATCAGCAAACTCAGGATCTGTTTGATTTAATTCGTCAATATCCATATCAATGTAGTGCTGAGGTGGAGAGGTATGTATCACAGATGGTATCGGGTCGTCTTCTTGCATAGGTTCGTGTTCTACAGGTGTTGTTGATGAGACATTAGTAGGAACCGGTACAGAAGACGTACCTGTGGCTGTTTCTGTGTGATGCTGAACAGGAGTAGGCGGTGGAGAGTTATGTTCCACAGACGGTAATGGTTCGTCTTCAATCATTCGTTCGTCTTGTACTAGTGGCAGTACAGGATCTTCTTGTGATACACTAGTAAGAACTAGTTCAGATGACTTACTTGTGGTGTTGTCAGTGGTGATGTTTTCACTCTCAGCTTGTTTATCGCCAACTTTTTCTTTTGAACGTGCATCACTTTCTTCCTCTTCCTCATCACCATCTTTGGATTCTTCAGATTCTTCTCCATTGGTACCATTACCGTCATCCTTATCACCATCCCCTTTCTCCTTATCCTTACCATTCCCATTTCCGTCATCTGCATCACTATCGTCATCCTCATCTTCCCCGTCATCCTCATCCTCATCCTTATCCTCCTCATCGCCCTCATCTTCGTCCTCGTCATCATCCTCATCCTCGTCCTCGTCCTCGTCATCATCCTCGTCCTCGTCCTCGTCCTCGTCCTCTTCTTCTTCATTTTTATCAGAATGTTCTTTCTCCTCCTCATTCTTTTCCTCTTCTTCCTCATTTTCTGCTTCATCGTCATTGTCAGACTCCTGACGTTTCTGTTTCTTGGAAGATTGGGGAACTTCAGTGTCTTCTACTGGTGATGTGCTGGAAGCTTTCATTATGACCTTACTAAGAGCTCTTTGTAATTCGTGTTGAGCTTCTGTTATTGGTGACTCAATGTTGGTTAACCGAGTCTCCAAAGTCTGCATTAACTGTAAGTTAGTAAGGCCATTTGTGAATAATGCTGGAAGCTCCTGATGTACACATGACCTAACTTCACGCTGAATGATGTTAGTCATGGAATCATTGATGGAATTGAGAAATGCAGCATTTTCTTTGTCACGTGCGTCCTTTTCAGCAAGAAACTCTTTGTGTTGCTTTTGAAGTCTTATGACATTTACGAATGTTTCTTGAAGTTTGGAGTCATCACGTTTTTGTGCTTTTTCTTCACGTGACTTACTAGGAGTTATCCTTGCCTCTAGTGACGCAATATGTTTTGATTGTGATTCCAGTTGTTTTTGGAGATGCTGAATGAGTGGATCATTGATTGTGAGAAATGGAGTGGGAGTGGATGATAGTTGTTGTCACACTCCCAAAATATCAGAGTATAATGGCGACAAGGGAGTGGTGACGTCATGATTATCATACACACACAGTCACAAAGAACGACCTCTAAATGAGACGTTCGAAAAATAGATCACTTGTAATTAATAAAATAAATAGTTTTAACCAAGTGCGGAAGCATAAAACTGGATACAGTTACAAAACATAGTTTTCTCAAATAGTACAAATGATCTTGGTTTCAAAGAAATGACGGCAATGCATGAGACCTCACTTAGCATCTTCCTTCTTAATACCTGAGAAAAACATTGCTAAAGTGTCAACATAAAGTTGGTGAGTTCATAGGTTTAGTTAATTTGAAATGTTTAATGAACCACAAGATTTTCCCAAAAGTGATGACAATATAACAAATACAGAGTCATCCCAAAAGTATTTATTACAGTCTAAGCTCGTGACACCGAAGCGTTAACAACACCGGCAGTATAATCATATAAATGTAGCCCAACTAGATGCCTAAACCCACGACATCCTATCTCAGACTCAAATGAAACTGTGCCCGCTTGTCCCCTTGTTGGACAAGACAGACAGGGACGTCAATCCCGATAGATCTATCCATAACATTCGCGCTTACACAAAGTAATTAACGGTTCACGATTCACGGGCCAAAGCAACTGGGTTTTTAGTGGGACTTAGACTAATATATAAACCAGTAAATGCACTTGTGTTCATACGTTAAAATCAAGCAATGTCTCACCCCAAAAAGCAGTAAAAATAGTTAAGCATGGGGCTATAAACTCACCTCGCAATTCAGCAAAAAGGACGAAGATAAAGGTAGCTCGAGAGTACGGTTACGCTAGCCGCGACCTATTTGATTATAAGGATCGGGTTATGATATGAAAAGTTATACTAATAAAAAGACACGACACCCTAGTTGTGCTTGACAAAACCTTACGTTTACGGAAAAATACGACACATAAAAGTCGGTTATTAAACGGTCGAGGTTTACGGGTTAAATTATACCCTTAAGTTACCAAATTCGTTTTTGGGCTTTAAATACCCAATACATAAGCACTGGCCCAATATGTACCCATTATTCCCACCCATGGCCCGGCCCAAGGGTTTATTAAACCCGGCCCAGCCCAGGCGATACAAACAAGGAACCAAGGGAGTAAATACGTGTGTTTCACACACACAACTCAAAAACAGAGAGTTTAACTCTCTCTCTCTTCTCTCGAAATACACCCACCGCCCCACTCTCACTCTCTTTCTAATCTGGATCAGATCATCTCCCCTCCATGGCTATCATGTTTTCAGTTTAAATATATCAATCATTTGGGGATGGTTTGTGATGAATAAATCGCGTGAGATGTGGGGTTTCATCCCCACATCAAACCGATTCGGTTCTTGATGGTGTTCATCCTCATGGTTAAGGTGATTCGTCTCCAAAACAAAGATAAGTTGTTTATCCTCTTTTCTTTTAATAAAATTGTTTAAATGATTTTCGTTTATAAAAGATCTTGGGTTTAAATCACTTGTATAAACTTGCTGAGAACCACATGGCTCTCGGATTTGAAAATAAACAAATTAGGGTTTCGAAATATTTGGGGGTTTCTCTAAATCTCGGGTTTAAATACAATTAATTAATGTTTTCTTGTATAAAATCCTGTTAATTTCAACATATAATCGGTTTTATAAAAATTAGGGTTTCGGTCAAATTGGGGGTTTTTGCATAGCTTGTTTCCAGTCCAATTAATTATTAGATTCGTGTTTGGATTAGGTTTAATTAGAGTTTTAATTAATAAAAATCAAATTAGGGTTTATATAAAATTAGGGGTTTTTACATTCGGTTGATTAATCATGATTAAGTGGCGTTTTTGGAATATAGAAAGTATTAATTTCGTGTTTAAAAAAGGTTTTCAGTTTTTAGGGTTTCGATTTGAAAAGGGGGTTTTATACCCGCGACATAATTGGGGGTTTTTATGATGTTTCTGTAAAATAAAAATGGTTAAGACATTTGGATTATGGTAACCTTGAATGATGATGGTTTCGGCAGAAAGACAAGAACATTGATTGTCTTGGTTTGGTTCTCGGTTTGGCCTCGGTTTGGGTCTCGGTTGGGGTCTCGGTTTGGTTTGGTTTAGGTCTCGGTTTGGTTGACAGAAAATATGGGTCATGGTCATGCTCAAGTAATAATACTATGGTTTAATCTTTTCAGTTTTTAATTAAAATAAGACTGTGACAAAGACTAACACATTCGTTTGATTTTTCGCAGGTTTGTCAAAGACGAGCACAACTAAGATTTTATTCAGAAAATAAGAGATGATTTAAAAGACTCACAAAGGGATGCTTAAGTTTCGGTTTGCAGGTGTGGACGAGATGGATCGGCTTGACTCTTTCGGTTTGCAGGTGTGGACGAGATGGATCGGCTTGACTCTTTCTTCACTTTACCCAGGAATTTGTATTTGAAAACTTGTCCAGAATTTGTAATTGTAATATTGGACTGTGAAAACTTTGTGTGTTATGTTTGGACATTGGGTAAACTTTGGATTGTATTTAATCATGTATTATTAGTCTAGGGTTAGACTCAAGCTGAATTTGGTAAGCTTGTGATATACCCAATTTGGGTAAACTTGGCATGTGTGCTGTCTTGTAGTGCTTAGTGGATGAATAAATTATAGGGTTTATGTTGTAACTGAAAATACGCACTTGTTAAGCAAGTTTTTGAAATAAAGGTGAATAAAGTTTATAACTTGAAGGTTTGTACATGATGCACCAAGTATGCTACTCGGCTCGGGTTCGACGGGTATTTAAGTTTAGACGCGAAAACTGAATAAACACGACTCTATAACAGCTCGACACACGATCCAAAACAAAGACAATTATGCGAGACTTCACGGGATTTAGTAAGTGCTTCAAATAAACATACGGCAAACATAATACGTCTACCAATTTCGTGTATTGCATTCAAACTTAATAGACGCGAAAAACTCGAGATGTTACATATGCTCTCTCTAAAAAGGGCTTTGTCCGCAAAGCAAAATAATTAACACATTCATGTCGACAACTCGTCGGTAAATAATTAAACTACTCCTACTATATGAATAATTTAAGATGAAAATTTGACGGATGTCACAGTATTCCCATGTTTTAGAGATTTCGTCACGAAATCAAGACGTTGTTGTAGTAGAATGATTAACGAAAAGATGAGGATACTTGCTCTTGAATTGATCTTCACGTTCCCACATGTATTCTGGACCTCTACGCGTATTCCAACGGATCTTTACAATAGGTATATGGCTTTGCTTGAGTTGTTTGACTTGACGATCCATAACTTCTACTGGTTCTTCTACAAAGTTGAGTTTGTCGTCGAGTTGAATCTCTTCCAAAGGAATAACGAATGTCTCGTCGGCTAAACATTTCTTCAAATTGCAAATGTGGAACACATTATGCACTCGGCTAAGTTCTTGGGGTAATTCCAAACGATAGGCTACGGGGCCAATCCTCTCTATTATCTTGAAGGGTCCAATGTAACGAGGATTTAACTTTCCACGCTTTCTAAAGCGAATCACACCCTTCTAAGGTGAGACCTTCAACATGACTCTATCACCAACCTCAAACTCAAGGGGTTTGCGTCTCATGTCAGCATAACTCTTTTGTCGATCTCTTGCGGCTTGCATACGGCTCTTAATCTTAAAGATCTTCTCATTAGTCTCGTGTATGATCTCGGGTCCAGTGAGTTGTGCTTCACCGACCTCTGCCCAACACACGGGTGAACGACACTTCCTACCATACAGTGCTTCGAACGGCGCTGCCTTAATGCTGGTGTGATAACTATTGTTGTATGAGAACTCCACCAGAGGTAGGTGTCTATCCCATCTATTTCCGAAGTCAATCACACAAGCTCTCAGCATATCTTCTAAGGTTTGATTGTCCTTTCACTTTGACCGGCAGTTTGGGGATGGTACGCAGTGCTCATATCCAACTGCGTTCCCAATGCCTTCTGCAGTGACTTCCAAAACTGTGAAGTAAATCGGCTGTCTCGGTCGGAGATTATAGACACAGGCACACCGTGCTTCGTGACTACTTCCTCCAAGTATGTTCTTGCTAACTTATCCATTCCATCTGTCTCCTTGATGGGTAGGAAATGAGCCGATTTGGTGAGTCGGTCGACGATTACCCAAATCGTGTCGAATCCGGCTGAGGTTTTTGGTAGCTTGGTAATGAAATCCATAGTGATCCTTTCCCACTTCCATTCTGGCAGTTCGGGTTGGACCAATAATCCTGATGGTTTCATATGTTCGGCCTTGACCTTGGCACAAGTCAAGCACTTGCTAACGTATGTAGCAATATCCGCCTTCATGTTCGGCCACCAATACAACATCTTCAGATCATGATACATTTTGTCAGATCCCGGATGTATGGAGTATTTTGACTTATGCGACTCATGCATAATCAAAGATCGTAGGTCACCATGGCACGGTAACCAACTCCTATTATCAAGGCATAACGTTCCATCCGAGCGTGTTTCTAACTTCTTTATCATGCCTTCAACATCTTCAGTCTTGAGAATTTCTTCCTCGACTGCCTCTTTCTGAGCCTTGAGAATTAAGGATGGAAGGTCTAAGTCAATGGTCATCACCAAAGCCTTCACCCTAAGAACTCTCTCCTTTCGACTCAAAGCGTCGGCCACGACATTTGCCTTGCCCGGGTGATAACGGATCTCGCAATCGTAATCACTGAGCAACTCTAGCCAACGTCGTTGTCTCATGTTGAGTTCCTTTTGATTCAAAATATGTTGTAGACTCTTATGATCAGTGAATACAACACACTTAGTACCATAAAGGTAGTGTCTCCAAATCTTCAAGGCAAACACCACTGCTCCCAACTCTAGGTCATGAGTTGTGTAGTTCTTCTCGTACACTTTTAGTTGTCTTGATGCGTACGCTATGACCTTAGTCCTTTGCATCAGTACCGCACCTAACCCTTTTATGGATGCATCACAATACACCACAAAGTCTTCATTACCCTCGGGTAGGGCTAGTATAGGTGCTTCACACAACATCTGCTTCAATGTCTGGAATGCCAAATCTTGATCCTCTTTCCACTCAAACTTCTTGTCCTTTTGAGTCAATTCCGTCATTGGTTTAGCTATCTTGGAGAAACCTTCAATGAATCTCCTATAGTAACCAGCAAGACCTAAAAATTGGCGGATCTCCGTGGGTGTTGTTGGAGTCGCCCAATCCTTCACGGCCTCGATCTTAGCAGGATCAACGTGAATACCACTGCTGTCGATTACATGCCCAAGGAATTGCACTGTGTTTATCCAAAACTCACATTTGGAAAACTTTGCATATAACTTCTCCTTCCTTAGCAGCTCTAGTATGGTCTTCAAATGTTCCTTGTGTTCTTCTTCATTACGAGAATAGATGAGAATATCATCGATAAATACAATCACAAACTTGTCCAAGTATGGTTTGCAAACTCGGTTCATGAGATCCATGAATACCGCAGGCGCGTTTGTCAAACCGAAAGGCATAACCTGGAACTCGTAGTGCCCGTACCGGGTTCTAAAAGCCGTCTTATGAACGTCTTCCTCTCTAACCCTTAGTTGATGATATCCTGACCTTAAATCGATCTTCGAGTATATGCTAGATCCTTGCAATTGGTCGAAAAGATCGTCAATTCTTGGTAATGGGTAACGGTTCTTTATCGTCAGCTTATTCAATTCTCGGTAATCGATACACATTCTAAAGGATCCATCTTTCTTTTTGACAAATAAGACCGGCGCTCCCCAAGGTGAGGAACTTGGTCTAATGAAACCTTTGTCAGAAAGTTCCTTTATCTGTTCAGCTAACTCTGTCATCTCGGCCGGTGCTAGACGGTATGGGGCTCTAGCAACAGGCGCGGCTCCTGGTGTAAGCTCGATGTGAAACTCCACTTGCCGTGCTGGTGGCAATCCTGGTAAGTCCTCTAGGAATACGTCCGGAAAGTCTCTAACGATCGGTACATCTTCCACCTTCTTCTCGTGATCTTCTTCTCCTTCCTTTTGTGTTACTTGAACCAAGAATACTGGGCATCCCTTCTCAATGTATCTTTGGGTCCTAATACATGAGATGACTTCCAGTCTTGATCCATTCTTCACTCCACTTCTTTCGCCTTGTATGATTAGTACATCGTTTCCATAAGGAACACGGACGCACTTCTCATGACATACAATTTCCGCGTGATGCTTCGACATCCAATCCATTCCAATGATGACGTCAAAACTTCCCAATTCTATAGGGAGTAGGTCGATACTGAACGAACGACCTTGCAACCTTACACTACATCCTTTCATAATAACGTCGGTGGTTACTGACTTCCCATCGGCTAATTCTACATTATACTTAACGTCTAACGCAGTAGGGGTAACATTTAGGCGTTCACTAAATATAGACGACACAAAACTCCAATCCGCACCAGAATCAAATAGTACTGAAGCATAGTTGTTATTGACTAGAAACGTACCAGTCACAACATTGTTGTCTTGCACTGCAGCTTCAGCACAGAGATGATACACTTTGCTAGGTGTCGTGAATCCTCCAGGAGTACTAGTTGTGGCTCGGTTATTCCCTCCTCGGTTCCCTTGATTCTGCCTCTGGTTCCCTTGGTTGTGATTCTGATTGCCTCGAATCTGGTTACCACGACCTTGGTTCCCACTGCTTGGACACTTGTTCTTGTAGTGACCTTTCTCTCCACATCCAAAGCAAGTAACATTTGCTCCTTGGCCACCTTGCGTTCCAGGTCCTCTTTGGTTAGTAGGACGAGGTGGTGCTCGACATTCCTTTGCCTTATGTCCGGCCTTCCCACAATTGTAGCACGTAGGGGGACATGCTCCTTCATGGTGTCGGCCACATTTTCCGTAGAAAGGAAGTCTTCCAGCGTAGTTTCCAGTATTACCTTGTCCAGCAGTAAACACCCTTGCTACTTCTTGTCGCTTGTTCTGGTTGTAGTTGTTTGTGTTGTTGCTGTTGTTGGTATTGTTGGTATTGTTGTTGTAGTGGTTGCCAGACCACTTCCTTTTATCCCCAGTATTTTCTCCCAACTCTTGTACCACTTGGTACATCAGACTTTGAGCCATGTCGATTGCCTCGTGCAAATCAGTTGGCTTGGATGAAGTCACATTCCCTTTGATGCTCAAAGGTAGTCCTTCAATGTATCGCTCCAACAATCGGTCGTCGTTGGGCACCATTTCAGGACATAACAAGATCAGCTCTTGAAAGCGCTGATTGTAAGCAGTAAGAGCAGTACCCTTGACCTTCAGGTTCCACAGCTCAACCTCCATCTGCTTGACTTCATTTCGTGGGCAGTATTTCCTCACAAACATAGCTTTAAATTCACTCCAGGGCGTCGCTTGGGCAACGTCAATGGTCACTGCACGAGCATAGACGTTCCACCAAGTCAAAGCACCATCCACTAATGTGCTTGACGCGAACTTCACCTTATCAGCTTCAGCAACATTGCTAATCCCAAATTGGGATTCTAGCTTCTCAAACCATCTGGTTAATCCTACTGCTCCTTCAGTACCGCGGAAACTTACTTGCGTAACTGCACGAAATTCCTTGTAGGTACAAGTCCGTGCAATAGCATTAGTAGCTCCTTGGTTGGTCTCCTCCTGTGTGCTAGCTGTACGATTTTCTTCGGCTGTTGCGAGTGCCTCGGCCACTCGTTCGGCTATCATTTGACTTAGCATGACGGTGTCAATTCCACCGGTAGCGGCTGGTGGATTCTGCGTTTCGGATCTTCTAACTGGCGCTATAATCTAAAAAGGTAATAGGACAATGAGTTTTTGCCAGACATAACATGCATGGCACGCACAATACAATTATGAAATGCTCCAGGGTATAATACACAATATATAATGATCTCACAATTTTTGTAACCCATAATATCATTCATAGAATCGTTTGGTAGTACATCATAGTTTGTCATACATAATATAATAAAAGGAAATAAAATGCCAACTAGCTAAGATAAACTTCAAAGCTTAGTGGTCATACAAGGATAAATCAATGGTACAAGATAAATCTATCTAGTGCCCTCACGGCACTGATGAAGCTCTCTCTCCAACTCTGCTAACCTTCTCTCAACCACGATCTCACGAGCCTGGGAATCTCTAAGTCTAACATCGGTATCATGATAAGCAGCTTTAAACCTCTTATCCAAGTCTGCAACAGGGTCCTCCACTGGTGCCTCTAGTCCGCCTGTCTCAACCAATGGCTCTACTCCCCAACGGGTCATCAGGCTCTCGATCTCCTCAAGACGAGCATTCGGCATGGATTCCATCTGATCAAGAACAGTATGAAGCTGTCCTCGTAGACGGGTCACACATACCGTCAACACTGTCTCATCCCTAACTGGACTCTTCTTTGCCAGTGCCTCCAGCTTATCCTGCACTTCATTATACTCTTCACCCAAAGCCTCTACAACATCCTCCAACCTGTTTAATCGTGTCGTCACACATCCATCTGCCGCCCCAAGCATCACCACTGTCGATGTAGCTCTCCTAGGAAGAGGAGTCGTAGCTCTCGGCCCAGTAGAGATGCCAGCATCAGTAAGCATCTCCTGGTACACAGTAGGTACAGTCTCTGGTGGTGGTAGTAGTGGTATCTCTGGGACAGGACTGGCAGGTGTGCGGGCTGCATGCCTGTCAGTGGCAGTGAAAGGTATGAGGGGTCGGTAAGGTGAAAGTGGTGGTCGAGCAGCTCTCCCCCGAAGACGTCGTCTCACATAGTAGAAAGGTAGAGTACCAGGTGCTGGAGCAGGAATATCAGTCCTCTCTCCTTCGTCTTCAGATGAAGATGAGGAGATGTGAGCTAGGGAAACCTCAGGATTAGCAGCATATGCAGTAGGAGGGTCCTCAGTATCAGTGACCTCCATAGGCTCTCCTTCCCCATCTGTGAACTCCATCTCATCATCCTCTGTCTCCTCTACCGTCTCATCCCTAGTAACTGATGTCTGACCTGGTGACTGCACCACATCAGCGTCTAAGTCATCCTCTCCTCCGCCTTCTAGGCTGAGTACGTCGTCAGCTGGTGCATCAGGAATACGGATCGGTGAACGACGAACCTCCTCAGTCTCTCTCTCTGTATCATCATCTGAAACCATCCGGTACCACGGATATCCTGATGGTGATCCTCTAGGTAGTCCTACTGATGAACTGATAGTCGACTGTGAACTACGGTTGTAGTACGCTCATGTAGACGTGGAATCATCAGAAGAAGACATCGCTGTAATCATAAACAAAATAAATGTGTGTAAATATCTTATAAAATTAGTCCGTAAAAAGGACATTAACATAACATAGCAATCATTGTTGAATCCACATGTATCCCATATAACATAATTCAGATTTTGTTGTTGCACATGTAACCCATGTAAATATACCTCGTAATTGTTAAATCACATGTATCCCATTTATTACTTATCTATATTCATGTATCTACATATACTTAATACTTACAATCCGTATGATAATCGATTAAACATATAGCAGTTATAGTCTAGAGTTACTAAATGCAACCTAGTTCTCTATAACCATGGCTCTGATACCAATCTGTCACACTCCCAAAATATCAGAGTATAATGGCGACAAGGGAGTGGTGACGTCATGATTATCATACACACACAGTCACAAAGAACGACCTCTAAATGAGACGTTCGGAAAATAGATCACTTGTAATTAATAAAATAAATAGTTTTAACCAAGTGCGGAAGCATAAAACTGGATACAATTACAAAACATAGTTTTCTCAAATAGTACAAATGATCTTGGTTTCAAAGAAATGACGGCAATGCATGAGACCTCACTTAGCATCTTCCTTCTTAATACCTGAGGAAAACATTGCTAAAGTGTCAACATAAAGTTGGTGAGTTCATAGGTTTAGTTAATTTGAAATGTTTAATGAACCACAAGATTTTCCCAAAAGTGATGACAATATAACAAATACAGAGTCATCCCAAAAGTATTTATTACAGTCTAAGCTCGTGACACCGAAGCGTTAACAACACCGGCAGTATAATCATATAAATGTAGCCCAACTAGATGCCTAAACCCACGACATCCTATCTCAGACTCAAATGAAACTGTGCCCGCTTGTCCCCTTGTTGGACAAGACAGACAGGGACGTCAATCCCGATAGATCTATCCATAACATTCGCGCTTACACAAAGTAATTAACGGTTCACGATTCACGGGCCAAAGCAACTGGGTTTTTAGTGGGACTTAGACTAATATATAAATCAGTAAATGCACTTGTGTTCATACGTTAAAATCAAGCAATGTCTCACCCCAAAAAGCAGTAAAAATAGTTAAGCATGGGGCTATAAACTCACCTCGCAATTCAGCAAAAAGGACGAAGATAAAGGTAGCTCGAGAGTACGGTTACGCTAGCCGCGACCTATTTGATTATAAGGATCGGGTTACGATATGAAAAGTTATACTAATAAAAAGACACGACACCCTAGTTGTGCTTGACAAAACCTTACGTTTACGGAAAAATACGACACATAAAAGTTGGTTATTAAACGGTCGAGGTTTACGGGTTATATTATACCCTTAAGTTACCAAATTCGTTTTTGGGCTTTAAATACCCAATACATAAACACTGGCCCAATATGTACCCATTATTCCCACCCATGGCCCGGCCCAAGGGTTTATTAAACCCGGCCCAGCCCAGGCGATACAAACAAGGAACCAAGGGAGTAAATACGTGTGTTTCACACACACAACTCAAAAACAGAGAGTTTAACTCTCTCTCTCTTCTCTCGAAATACACCCACCGCCCCACTCTCTCTCTCTTTCTAATCTGGATCGGATCATCTCCCCTCCATGGCTATCATGTTTTCAGTTTAAATATATCAATCATTTGGGGATGGTTTGTGATGAATAAATCGCGTGAGATGTGGGGTTTCATCCCCACATCAAACCGATTCGGTTCTTGATGGTGTTCATCCTCATGGTTAAGGTGATTCGTCTCCAAAACAAAGATAAGTTGTTTATCCTCTTTTCTTTTAATAAAATTGTTTAAATGATTTTCGTTTATAAAAGATCTTGGGTTTAAATCACTTGTATAAACTTGCTGAGAACCACATGGCTCTCGGATTTGAAAATAAATAAATTAGGGTTTCGAAATATTTGGGGGTTTCTCTAAATCTCGGGTTTAAATACAATTAATTAATGTTTTCTTGTATAAAATCCTGTTAATTTCAACATATAATCGGTTTTATAAAAATTAGGGTTTCGGTCAAATTGGGGGTTTTTGCATAGCTTGTTTCCAGTCCAATTAATTATTAGATTCGTGTTTGGATTAGGTTTAATTAGAGTTTTAATTAATAAAAATCAAATTAGGGTTTATATAAAATTGGGGGTTTTTACATTCGGTTGATTAATCATGATTAAGTGGCGTTTTTGGAATATAGAAAGTATTAATTTCGTGTTTAAAAAAGGTTTTCAGTTTTTAGGGTTTCGATTTGAAAAGGGGGTTTTATACCCGCGACATAATTGGGGGTTTTTATGATGTTTCTGTAAAATAAAAATGGTTAAGACATTTGGATTATGGTAACCTTGAATGATGATGGTTTCGGCAGAAAGACAAGAACATTGATTGTCTTGGTTTGGTTCTCGGTTTGGCCTCGGTTTGGGTCTCGGTTGGGGTCTCGGTTTGGTTTGGTTTGGGTCTCGGTTTGGTTGACAGAAAATATAGGTCATGGTCATGCTCAAGTAATAATACTATGGTTTAATCTTTTCAGTTTTTAATTAAAATAAGACCGTGACAAAGACTAACACATTCGTTTGATTTTTCGCAGGTTTGTCAAAGACGAGCACAACTAAGATTTTATTCAGAAAATAAGAGATGATTTAAAAGACTCACAAAGGGATGCTTAAGTTTCGGTTTGCAGGTGTGGACGAGATGGATCGGCTTGACTCTTTCGGTTTGCAGGTGTGGACGAGATGGATCGGCTTGACTCTTTCTTCACTTTACCCAGGAATTTGTATTTGAAAACTTGTCCAGAATTTGTAATTGTAATATTGGACTGTGAAAACTTTGTGTGTTATGTTTGGACATTGGGTAAACTTTAGATTGTATTTAATCATGTATTATTAGTCTAGGGTTAGACTCAAGCTGAATTTGTTAAGCTTGTGATATACCTAATTTGGGTAAACTTGGCATGTGTGCTGTCTTGTAGTGCTTAGTGGATGAATAAATTATAGGGTTTATGTTGTAACTGAAAATACACACTTGTTAAGCAAGTTTTTGAAATAAAGGTGAATAAAGTTTATAACTTGAAGGTTTGTACATGATGCACCAAGTATGCTACTCGGCTCGGGTTCGACGGGTATTTAAGTTTAGACGCGAAAACTGAATAAACACGACTCTATAACAGCTCGACACACGATCCAAAACAAAGACAATTATGCGAGACTTCACGGGATTTAGTAAGTGCTTCAAATAAACATACGGCAAACATAATACGTCTACCAATTTCGTGTATTGCATTCAAACTTAATAGACGCGAAAAACTCGAGATGTTACAGTTGTACTGCTATTGTTGTTGGTGGAGGAGTTACTGCAATTGCTAACGAGGTTGTGGATTGGATGGTGGTTGGTACAAGTTGTTCGAGGATAGATGGCGATGTTGGTACAATCACTGGGGCAGTGGTTGGTACAGGAGGATCGACAATCGGTGGAGGCGTCGTTGTAATCACTTGGGTGGTGGTTAGTACAGGTTGATTGGTGACCGGTGGCGGCGTAGGTGTGATTACATGGATGGTGGTTGATACAGGTTGATTGATGACCGGTGACGGCGTGGGTGTAATTACGGGGGTGGTGGTTGATACAGGTTGAATAGGCTCGATTGTAGGTTCAATCGGCGGGACGGTTGTTACAACAGTGCTGAAGACTGGTGGTGGAGGGGGTATGTGTTGTTGGATAGGAAACAATGTCAGATGAGCATCGTCTGCTGCTATCATTGATGAAGGAGGTGGAAGTGGCATGCTAAGGTTGACGTCCTTGTACAGAATTGTTTCCATATCTTCTCCACCTTCTAAATTTTGATCTTCATAATCATAGTTGATATAATCATCTACGTTGTCATCATCTTGATTTGTTGGGTCTGTGATTTCTTCCTCTAGTCTGAGATCTTGTTCTTCTTCATCGTTTGAATCGTCTGGATCTCCAAAAGCTTCCAGTGCTAACTCGGCAGGATTTTTTGATCTAGAACCACTACCGGTTTTCTGTGCCTCCATCCTACTTAACTTTCGTGCTATTCGCATATGTTTTTCTTCAGACATTTGTACTAAAGGATCTTGTTCATCTGCATCTTCATCACGTAGTTGCTCTTTCCCTTTAGCTTTACCTTTGGTTTGGGGTGAAGAAGTTTTTTGGCGTTTGACAACAGTCTTTTTCCTTTTACCCTTTTGTTTTTTGGATGGATCTGTGTTTGCTTTTTTATATTGTGTTTCAATGTCCAGGAGCATTTGTTTGTAGGGTTCACTGTCCTTGATCCCGTCATTGATCATTGTGTCAGGCACTAAAGCTGGAAGCAGTGAGTACTTAGTGGAATGTTTCTCGTCACCTATCTGATCCAACACATGGTCATCATCTGATGTATGGTAGAAGAAGTTTCCACGCTTGTCAATAGAAGGAACACTCTTCATGAAATGGTTGATGATAATTTTTGTGAACCTTGGAAACGGAAGATGCAGTGATTTCTTCTTGGTACCGGTGAATTGGTAACACACTTCTTCCCAAACAAGTAGATCATAGTCTACTTTAGATGCAGTGTATAGGCCCCAAAGTATATGAGCCTGAGGTGGTCTCAGTTGCTCAAAACCATGAGCCTTTGAAGTGAGGCACATGGTGATGATGGTGACGAGTGTTTTCCATGGTTTACCAATGCGTGCAGTGCAGAACTGAGATAGATTTTAAATGTTACCCTCATAGTTTAGAGCTCTAATTATTCGAAGCACTTCATCTGTTTTTGGATTGGGCACTGATAGTTGTAAAATCACACTCTTTTAGGAAAAAGAGCGTAAAAATATAGGGTAAGCACGACGATTTAGGAAAACCGTGTGTAAATGACCCTAGAGTGAGTTCGTTCTCGAGGAAGCTAGTGTGTTATGTGTGTAATGACTTGGATTAATTTGTGATTATACTTTTGAGAAAAAGAAAATAGAAATGGGGTGAGAAGAGAATGACGGTTACGAAGACGGATCGAGCTAAGACGAAAAGGTCGTTCACGAAAAAACCGTAAAAAGCTACAACTTAAAAAATTTAAACCTAAAATTAATTAAAAGCTAAAACTAAGTCTAAAATAATATAAATAAGAATAAAAATCTAATAAAAATATTTTAAAACTTTTTATTAATTAAATATTCAATTTTAAATGCTAATTAAAGCCCTAAAATTATATTTAATTAAAAAATGTCCAAAATATTATTTTATTGAACAAATAACTTACTTATATTATCTAAAGACTAAAAAGTATTTTTCCTAAATTTTAAAAACTATTTTTCTATTTTTAAATCACTAAAAACTATTTTTAAACTAAAATAATCATAAAAAATAATAAAATAATGCCAAAAATAATTTGACAATTTTAAAAATCCTAAATTACTCTAAGGAACAATAGAAAAATGAAAAAGTTTGAAAAGTATAAATTTTTTCACTAAAATACAAAAACAGTTTGAATTTAAACCATAATTAAACTAAATTAATTATAAAAAATAATTAAAAGGTGAACAGTAAAAACTTTTTGAACTAAAACTCTTAAATTATTTTCCTAAGTCTAATAAAATTTTTGAAACTGAAAAATATTAAATTTCTACACTAAAAGACAAAAACAGAAATATTAAAAAGTATTTAAAAATGCAATTAAACCTAAAAATATTAAATGAACAGTAAATTAAAAACTAAGTAAACTGAAAAATCACAAATTAAATAAGAAAAATAATAAAACTGGTTTCAAGTCCTAATTCCTATTTTGAATCACTAAAGACAAAAAACTAAGAACTTGAAAGTGACATGTTGCCTGTTTTTGTCTGCTTGCTTAGCAGTGGAAACCAAAGCACAAGCAGGGGGAACTTAGTTCCCACTGTTAGTGTAAAAAAAATGGTCAGTAGACCAATAAGCTTAGGAAAGCTTATTTGAGCTTTTTCTTGGGACAATAAGGCACTCCCACAACCAGTTGGGTTGTGGGAAGTCAAGAGCAACATAAAAAACCACAAGTCTTTAACAAAAATCAAGCACAATAAGCCCTAATCAGTTACTGATTAAGCAGGGGGGCTGTTGGGGGTGCTTTGCTGATGCAATGTGCACTTGAGTGAGTTTTGGTTGGCCAAAACTTACTCAAGTCACTCACAAACTTACCCTAATCAGGCACAAGTCTAATCCTAGCACAAATTCTAACTAGCTACAAGATTTGATGGCAAAAATCACACAAAAACAAACAGTTTATGGCTATGACAGATTTTTAAGCTATGTTTCAAGATTTTTGCATACAAGACTTTCCCAAACTCACCAAATCTGACTCAAGCAATTGATATAACACAAATTATCAACAAGGAGTGTATTTTAACAGATTTTGAAACATGCACTTCCTACAAACTGGTTATAAAACCCGTATCCAAACACCATTTTAATTATGAAAATCAAAAATTAACAAATCAATAGCTTATGAAACTTAACAAAACAGACCTAAATCACTTCTAACATACATAAGATCATCAAATAAACATAAACCAACCAGATTCAACACATAAAAACAAGCTTCATACAAAACCACATAGATCACAAATTTTTGAAAACTCAAACAAGGTACAAGATAGTTACCTTGTGGGACCCACATCCAGGTCCCACAATGGCTGAAAAGCCACCTCCAAACAAGCCCGGGCTTGTGCTGACCTTTTATAAGCTGCTTATGTATAAATTACTTGACAAAAAAAGGATAAAAATGGATGCTTGTTTCCTTCTTAGTACCTGCACAATCAAAACAAACTAGGACCAAACTTCAAGCTTCAATAAGCTAAGCCCACAAGCTGGTGTCAAGAGCTTGTGGGGATAGCTTATGAAACAGTAATCTTAATAACCAAAAAATGATGTAAAGTTTCTGAAAATCCCACTTTTGAAATACCACTTTTCAAACTTAACCTAAATGAATAGAAATTGGAACTCAGATTTTGCTATCTTTTCATACCAGCTTTTAACAACAATAAAAAGGAATTACCTTTTTAAAAAATACCAACTTTTATATATTAAAAAGGAATTACAAGAAAACTAGCAAAAATCTGGAACAAGGGTAATGCACAAGGTTGCATACTCCTTATATAGCACTAAACAGAACATTCTAGGCTACTTCAATAAAATATTAATAAACTTAAACCCTAATACAAAGAAATCCGGAAATGCCCTTGGTTTTGACTGAATTCTTGGTCAAGATGGATACATGTGACATGCCAGTTGTGCTTTGATGATCTTATCCCTTCATTTTGTCCTTTGGCAACAAGAAATTGATGTGAGCTGTTGGATTACTGGCAAAATTCGTTTATTGCCAAAAAGAGTGAAGCAGGGAACATGGGGGACCCTCTTGGTGGTCACGGGTTGGGGATTTTGTTGGTGGGTTTTGACTAGGGGATGGTGAATTAATATTCTGGAAAGATTGGGGTAAAACCCCTTTGAATTAAAGGTGATTAAGTCCTGGGTAGGTTAGGGTTCTTGGGGGATTAAAGGGGTGGTTTGATTTAATTTGGGTGAAGGTTTATTTAAAAACCGTATTTAGAGGGAAATATTGTGGGGTTTGACTATTTGACCCAGTTTAATTAATAAACTGGTGAGTGGGTTTGGGTTATGGGTTAATGGGTTGGGTAAAAGGGTAGGGTCGGGTATTGGGTGACATGGAGGGATTGTATTGGTGGGGATTAGTTTGTTGTCTGGCCAGTTTGGCCCCCCAAGTATCAGTATTTCTTCATTTTGTAATAAACACCCAAAACTTTGAATCCCTTTGTAAACAACTTTGCCAATGTTTCAATTTTGGCACAAGTGTTTTCTCAAACTTTAAACAAGGACTTTAAATGCAATTTCTTCAATCTTCAAGGGCTGTTCTTGTACATACTTGATATTTTAGGGACCCACAAGTAATTTTGAGGATTTACAGGGGTATAAAATGACAAGTCTTCTAAAGTTGAGGTACCATTCTTGCCAATCTTCAATTCTTCAAGGTCATTTTTGGAAATTCCATTCTTGGGCCCGGTTCATTGTGCGGCTTCGTTTCCCGTGTTCGTTTTTGATTGATTCTTGTGATCTTTTTGTCATTTCCTCAATATCCGTACCTAAAATACACAAGCAACAAACACGAGCATATATTTGGTAGTTTTAATGATATTTAATGCATTTTAAGCCCAATTTGGACGATGAGACTATGTATAAAAGCAGTCTCATCACTCCCCCATACTAAACCATTGCCGTGCCCTCACGCAATGCTAGAATAAAGTATCGTAGCATCTCCAAAATTCATTTTTATTCACTTTATTGAACGATAAACTAGCTACACTACTACTATTACTACTACTTGTGTTTTAGACATAATGTATGATTTTCATCGCAAAATGGGACGTTTAGGTTCATAGAATAAGAACACGTGAATGCTTCGTTAGAAATAATTTCATCGTCCTCGATTTTCACCCCAATTCCATGCCAAGCGTGCAACGAGATCATTGTCATTATAAGTTAGTAATGCTAACACTACTCATATGCCCTAATCACGTACTTATTCTCCCATTATTCCTAAGTTGTATCTCTTATATTTTATTTTGTCTTGAATGTTTCACGAGGATACATTGTTTGACTTATGCGATAATAGAGATTTAGGTCTAAAAATAGAGTCCTAACGGTGTAACCAAGACCATCAAATCAATAACCCCTCCTAATAGACAACGATGTCAAAAAATTAAGTTGACAAGAAGAATCGATAAACACGGTTTTATAACGGTTTTGAACATAAGACTTATTACCAAGACTTTTATACGCCCCCTAACGGAAGGGCCTTATTATCATTGGTTTACCTCCATCTTTTATTCAACTTCGCCATGAAGCTTTTATTATGACTTCGGTCTTGCCTTGCCTTTTATTTTCCGCCTCATCGGTGGTTTTATTAGCCAAAGACGTATATCCTCACGCTAAGGCGAATTTTGGATCTTTAAAGCTTCGAAGATTAAGGCTTGATTCACTTTCAATTTTGCATAGATTTTTTGGCCTCGTGGGGCTTCAAATTGTTTGCCAGATTTAGGTGAGCACTTGAAATCTTATTATTGGGTGAAGCTTTCAATTATTCGGGTGCCAATACTTCAAAATCGTGACGCTGGAGATACCTTAATGTCTTCCCAATTTAATTACACGGAAGCTACTAGAAAAGACTAGAAACCCAACAATCCTAACTAAACCGCTAAGTCAATATTTATTAAGCAAAAAATATTTACATGCGAAGGGAGAATAAGCAAACAACGAGAACACATGAGTTTTTGAAAGAATACGAGTACTCTACGTTTAGCATAGTAACTTATAATTAACCCTATCATTTCTCGTCCTCATTTAAGAGACTTAGCCTAATGTATAGTTAAGGAATCAAAGCTAAGTGCTCAACACGCACGGTCGAGTCAAAAATTACTCTTATTCTCGCCATCGGAAAACCTACATTCGTGTCTTCAAACACTTGTAAAACATGAGAAAATTTTAAAATTTGGCCATTTTTAGCCTTATTTGCAACAAAATGATAACAAAAAAGATGAAATTTTGGATTGCGTGTTGACGTAAGCAAGGTGAAGTATCTACTCACCCCCCATACTAAAACTAAACATTGTCCTCAATGTTTCGAGTCTAGGGGTGCAAAACACCCCCATACTAGAGACGTAGTCGAATGCCTAATCTAGCATGGAAAGGGTGTGACCAATAAATTAATAGCCGTTTATGAAGTGTGCTAAAAACCTAAGGTTAGAACATCAAAGGATATATCATTTGGATATTGATAAAGTCTTCAAAGCAAACGATCGAGTGCTCCCATAAAACGAACACAAGAGGCTCCAATCGTGAAGATCATGATCTAAAAACCACAATTCACAAGCAACCACGGAACAAAGGTTGGAAGGGCACAAATCCCCTCACATTAAACTAATTAGAAAGCAATAATATGTACATGGATAAGCATGGGTCTCCCCCACGAGGCACCTTGTTTTTGATAACCGAGTCAAAAGCTCGACTCGAATCCCCATAAATGTGATCATTTAGGGATAATCATGGTGTGGTCAATTTTTAGTGGGGCTTACATGATAAACAAGGCCCAAAAACAACCGGTATAAAGGACTAAGTCCTTTGATGGTGCAAAATACCGGGATCGAAGATGGCGTTCTCGTTTTCATTGGAAAAACAAATCAACGCCACTTCATCATGTGTCAACACAAACCCAAGGGTTTCAAGAAAATAGATGAGAAGAAATAGAAGGGTGGGACAATGGGTAAGTCATAAAAACCATGAGCTACTCGAGGTAGACTCGCACCAATCAAATAGAAAGATTTTCCATTTATTGCATCGGTGGAAGACCGAGATTTCCCTTTATAAGCAATTCCAGGATCAAATATCTCGTCCTCGGTGGAGAAAGGGGAGGGAACATAAGGGGCTTCCCCCACACTAGGTCCACACAAAGCATCGTCAAAAGGGGAAGACGAGCTTGTAGTACTCAATACACGTGGTGATGACGGAGTTAGAGTTGTAGAAAAATCTTTTAAATCCAATTTAAAATCTTTCCCTTTTTCATCTTTTAAACTCTCCTTATGAAAACCCGACTTAATTATGTCAAAAATATTTGGTGTTTCTAAAGCAATGTTAGTGATGAGACTGCTTTTATACATAGTCTCATCGTCCAAATTGGGCTTAAAATGCATTAAATATCATCAAAATACCCAAATATATGCTTGTGTTTGTTGCTTGTGTATTTTAGGTACAGATATTGAGAAAATGACAAAAGATCACAAGAATCAAGCAAAAACGAACACGGGAAACGAAGCCGCACGATGAACCAAGCCCTAATGAAGAATTTTCCAAAGAAAACCCTTGAAGATTTGAAGAATTATGAAGTTTGGTCCCTAAAGTTTGTCAAAATTACAAAAAGGACCCTTAACTTTGAAGAATTGGCAAATTTAGTCCCTCAACAAAACTAAATTGTCAATAATGGTCCTCCAAGAAGTCAACAAACAAGTCAAAGCCTTGAAGAATGAAGATATGTCAAAATCAGTCCTTGGAATATGAAGAAATTGCATGTTTAGTCCTTGTTTCAAGCTTATAAAGTTTTTGTGCCAAAATTGCCAAATGATGAAACATGTTTACAAAGGGAAATGAAGTTTTAGCCATTTAATACAACATGCACAAAGTATGAAAAGAGAGGGGGCAAATCTGCCCAGACAACCTAAGACAACCCACCACTCACAGCTTGACACCTCACCAACCTTAAACAATCACCCAATCATATTCACCCTCCCCTCCACGTCACAAATCCACTCACCACTTTTTAAATTAACTTTAAACTGGTTTTAAATTTGGTGGCAAACACATATTTTAAATATTTAACCCCTCTTTTCAGATTAAACACTCCCTAATCCATCCTTAAACCCTAAAAATTTCCAGGAAGAACACTAATCAAAACAAAGGGTTTTTGGGTGATTATTTCCAGATCCTTAATTAAACATCCCTTAAACCCAAAACCACCCTTAAACCCCCATCACCATCACTTCACATGTTTATGCAACCCTCCCATGCCCCACTATTCACTCTCAAACAAAATGAGGACAGCAAATCAACAACCCACAGCAATTTCGTGTTCCCAAAGGCTAAATGGACGTCCAAGATCTCTTTTTCATCACTGGCATCTCAGCTACAAGCCAAAGATCTTCACATGGCTTAGTTTTGACTGAAAATTCAAAATCATCTAAGGGCATTACTGGAAGTTCAAGTGTTAGGGTTTTTAGCTTCTATTCACTTCTAGAATCACAATGTAAGCCTCTATATAAAGGCACTTAGGACGTAGCATTAATCTGTTCTTGATTTTTCTCTTTTTTTCAAAAACCTTGTAAATCCAGTTTATGAAGTGATATAAATGGTATTGAGTTTGTTGATGAGAAATATTGAGTTCCCTTTACATTTTCAGTTGATTTAAGTTCATTGTTTAAGTTTGGTTTAAGTTTCAGCAAAGGTTTCTAAATTTCCAAGTTTCTGATTTCTTTTCAAGTCTTTTCTCAAATATTAAATTTCATTCAAAACCTGTTAAAATGGTGATTAATTGTGTTGGTGTGATGGTATTTGAGCTTGTGTATGTCCATAACACCATGGCTTGTTCTGGTGTAGTGGGTACCCAAGTTTAAATAAACCATTGGTTTGGTCATTTCTTTCTTTTTTAAGTTTATCATATCCTTACCCACAAGCTAAAGCTCTCTTCTAGCTTAATCTATAAGCTAGGAGCAAGCCTTAAGCTTTTTACACAGCTTTTCCTTCTTTTCTCTTAGCAGATTCAAAAAAAGGAGCCAATCTTATTCATTTTTTTTGTTAAGCAAAATTTCATCAAAATCTCAACCAAGTTCAGAACAAGCCCGGGCTTGTTTGGAGGTGACTATTCAGTCACTGTTGGGCCTGGATGTAGGCCCAACAAGGTAGCTTCCTAGTTCCTTCTTCAGTTTCCAAAATTTTAAGTTGTATGATTTATATGATGTTCATGTGAATTGCATGATATTTGCTTGTTTGTTGGTTTAAGTGTTTAACATTGCTTATATAGGTCTTGTATGCATGTTTAGACAGCTTAGGTTTGATTTGATTGAGTTTTGTGTTGAGTTGCTTTGGAAATTTTAATTTCAGTCAATATAAAGGGGTGTTTGGATATAGTTTTTTGATTGAGATTGGTAAAGGTTTGTGGGCTAAAACTTGTTTAGACATTACTCTTAGGTTGCTTTTAGGTGTTAAGCACATTTGGTTTTCAGTTTGGACAAGTTTAAGACCATATGCATGCTTAAAACTTTGAAAAAATGGTAAAAATCAGCTAACTGCCTTGTTTGCATGATTTTGTGAGAATTTGTGCTTGATTTCTTGCAAGTTGTTAGATATTAAGTTGTTTAAGGATTGAGATTCAGTTTCATGCTATTTGCTTGATTTGTGTGCTCTATTTGAAGATTTGAAATTCACATTTGAGCCATGTATATCAGCAAGTACTAATCAGAAACATATAAGCTATTTCAGTAACTTTACTTGGCCTTCTTTGTGCTTGATTGTGTGTGATCTTGCTTAAATTGTGTTGATTCTGACTCCTTATACTCCAAAGAGTATAAGGGTGCCCTTTGTATCCAATCAAACATCCACAATCACAAGATCAAGCCCTCTTGATCATAACTGCACAAGTGAAAGAACACTTGTGTGTTCATCAGAAAGTTGTGCTAAACTGAGCACGTTTTTGGATTTTTAGGTCTTAATCTTGGTTAATTTTGGATTGTGATTGTGTTTTAGTAAGTAACAAGGTTACTAGATTTGAGTTTAAAAAGTAAAAAAAAAAAAAAAAAATTTGCAAAAAGCTCACCCTGCCTGGACTCGAACACGCGACCTTGCTTTCCAAGGGCTAGCGTGTTAACCAGTGATCTGGATGGCTTTTTACGTTTACCTTTCATTTCATTAGATATTTAAGAGGTGTTAGTTTTTTAGCTTATTTAGATAACAGCTTTTAAATAAGCTATTTCTGGCTTATTTCTTTGAGGATTTAACTGTTTAGCATTTTTCCTAGGATTGTATTAGTATTTTTGATTTTTCCGAGCAAAAAGTGTATTTTTCCCATTATTATTTTATTTATTAGGATTATTTTAAGTTTAATTTTTAGAAAGTCATTAAAAAATAGAAAAAAGTAATTTAAAAATCTGAAAAAATAATTTTTAGGTTTTTAATCATACTTTTGAGGTTTACAGCTATTTAGGTTTTCAATTTAGCTTATTTTTTATTTTATAGGATTTTAGGGTTTTTAAGCAACTTTAAAATTTAATATAAAATTATTAAATAGGTTTCAGAAAATTTGGATTGCATTTTTGTTTTAGTTACATTATTTAGGATTTTTGGTAATTTTTTAGAATTTATTTACAAACTTTTTATTTTTTTGAATATTTTAATATTATTTTATTGCTAAAAATAGAAAGTTGGTTTTTTCTAGTTTTTTCATTTTTCCTAGGTTAAGGACACTTAATTAGGAGTTTTATCACTTTCCAAATATTTTTTAGACTTTTTAATTAATTTCTAGAATTAATTTAAGATTTAATAGATTTTAATAGTTTTTAAGTGTTTAAAAATAGTTTAATTTGGTTTCAAAATTTTTAAAAATAGTTTTTAGCTTAATTAGGATATTTTTGAGGTTTACAAACTATTAGATCTTGTTTAAGGCTTTTTAATAATTAAAAGTGATTTTTAGGGCTTTAATTAGCATTAAAAAGTCATTATTGAATTAATTAAAAGGTTTTAGCAAGTTTGGATTTTTTGTAAACTCTTAGAATATTATTGGGGATTTTTAGAAATTTTTAGGAATTTTTAGGTTAAAATTTTAATTTTGGCACTATTTACGGTTTTACGTGTTCGCCTTTTTCGTCGTAGTTTAATTCGTCTTTGTAACCGTCTTTCTCTTCTAATCCCATTTCTTTCTCAATCATATAATCACAAACATTAATCAAATCTTAACACAACGCACTTGCCTCCTCGAGAACGAACTCATTTAGGGTCATTCACACACGGTTTTCTTAAATCGTCGTGCACACTTGCCCTACTTTGTGCATCCTTTTCCTAAAGATGTACAAAACTACCAACATCAGTTAGTCACACTAAAAATTCTCACATTTGAAAATCGTTTTGGTAAAGGTGGTGGTAAGTTCTCAAAACGTTTATCAACAAAGAAAACTCCCCCATCGGGATCAACATATTCATCATCCGAAGAATCATTCGTGATTGGAATCGTAGGCTTAACACTCTTAACCTCCACCGGCGGAGGGGACGGAAAATCGTTTTTATCATCAACTTCTAAAACTCTTTTTGAAATCTTTTTACAAATGTTTTTGATGGGACTAACATTGTTCAAAGACGTGATAGAATACACATGAGAAAGTGTGGAGTTTTGAGTTGCATTTATGACGAGTTCTTCCTCATTGAAACGAAGAGTGATTTTCCTAGCATGCACATCGATAAGTGCTCTCGAGGTATCCAAAAATGATCGACCTAAAATTAGAGGAACTTTAGGATCGATGGGAATGTCAACAACAATAAAGTCCACGGGATAGTAGAACTTTCCAACTTTCACGAAGACGTCCTCGGCTACTCTACAAGCTAGAATCGTAGAATGATCGGCCATCTCGATTGACATTCTTGAAGGAGTGAGATTTGGAAGATTGAGTGACTTAAAAATCTCAATAGGCATCAAATTGATACTAGCACCAATATCGGCCAAGGCGTAGCATTCCTCCATATCTTGTATAGCACATGGGATTAAAAACTTGCCGGGATCACCGACTTTTTGAGGTATGCGGCTAAGAAAAACCGATGAACAACTAGACGTTTTTGCAATTTCTCTTTGTTATTCAACATACTTTTAAAGTTCGCAGCAAATCGAGGCATCATGACCAAGGCGTCGACAAAACTTATATTGAAATGGAAGTCACGAAACATTTTCATAAAAAGTTCAAATTGATAATTATTTCGTTCTTGTGCCTTTTCCTTGTCTCGTCTTGAAGGGTAGGGTAAGGGTGGTGTGGGTTGGGGCATAGGCATAGGCCTTGGAATCTCGGGTTCCACTATTGGTATTGGTTCAACCGTAGGTGTGGTTTGAGCGGTACTTCGTGGGCTTGGAATTTGCTCCTTTTCGACCACCACCTCGGGTTCTTTCTCTTTTTCCTTCTCCGTAGAAGTACTTGGACGAGAAATGGGTTCTTTGAAAGTTTTACCACTACGAGTAGTAATAACCTTCAATTCTCCTTTCGGGTTCACGATTGTATCACTAGGAAGACCACCCGAAGAAGAAGGTTTACACATGATAGCTTCAAACATTTTTTCCATTCGGTCTTCAAACTTAGATTGCCTAGCATCCGCTTTTAACAATTCTTGCTTAATCTCATGTTGACCTTGCTCCATTTTTTGTTGATTTTGTTGGAGGCGTTGGACATTTCCTTCCATTTTATTAGCATGAGTCTTAAGTTCATTAGCAAGTTTGTTTTTAAGCTTGTTTTTCAACTCGGATCTTAAGCTAACCATTTCACGTTGCATATTATCAAACTTAGCATCGTTTGCTTTAGCATAATTCAAAAATTCTCCTTGAAGATTTTTGGTGTGATCATTTTGAAAACCTTGTGTGGTAGTTTGAAAATCACGGTTTTGGTTTTGGTTTGAAATTTGCCCATTTCCACTTTGATAATTACCCTTGTTGTAATTACGTTGATTGCCTTGATAATTACCACTTTGATTGTTGTTTCGATAGTTATTAGCATTTTGATTTGGTGGAGCTTGATTTTGGCGGGAACCTTGACCGTTTTGGTTATAAGTTCCCGTTGCTACATAAGCACTCGAAGTGTTACCATCCGCGGTAATGCACTCGGAAAGATCATGAGCTCCACCACACGACAAACAACTCTTAGCAACCGCTTTAACCGAAGCGGATTCGAAGCTTCTTGAGCTTTCCAATGGGACATAAGATTAGCAAATCTATCAAAAAACCGATTTTCCTCATTAGCTTCATCTTTCAAGGCATTAATGCTACGAGACGATGATGACGATGTAGAACCCAATTTGGCAACACTCGGTGTGTTACGAGGGCTATAAACCTTAGACCTATTCTCAATTATCACCAAAGCTTCCTCAACCGTTTTACACAAAAAATTACCACCCGCGGTGACATTTAAATAATCCCTTTCATGATCATTAAGTCCATTGTAAAACGTGTCAATTTGATGCAAGTCGGAAAAACCGTGATGAGGACATTCATGTAACATTTCCTCAAACCTATTCCAAGCCGTTGAAAAACTTTCATTACACTCTTGTGAAAACTTTGAAATCTCGTTTTTCAAATGCGTAGTCTTAGAGGGCGGAAAAAATTGGTTCACAAATTTAGATACGAGATCCTTCCACGTCAATATAGAATTGGGTGGCTCTTTCTCTAACCAAATTTTAGCGGGCCCCGCTAAGGAATACGGAAAAAGCATCATCTTAATCGAGTCATTCGAGACATCCTTAAACTTGCAAGTAGCGGTAAGACGATTGAATTGGCGGATATGGTTGTGTGGATTGTCCTTCTCATCA
Source organism: Glebionis coronaria (assembly GCA_025667525.1). Lineage (NCBI taxonomy): Eukaryota > Viridiplantae > Streptophyta > Magnoliopsida > Asterales > Asteraceae > Glebionis > Glebionis coronaria. The sequence continues at coordinate 65,455,206 of CM046874.1, read as the reverse complement.
CCACGGAATTTTTTGTTTTGGATCATCGACAACAAACCTGTTTTCACCTCAAAATTCTCCGCAAGGATAGCGGGAATCACAATAGCTTCTCCATAACCCTCGGTGGGTGCTTGAAGTAACTCCATCATAGTTCGATTCGCCATGGTTGGTGCTTCTCTTACAATGGGTTCGTCAATAGGAGACTCCTCACTAGAATTGTTTGGAGTGGGAGTTTTGTTCTTTCGTTTACGTGCACGTCTTGTTTGATTACGAGTTAGCATAAACGTCACGTACAACGAGGGGACGAGCAAAGAAGATTCTTTTTGGTGTTTTCTATTTTTTCAAATTTTTTTGTGGTTTTTGATTGTATTAACCTTTTTGGGATTTGGTGAATGTATTAAGTAGACACAAATCTACAAATCTCCTCCTTAATCAAATCTCTTGATTAAAGAAGCCTCAAGGAATGAAAACGATCACGTGAAGTGAACGCCTTCGATGACTTTAGAACGTTGGTAGAACACCAAAACGTTCAAGAGGGTTTAATCAATGAAACCAAGAAAATATATATGATACTTAGTAATACTTTGGGCGGCAAAACCCTCGATTAGCTCTCAAAATCAAATACTCACAAGCAAGCGGGGAAACGAGGCGGCGCGAAGCACTTAAGAGCCTTTTTCCTTAGGATATATTTTATAATATCCGCCTTATACCCACCTTATAGTTTGTATTTTCAAAATCGAGCTTTTCGAAAGTATTTATCTATTTTTGCCTTTTTTTTTCTTTGGTTTGAGATTCGAATACAATGATTGGGTAATGACCTCCCAAGTCAAGGTTGTGATTTCTCACGTATTTGGAGTACTTGTGTATTTATTGTTCTACGTATACAATATAGTAATAGTATTCACACAAAAACCAAAAACCGATAATACGTATTAGTAGAGTGCTACTAATACAAATACTAATTATGGTTAGTTTATAAAAACAACAATTCCAATCAAAACACAACACGCCTCCCCGGCAGCGGCGCCAAAATGATAGTTGTAAAATCACACTCTTTTAGGAAAAAGAGCGTAAAAATATAGGGTAAGCACGACGATTTAGGAAAACCGTGTGTAAATGACCCTAGAGTGAGTTCGTTCTCGAGGAGGCTAGTGTGTTATGTGTGTAATGACTTGGATTAATTTGTGATTATACTTTTGAGAAAAAGAAAAATAGAAATGGGGTGAGAAGAGAATGACGGTTACGAAGACGGATCGAGCTAAGACGAAAAGGTCGTTCACGTAAAACCGTAAAAAGCTACAAATTAAAAAATTTAAACCTAAAATTAACTAAAAGCTAAAACTAAGTCTAAAATAATATAAATAAGAATAAAAATCCAATAAAAATATTTTAAAACCTTTTATTAATTAAATATTCAATTTTAAATGCTAATTAAAGCCCTAAAATTAAATTTAATTAACAAAATGTCCAAAATATTATTTTGTTGAACAAATAACTTACTTATATTATCTAAAGACTAAAAAGTATTTTTCCTAAATTTTTAAAACTATTTTTCTATTTTTAAATCACTAAAAACTATTTTTAAACTAAAATAATCATAAAAAATAATAAAATAATACCAAAAATAATTTGACAATTTTAAAAATCCTAAATTACTCTAAGGAACAGTATAAAAATGAAAAAGTTTGAAAAATATAAAATTTTTCACTAAAAGACAAAAACAGTTTGAATTTAAACCCTAATTAAACTAAATTAATTATAAAAAATAATTAAAAGGTGAATAGAAAAAAAAATTTGAACTAAAACTCTTAAATTTTTTTTCTAAGTCTAATAAAAATTTTGAAACTGAAAAATATTAAATTTCTACACTAAAAGACAAAAACATATTAAAAAGTATTTAAAAATGCAATTAAACCTAAAAAATATTAAATGAACAGTTAATTAAAAACTAATTAAACTGAAAAATCACAAATTAAATAAGAAAAATAATAAAACTGGTTTCAAGTCCTAATTCCTATTTTGAATCACTAAAGACAAAAAACTAAGAACTTGAAAGTGACATGTTGCCTGTTTTTGTCTGCTTGCTTAGCAGTGGAAACCAAAGCACAAGTAGGGGGAACTTAGTTCCCACCGTTAGTGTAAAAAAATGGTCAGTAGACCAATAAGCTTAGGAAAGCTTATTTGAGCTTTTTCTTGGGGCAATAAGGCACTCCCACAACCAGTTGGGTTGTGGGAAGTCAAGAGCAACACAAAAAACCACAAATCTTTAACAAAAATCAAGCACAATAAGCCCTAATCAGTTACTGATTAAGCAGGGGGCTGTTGGGGGTGCTTTGCTGATGCAATGTGCACTTGAGTGAGTTTTGGTTGGCCAAAACTTACTCAAGTCACTCACAAACTTACCCTAATCAGGCACAAGTCTAATCCTAGCACAAATTCTAACTAGCTACAAGATTTGATGGCAAAAATCACACAAAAACAAACAGTTTATGGCTATGACAGATTTTTAAGCTATGTTTCAAGATTTTTGCATACAAGACTGTCCCAAACTCACCAAATCTGACTCAAGCAACTGATATAACACAAATTATCAACAAGGAGTGTATTTTAACAGATTTTGAAACATGCACTTCCTACAAACTGGTTATAAAACCCGTATCCAAACACCCTTTTAATTATGAAAATCAAAAATTAACAAATCAATAGCTTATGAAACTTAACAAAACAGACCTAAATCACTTCTAACATACATAATATCATCAAATAAACATAAACCAACCAGATTCAACACATAAAAACAAGCTTCATACAAAACCACATAGATCACAAATTTTTGAAAACTCAAACAAGGTACAAGATAGTTACCTTGTGGGACCCACATCCAGGTCCCATAATGGCTGAAAAGCCACCTCCAAACAAGCCCGGGCTTGTGCTGACCCTTTATAAGCTGCTTATGTATAAATTACTTGACAAAAAAATGGATAAAAATGGATGCTTGTTTCCTTCTTAGTACCTGCACAATCAAAACAAACCAGGACCAAACTTCAAGCTTCAATAAGCTAAGCCCACAAGCTGGTGTCAAGAGCTTGTGGGGATAGCATATGAAACAGTAAGCTTAAAAACCAAAAAATGATGTAAAGTTTCTGAAAATCCCACTTTTGAAATACCACTTTTCAAACTTAACCTAAATGAATAGAAATTGGAACTCAGATTTTGCTATCTTTTCATACCAGCTTTTAACAACAATAAAAAGGAATTACTTTTTTAAAAAATACCAACTTTTATATATTAAAAAGGAATTACAAGAAAACTAGCAAAAATCTGGAACAAGGGTAATGCACAAGGTTGCATACTCCTTATATAGCACTAAACAGAACATTCTAGGCTACTTCAATAAAATATTAATAAACTTAAACCCTAATACAAAAAAATCCGGAAATGCCCTTGGTTTTGACTGAATTCTTGGTCAAGATGGATACATGTGACATGCCAGTTGTGCTTTGATGATCTTATCCCTTCATTTTGTCCTTTGGCAACAAGAAATTGATGTGAGCTGTTGGATTACTGGCAAAATTCGTTTATTGCCAAAAAGAGTGAAGCAAGGAACATGGGGGACCCTCTTGGTGGTCACGGGTTGGGGATTTTGTTGGTGGGTTTTGACTAGGGGATGGTGAATTAATATTCTGGAAAGATTGGGGTAAAACCCCTTTGAATTAAAGGTGATTAAGTCCTGGGTAGGTTAGGGTTCTTGGGGGATTAAAGGGGTGGTTTGATTTAATTTGGGTGAAGGTTTATTTAAAAAACGTGTTTAGAGGGAAATAGTGTGGGGTTTGACTATTTGACCCAGTTTAATTAATAAACTGGTGAGTGGGTTTGGGTTATGGGTTAATGGGTTGGGTAAAAGGGTAGGGTCGGGTATTGGGTGACGTGGAGGGATTGTATTGGTGGGGATTAGTTTTTTGTCTGGCCAGTTTGGCCCCCCAAGTATCAGTCTTTCTTCATTTTGTAATAAACACCCAAAACTTTGAATCCCTTTGTAAACAACTTTGCCAATGTGTTAATTTTGGCACAAGTGGTTTCTCAAACTTTAAACAAGGACTTTAAATGCAATTTCTTCAATCTTCAAGGGCTGTTCTTGTACATACTTGATATTTTAGGGACCCACAAGTAATTTTGAGGATTTACAGGGGTATAAAATGACAAGTCTTCTAAAGTTGAGGTACCATTCTTGCCAATCTTCAATTCTCCAAGGTCATTTTTGGAAATTCCATTCTTGGGCCCGGTTCATTGTGCGGCTTCGTTTCCCGTGTTCGTTTTTGATTGATTCTTGTGACCTTTTTGTCATTTCCTCAATATCCGTACCCAAATACACAAGCAACAAACACGAGCATATATTTGGCAGTTTTAATGATATTTAATACATTTTAAGCCCAATTTGGACGATGAGACTATGTATAAAAGCAGTCTCATCAGGCACAAACTTTTCTCCTTTTGCTAATTTGGGAAACTTGAACAATTTCCTAAATTGATTTAAATCAAGAGTAAAATTTTGCTTGTTGATTTTGAAAGTGATCGATATCTTAGATGCTTCCTTTGCTGCGGTAATCGATGCTGTGGCCCAAAATTCATGAATGTATATCTCGGGAACTGATGCAGTAGCTCTAAGTGCATCTTTAATGGGTGACATGTCAAGAATGTCCATTGCAACTTTGAAAGCTGCTATTTTTGGATCAAAATCCTCTCTGAGACGAAAGTTGTTCTCTGCAAGTGGTAGTCGGACACTAAGTGGTACTAATGCGAGGTCTGATTGTTGTTGTTGTTCTCTGGTGATTGTCATGGTTCCTGCTTTGATGACATAAGCACAAATGATATACACAAAATATATATATCTTAAGTCTATGCCAAGTTGAAGCATAGGGAATAAAGCATAACAACCATTACCACATATTATAAAGCAACATACAAACATGGTTCAGATGGACTAGGTCCTTACATAGAACAACACACAGACATGCCAAAGACATTTTATTCTAAATAGATAACGACCTAGCATTAGTTCTTAAAGTATTTGGATATCTTAGTTGTCATAACCAGAACCTCAGTAGGTCTAGGTTGCAATTCTACTAACACCTCAGTAGGTCTTGGTTTATATTCAACCAAAACTTCAGTGGGTTTTGGTTTAGTTTCAACCACTACGTCAGGAATTGTAGGATTTTCCTCAACCTAAACTATAGTAGGCTTGAACAGAGGGAAAGACAACGATGAAACTTTGTCTTCCATGACCTGGAAACAAAACACAAGACATTGAATAAGTAATTTGTATCTCTTTTGTTTACAGAGGAGTCAACTTATTAAATAAGATGAACTTCTGTAATAAGAAACCTTTCAAGTATTCTTATGAGATAAAATTAATTAATTTCAATAAAACTTGGTTTCATGAAAGTGGCCCTAACTTACTTAAAGCCTAATAAGGAAATAATGCAATCTAGGTCGAACTCATTAGATAGTCTAAGGCAATTGCATAGTGTAAAAGCATACTAACTTAAGGTGATGATACAACAATCTCGCAAATACTACAAGACCACTTGTCTAAGGAACAATCTCGCAACACAAGGCACTAATCTTATCGGAATAACCCTTTGGAAAATACCTATTCGGAAAGTCTAAATGGAAGAAAATCTAATCTGAAAGTCCCAAATCGGAATGCCCAATCGGAATGACAATATCCCAATTGGAATGACATTATCGGAATAACATAATCGGAATGTCATTGTCCTCATCGGAATGTCATTTTGCCAATCTGAATAACCCAATCGGAATACCGTAATTGGAATGCTTATGTCCCAATCGGAATGATTTAATTGGAATGTTAATCGGAATGCCTTATTGGAGAGTCAATCGGAATGTCGAATCTGAATGTCCGATCGGAATGACCGATCGGAATGACGTAATTAAAAAGTCTAATCGGAATATCCAATCTGAATGTCCGATCGGAATGACCTAATGAGAAAGTCTAATCGGAATGTCCAGTCTGAATGTCCGATCGGAATGACCGATCGGAATGACCTAATGAAAAAGTCTAATCGGAATGTCCAATCTGAATATCCAATCGGAATGACCGATCGGAATGAGCTAATTAAAAAAGGTCCAATCGGAATACCAACCTGAATGTCCGATCGGAATATCCAATCGGAATGTCCGATCGGAATGACCGATCGGAATGACCAATCAGAATCTAGAACCTTTCTTCATCGGAATCTGGGCGGTTTTTACGAGGTGGATCTAAACTTAACGATTTCTATAGTTTTTAGGCTGTTTTAATCAAATTAATGCAAAACCAGTTTATAATACGTGATAAAGATTAAATCCCCTCTTTTAAACATGATGTTTATCATCTTTTTACATCGAAACCCTAGATCAAATGATACAAACCGAGAAGAACATAGGATGATAAGCACAGAAATCACACTCAATGGTTAAGCACATGTATTTAATATTACCTAGAGGAAATCACAGCAAAAACTTGTGCAGAAAACGAATTGATGCAAGGTCTTGGCAATAGTTAATGGCGGCAGAAATAAGTATGGGGTGTGTGAGAATAGCAGTCGGTATAAACAAAGATTGAGAGTGGAAGGTTTTGACCAAAGTCAAATATTCTAACCATCTTTGCCAAAAATTGCACACTGGTCCTCCCAATTTGACATATGTAAAAAAACTAGTTTATTAAAACTAGTTAACAACACAATATCCCTACTAATGAGACACACCAATAAAATCTAATGCCAACTCAAAACAAACTCCATACAAGGCACACATTTCACATAATGCACATAACATAAGATGACAGACAAGATAATATTAAGACCAGATCATGTTCAAAATGATATGATATTTGCTCCCCCTCAATTGGTGACCCGTTTTTTATTTAAAGAGCTGTAGTCATTGCATTTAATAGGACAATTATCATATGAAGACCTTTTCTGTTTAATGATTTTCTGAAACGATTCTAGGGGCAATAAGATTTCTCTTATACTAACAAAATAAGTGCACTGAAACGTACACGAATTTGTGTTAGACCAAGTTATAAAGTAAACTTAGTCCCTTACAAGGTTTTCAAGTAAACCTTGCCCGAGAAAATTAATTCCCGTTGTGAGCCAACGTTTTCAAAAGAAATACGTGACTTTAATGCGAAAAGCGGGTTGCAGTCAGAAATAACTACAAGCCATAATGGGCATGTTTTAAAAATGTACAACTTTTATACGGACTCTATTTATGGCGTCGTGTCAATTTTAATCGAAATTTCTAAGGCCGTAAATATTACCGTACTAAAAGACATGCCCGATTTAAAAAGAAAATATTTTTGGGTTTTCTTGGTTTTATATTTTTTATGGTTTTTCTTGGTTTTATATTTTTGTATTTTTCTTTTTGTGGTTTATATATATACAATAATATACATGATCACGAACAAAGGATACGCCTGAATAATTTACCACCACTATTCAGATGATTCTTCTGCCAATTCTTTGAGAGTCGCTGGAGTGAATGATTTCATGCCAAGCTTGTCGATCAAAAACTCGATTCGTCCTCGATCTAAGGCTTTGGTGAACATATCTGCCAGCTGATACTCAGTGGTGACAAAATACAGCTCGATCACTCCGTTCTCCACCTGCTCTTTAATAAAATGGTAGCGAATGTCGATGTGCTTGGCCCGGGAGTGTTGAACGTAGTTGCAGCAAAGGGCAATGGCGCTCTTGTTGTCACAATACATCGGGATTTTGTTAAATCCAAGACCGTAGTCAGTTAGTTGTGATCTCATCCAAAGGACTTGAGCACAACAACCGGACATGGCAATGTATTCAGCCTCCGTGCTTGAAATTGCATCGCTTTTCTGCCTTTTTGAAGACCAACTAATCAATCTGTCTCCAAGGAGTTGCACAGACCCAGAAGTGCTACGTCTCGTGTCTTGACACCCAGCATGATCAGCATCTGCGTATGATATTAAAGCAATAGAGGAATCTTTCGGATACCATAGACCACGATGAAGTGTTCCTTTGAGATACCGAAAGATCCTTTTAACAACATGTAGGTGCTTTTCGGTAGGCCGAGCCTGATATCGGGCACACATGCATACGGCAAATTGCAAATCAGGCCTGCTAGCAGTCAGATAGAGAAGGGTGCCGATCATCCCACGGTAGAGTTTTGGATCGACAATAGTCCCATTCCTATCTTCATCTAACTTGGATTTCTCCACCATTGGAGTGTCCACGGGGTCACAATTTTCAAAGTTATATTTCTTTAAAGATTCTAGAGCATATTTGGATTGATTAATAAAGATGCCTCTGGGATTCTGAGAAATTTGTAATCCTAAGAAAAATGAAAATTTTCCCATCATTGACATCTGAAAGCGTGTGGACATTATCTTCTCAAAGCGATTTGACAATTCTATGTTAGAGGCAGCAAATATTATATCATCAACATAAATTTGTACCAGTATCATGTCGTTGTCCTCCTTGAGAGTGAATAGAGTGGGGTCCACCTTACCTTTGGAGAAGCCTTCCGAAATGAGATATGTTGAAAGGAGATCATACCACGCGCGTGGAGCTTGTTTCAACCCATAGAGAGCCTTCTTAAGCTTGTACACATGATTAGGAAACTCCGTGCTAACGAACCCATCCGGCTGACTAACATAGACTTCTTCCCTTAGTTCACCATTCAAAAATGCCGTCTTCACATCCATTTGATAGACGATCATGTTCATATGAGCAGCATACGCAAGGAATAGTCTAATAGCCTCCAGTCTTGCAACAGGAGCAAAAGATTCTTCAAAGTCGATACCCAAGGCTTGTTTATATCCTCTAGCAACCAATCTAGCCTTATTCTTCAAGACTCCACCCATCTCATCGAGTTTAACCTTATAAACCCACAACAAAGTAAGGATGTTTACCTTGTCAGGGAGAGGAACTAATTCCCATACCTCAAGTCTTTGGAATTCATTTAGTTCCTCTTGCATGGCTTCAATCCAAGATGATTGAGTCATAGCATGTTGCCAGTTTTTAGATTCAACTTCGGAGAGAAATGCATCAAAATAGCAATAGAGTGCACTCTCTTGTAATTGATGGCGTGTCGAGACTGGTCAATCGAGACCTCCAATAATATTCCGAATTGGGTGATCTTTTGTCCATTTGGTGCTGTGATTTTCAATCCGTGGTGGTCTGGAGTGAACAATTATAGGAGCTTCTTCTGAGGTAGACGCGGCTGAAGGATTTTCAGGTATCGGTATACCAAAGAATGGAAGCTCTTGTAGGTGAGCATATTCCAAATCGTGATCAACAGAGTCCTCTTCCACATCATTAGGCACAAGTAAGGGTGAAGATTCAAGTGTAGTTTGAGAATCACTTGGTAGAGGTGCATCCGGTTCAATGTTAATTGAAGATGCATTTGATAAAGCTTCATTAGCTTGAGCAACAACTTCAGGGATTGGAGCTATCACTACAGGTGCTGGAACTTCGTCATTTGGGGGATCAAAGAATTCATCAAACAATGGTTGAAATAGTTTATCCCACTCGGGCCTTGTAGGTGGTAAAAATGATGTAGAAGTAGGATTATTGGGAACTAATCCGGAAATGATAGCACCGGTTCCCATCTCATGAAGCGCGGGTTCAGAGTTGCGTTGCTCAGAAGCCATCGCTGTCAGCTCATCAGAATCTGCGTCCATAGTTTCTACTATCTTACCAAGACGACGGTTGTAAATTCGGTATGCTTTCTTGGAGGGTGAGTAACCAATGAAAATACATATATCGGCTTTCGGTTGAAGTTTGCCCAAGTTCTCACTATTAATGTTTGGATAGCAAAGAGCACCAAACACATGAAAGAATGAAACATCGGGTTTACGATTATGTAGAAGCTCGTAAGGTGTTTTTCCATGGCGTTTCCGAATGATAGAGCAGTTTTGGGTGAAACATGCAGTAGATACAGCTTCTGCCCACAAGAATAATGGAGCGTTCGCATAAATCAGCATAGTCCTAGCAGCTTCCATAAGCGTACGATTCCGTCTTTCAACGACATCGTTTTGTTGTGGAGTACGTGCAGCGGATGTTTCATGTGAAATACCAACTTCTTCATAGTAATCACGAAGAGTCTGGTTGACGAACTCTGTTCCATTATCTGTACGAATACGGCGGACAGTAGTATTTAGACGTACCTGAATGAATTTCAGAAAAGTGATGATAGCCTTCGGTGCTTCATCCTTTGTACGTAGAAATCTAACCCATGTAAACCTGGAGAAATCATCCACAATAACAAGGATGAATTTCTTACCGCTCACACTTTCGGTTCACATTGGCCCACAAAGATCCATACGCAAAAGATGAAGTTTTTCTTGATTGGTGTCTTCAGCTTTGGGCTTGTATGATTTCTTGGTACTTTTCCCCCTTGAACACGCGGAACATAAATGGTCCTTGTGAAATTTGAGCTTTGGAATACCACGAACTAATTCGTTTTTAGCCAAATGATTAATAGCATCAAAGTTGAGATGAGATAATCTGCGATGCCATAACCATGACTTGGTCTTAGATGCTTTGGAGAGAAGACATACTGGAGAGGCGGCCATCATGTCTTGTAGGGACAAAGTATAAAGATTTGCACCACGAGACCCCTTCAACAAGTCTTTTCCTTCAAAGTTACGGATGAAACAAGTGTGTTGTCGAAAAGCAACCTCTAGGTTGGAATCACAGAACTGTCCTACTGAAAATAAATTATGACCAAGACCTTCTACATAGTATACCCTTGAAATCGTGACATTTCCAATCTGATATTCACCATACCCCATTATCTTTGCAATATGATCATTACCGAATTATACCGTTCCAAGAAACTTGCTGACGAAATTTCGGAGCATCGAGCGATCTCCGGTAATATGCTTTGAGCAACCGGAGTCCAAATACCAGAGGATGATTTGGACCACCTGAAAATATCACCAGACGAGGACAATGTATAGGTTTCGGAATCTGAATGTTCCTTGTTATTAGCATGTACAAATTTAATGATCTTAGATTTGCTAACTTTAGGTTTCGTAGATTTCCTAGCCTTCTTCCTAGTTGGTGGTGTAGATTCAAGTTGGCTTAAATCCTGAGGTATTTCTTCACTGATAGGCACTATAGTGGGGGCTGACCTAATTAAAGGGCGTGGTTTCCATACTTTAGTGCTAGTGTGCCTAACTAAAGGACGTTGAGACCTAACCTCAATGGATGCATTCCTAGTTAAAGGGCACATTTTTTCATCTAATGTAAAGGTCCTACCAGTGGGACGCCATTGCCATCCAACTTGGATACGAGTTCTCCCAGTTGGCTTCCATTCAACATCATTCCTAATGGCATTCATTTCATTCACATGATCAATAAGACACAAATCATGACGTTGGGAAAACATGCATTCATTACAATTCCAACATTTCAAATTAGAATTCACAAATGGTTTAGACTTCTGCACAGGCGCAGAGCTTTTAGTCTTAGCAACATGATTCTTTTTATTTAAATCTGAAATAACATTCCTAGGGTGAGCTTCTACTTTCTTCTTGATGGTACTACTAGTGGAGGGTTTGATCTTATCTTTCTTGAGTGGCGATCCTTTAGCCCTAGTAGACTCTTTTAATCCTGTAGAAGGCAAAGTGGGAACATTAGCAACAGATTTTAACGGTGCCTTAGTTGATGGTGTCAATGACGGTTTTGCTCCTGGGATCTTATTGAATGGAGTTACAGCAATGGGTCGATTAGTGAGTAGTATAGAACCCGGTCTACCTATATATTGCAAATATGCTAAGCAATATTGAACTCGCTGAATATATGCATGAGCTGAATAATAGTAACTGCTTGAGGGATCTAACGCATACAAATCATCTAAGATATCCCTAACAAGGTCCACGTGCTTAATTGCATTCATCATATAAACATCGTAAGTATCTGGATTTTGCTTATGGCGCGGGTTCTTATAGATCACTACTGAATTGGTTGATGGAGCACTAGAGGACGGTGCAGAGTTGGTAGCTAAGTTATTAACAACTTCTTGTTGGGTGAGAAGAAGTGTCTCCTTTAACTCGGCCAAAACCATGTTTTTGTCAATGAGCTGGATATTTAAGTCAGAGATTTCCTCACATTTTTGGTTCAATTGTTCAACATAAGATTGTTGCTGTGCCGCATTAAAAGCGAAGCGTTCTTCTAGTGAACCATAAAGATTGGACATTCCCTGTCTTGCACGATCCATCTCTCCTAGAATAGACGAAAGTCTAATTTCTAAGACCTGGTTTTTAGACTCTGCAGCCTCTAGTTCCAATTTTAGTGTTTCATTCGATGAATCATCTCTCTTTAATCTCATAATCTCTTCCTCTAATGTCTTAACAATCTCAATCATCTTGTCACTCGTCTCAACACTGTTTTCACAACCATTTGTTATCAAAAGATCCTCATTTTGAGTTTGATGTTTTAATTCTAAAGATATACAATGTTGTTCAAGTTGATTAAAGCGTTTTGTAAGTAAATTGTACGAATCTTGAAGCTTAAAAATTCAGCGTTAGACTCGTGACAAGAATGATTATCTACCTCATTTACAGTATCAACAACATTTACAGAGAGATCACACACATCATCACATATATTCACAGTATCACATTTAATCATAGCTGATGTAAGCTCATTCGAGTAATTAACATTCACAGTAGTAAGCACATCACACGAAATTACTTGGGACAAGAATCGGTCATATTCGGATAAAATCTTTTCCTTTTCAATTAATTGTAGTTCGTAAGCGGTGTCCATTTCATAAAACACTTTTTGAACTTCTTTAACTTCAAACTCGAGATTTTCCGAAAGAGATGCAAAACTTCCTTTTAGACGTTCGACAAACGGATTGATCTCATTCTTAAACACCTCGTTCATGTGTTCGAAAGCCCATTCTCCGGTGTTTAGGCCATTTGAAGTCGTACATTCCCGGATGACCTTGTCAAAACTAGTAAAGTATTGATTAATCTCTTGCAAGTTTATCCATACAGTGCTAACAGGTGGAAGGTCCTTTGGAATTTCCTTAGGTCCTTCCATTTTGACAAGTGTAGGAAGTGTACTAGGGTTTTCTTCATTTAACATGTAGGTTGGTGCTGTGATGAGATCTTTATCCATATGGAAGCGAATTCTAAAGTCCGTTTTTGCAAGCTCCTGATTCATTTTAAAATAATCACACTGGGGATATTTTGCAAAGTTGTATGACCGATTCTCATCAACTAGATCCTTATTTGTGCGATCCTCGAAAATAACAATCGGATCTAAGACCAATCCTAATTGGGTTGCATTATAAAGTCTTGGACTATGGATAAAAGCTTGTTTTGCATACCGTGGGTTAGGGGGAAGGCCTTTTTGACGCGATAAGTTAAATTCTCTAAACGAAGCGTCAAATAAGTGCACTAGTTGAGAGGCAGCGTATTGTGTTAAAAGCAAATAATCTAAACTTCTAATCTTATTAGCCGCATTAATTTCCATTTCATTCTTTTTAGACTCGAGTAATTCAAAATCCGTTTGAAGTTTATGAAAATTAGTGACCACTAACTCTTTTTCTTTAAGTTCGTTGGAAAGATCTGCTCTTAAGGTTTCAATTTCTTGCAAATGACCCATTTGTTTGTTTCAAAAATGATCATATTCGGGATTGGTTAGAACATTGGACGAAGGAACTAATTCCAAAGTTTGAACTTTTTTGTTGCACAAGGCAAGCTCAGCAGACAAATTCTTATTCTTAGCTAGGGTTTCTAATAGTGCAGTATTCATTTGGCTAAGTAATTTTGCAGGAACCATGACCAAATCTTGTTGAGCAGGAGTATGCGTATGCGAAATGACTCCCGGTTGTGATTCACTCAAAGTCTGGGGACTTGCATTGATATTGCTATCATTGATTGTCTCCTCGTTTGAAAGACTCACCACCGAAGACTCATTCGAATCAGCACCCTCTTGCCCAACTTGATGTGGTTGAATACTAGTATCAGTGGTATTAGTAGGTACCTCAGATATTTTATCTGGCCCAAAGCTAGAGATAGTTGCCATAAGAGCTGCCTGAGCAGATTGAAGATCATCACAGTCTGAATCATAAGCATCCAGATCATCTGCTTGGTATGTTGCATTCTGTGTAGTGACAACTTCTTGTTCCGCAATCCCTTGATCAGCAAGAAATGCAAGCTCCTCTTCATCAAGTTCCTGTCCTTGTGCCTGAGCGTTTACCAAATAAATCTTCTCTGCAAACCATTGACCATCCCTTCTCCTCTTGGGTTTTGTGAAATCCCTAGACATGTGACCCTCTTCCTTACAGTTGTAGCATGTAATCATTCTCAACTTACCTGTGGAATTAGCCCGTGTAGGAGTTTTGACCATTGGAGCAGGATTGACCATGCGTGTATTGGTAGATGTAGTGGGTCTCCCCTGATTAGGTTGTATAGGTTGAACCATTACCCTGCCATTCTTAATGGTAGCTTGTTGTCGAGAATTGGATGAATTCCTCAGTTGATTGTTGGTAGGAGCTGGTCCTCTAAATCCTCGTTTGCTCAATGTCCTTGTGAGATAAGCAGACATAGTGGCTAACACTTCAACTGGGTCAGTTCCTTGTTTGAATCCAGGAATGGGAACTTCATCATTATCACAATATAATGCTTGGTCTTGTTGAGCGGCATAAGCACTAGGAGGAATACTCATGTGGTCAGAATAGCTTGATGGATATGCTGCATTTTCTTGATAAGAAGGGTATGATGACTGAGCATAAGGTGCAATGTTTGCTGGTGAATATGGGTGAGGTTGTGAGGCATATTGTGATGCTTGTGGTTCTCTCTGAGACGAAGGTGCATTAAACCGATATTGTTGCTGATGTGAGGTGGGTGGTTGAGGTAGAATCGAATATTGGGGGAAGCTTGGAGTCAGGTACGGTGATGGATGATAAGCTTGGTGTCCCATGATATAAGGAGTGTTGTTATATGACAAGCTTGGTTGATTAGCCATCAATGCTAGAGAATCAGGGTACATACCTCGAGGTGAACGGTGCATGATCACGTGTTTCTCATGCTGCTGAAGAAAAGCATAGAGTTGATCCAAATTGCACTTATGCAATTCCCTGGTTAACTTAACATCGGTAATATACTCACCCCATTCAGCTTGAGGTAAAGTATTCAAAAACTTGGTGTTAACATGGAATGGAGCAATCACGAGATTGTATACATTGAAATCATTCATTAGAGTAGTGAATCTGAAGTAGTAGTCGTGAAGCGTTTCCCCTGGGCTGTACGTGAACCTATCAAACAGATCATACAACTGACATTCCCGTTCCTGTTTTGTAAGAGAAGTACCTTGTAGCAAAACCTTTAGACGTTCCCATAAATCCTTTGCAACCGTATATTGACTCACCATTTGATAGATGTCATGTGGAAGAGCTTAGAGAATGGTTTGAAGAGCCTTTTCGTCTGCATCGGCAATAAGTTGTTGAGCTGGTGTAAGTTCTTCAAACTCCCGTGGTCGAGTCACATTGTTATAAACGATGGTACCATAATCAAGTGGACCATTTAGAATTGACTTGACCATAAGCCTCCCATATGTCGGTTTTCCCTTAATGTATGACATCATACGGCCTTGCCATGCTTCAAAGACTTCTTTAATGAGCATTGGAGGGCGATTATCCGTTCCCGTAATGACGGAAATATCCGTAAGTGATGCCATTGAGGCATTAATGAACTCGGATTAATTTTGTGATCCCTTGAAAAAAAGATTATCAAAGATGATTGAACAATGAAATAAGGTTAAGTGTTTTAATGTTGTTGAAGCAAAGATGTTGTGTGTTTTTGTGAAAGATTACAAACTTGAAACGAAAATCCTCTAAGTTGTGAAAATACTATCTCAATACCCAAACTTCTTAATCTCAATGTAAAAATCTCAAAGTTTCATAAGTCTCAAAATTAATCCGTCGAAATGCTAAAAGTAACCAATCCTGTCGGAATGTTATCTGAAACCCTGATCGGAATGTTGTCTAATCGGGATGCTATTCGGAAACCTAGTCGGAATATAAAACCAATCGGAATGATATCGGAACCCTGGTCGGAATGTTGTCTAATCGGAATGCTATTCGGAAACCTAGTCAGAATATAAACCAATCGGAATGATATCGGAACCCTGGTCGGAATATTATCCAATCGGAATGATATAGGAAACCTGGTCGGAATGTAGAACCCTAATCGGAATACTTAAATAACCTCCTGTCGGAATGTAGAAAGATACCCCTAATCGGAATGTAGAAAGACACCCCTGATCGGAATACTGATAGGAATGTATAAACCCTTTTCCGATGTGACTGATCGGAATCCCTAAACCCTTTTCTGATTGCTCTGATCGGAATAACGGTACTGTTACGAAATTGTGAGGTAAAAAGATGAGATTTTCGACAAGAAAACCGTGATTTGAACCAACCCAAAACACCCAAAACACTACCAAAAGTATTTAGAAGATATATGGATCACTTGGAGAGTCAAAAACACGAAAAAAAATTGAAACTTGGGTAAAGATCAATAAAAAACACATGAACACACAAAAGTGAACAAGAACAACACAAAATAGACATGATTTTTTCATGATTTATGGACATTGGACTGATTGGTCTAAATAGGTTCATGTGAAGTAAGTGAAGACACTTCTTGATGGAGTGGTTCTACTTAGTTATAAAAGAGGCCCTTTTGTGTTTGCCTTTTTCACAAGTTAAACATGGTTTATCCTTTGAATAAACAAGGAAAGGCAAACCAAGGACTTTGTTTTATTTGGAAAGCTTATTAGTGTTTTGAAAATCATGTGTAATAACCTTTTGTGTCAAAGCCAATTGACACTTTTAGAGGCTTTAACAAAGAAGCAGGCTCAAGTGGAGTCATTTATGACATGCCAAAGACACATGTATCGTTTCTTCTTGGGGCTATGAAAACTAATTCTTTGTTAGCATTACAAATTGTACTTTTCTTGTCATCAAACCAAAAAATATATCTAGCATCACATAGTTGACTTATGCTAATTAAGTTGTACTTGCGACCATTTACGAAAGCAACTTTAGAGAATCAATACCTCCGAATTTATAGAACCATATCCTTCAATGACGCAGGTTGAGTTATCATTGAACATCACTTTAGGGCTCATTTTCTCAACGTATTTATGAATATGAGCCTTAACACCAATCATGAGTCTAGAGCATCCACTATCTATGTCATGTATCTTCTTCATGGGATGGGATGTTAATCCATTCACCATTGGTTGCATGTTATTTTCCATCAGTGAGCTCGTCATTAGCCAATGCCATTTGTACTTTTACTTGTACCTCCTCATTGTTATATGATACTACATCATCATCATTATGGAAGTGTTTACTTGCATATTATGTTTTATTTTGAACGTCTTGTGAAGAATTTTGAGAAGACCGAATGAATTTTTGTTGATGTTTATTGACCCCAAAGAGATATAAAAGGGAAATGTTGTTTTTATTTCACATGTCATGTTTCTTTTTGTAAACAATGTTGAGTTTCCCGAACGGATCCTTTCTTGAAATTTCATATTTAAGTCTTTTAAATACTCTTCGCCCATTTCATTAAATTTTCCTTGACGTCCTGAACAGTGCAATTTGAGTAAAGAGCAATCGACGTTGGAGAACTAATGATACATGAGAGTCCAATGATCCAAACATTATTTAAGATAGGAAATCTCTTTGAGATTAGGTTGTCTTCATAGGAAAACCTCATATAAATGTTAAACATATGGAGTTGTTGAGTGAGATTACCAGTTCTAAATTCCTGAGAAATTCTCGACCATTTCTCAAGGAAACTATTCACAAAGCCAACTTTGATTTCGTGCTTAGTTGCTTAACCACATAATTTTCAAGCTCATTGATCAATATATTATATCTAGTAAAGGTTTGAGAGAGACTTTCATTAGGTTTTCTTTAAAGTGGTGTACTCAAGTTTAAGGTATGTGATCATATTTTTCTTGGTATCTGAGGGACCTACAAAGCAATGAAAAAGATTTGTCCAAGTTGTCTTAGCAATTTTACTACACATGACATACTTCATTATATCATCAAACAGACATGATACAATGATGTTTTTTCCAGACGTTGGTCTTGATTTACCACCATTATCTCATCATCAATCCATTAGGACACATGTTTTGCAGCCTC
Source organism: Glebionis coronaria (assembly GCA_025667525.1). Lineage (NCBI taxonomy): Eukaryota > Viridiplantae > Streptophyta > Magnoliopsida > Asterales > Asteraceae > Glebionis > Glebionis coronaria. The sequence goes on along the minus strand of CM046874.1, from coordinate 65,437,011 downwards.
ATCAGTTGTTAGTGGTTGGAATGGACCATCCTTTAAACAACTGACACAATAGGGTTCCATTTCGATTATGTAGAAAAGCATATGATTTTTTCGCTTATTGAATTTCCCAAATTCAAGTCTAGGGGCATTAGTTTCATAGTCTGCTTCTTTCTTATCGACAAGTTGAGGTACATTATTTTCAACCATGGTGAATCAAGGTTATGAAAACTATTTTTGCTACCCTACCAATATAATACCAATTGTTGTTCCCTATTAACCAACTTCATTATAACAATATAGTTATCCATAAGTTGGTTCATGCTGACTTATAGTGTACATAAAGATAAACAGTTTTGTATAAGATAACCAGTATAAAGTAAAAGATGAAACTCTTTGAACGTCCATTCTTTATTGATATATATCCAATAATTATACATGGTTGTATGCAGAACAACAGGGATTGAATGACAATGTATGTGTGATAATCTCCTCATTAACAACTATTTAGTATATATATGTATAACTAGTGTTGACAATGAAGCTGTCCCTTCAAACTTACTCCGTCTATTCTTAAGTTCCTTAAACATTTATCTAACTTTTTCAGGGTCTTCAAAGATGAGGACATCGTATGGATCATTTGCTTAACTGAATAGTTGACTCTTTTTTGTGGACTTGTTGAGATCTTGAAGACGGCTTACTAAGTGACCTTTTAGTGTTAAAGGTTATAAAACACTTTGGTTATTTTCAATTCTAATTCATTGATACAGATCACTAGGCAATAAATTGGTCTAACACATGTGTCATCTTTTAATTTAAAAATCACATTCATTTTAAAATTGAAATATTTTTTTTATATTTTTTATTATCAATTACAAGCTTTCTTAAAAAAATGTTCTCTAATTTAATATCTATTTTAATATACTTTGTTAAATTTAGTTTTTCACACTTTTTATTGAGTTTATTCTATTCCACTTCCTTCAATCTCCTTCAGTATTTTAATGTAAAGCTTTATCATACCGTCTCACTAACCCTCACATTGTTTATAACACTGACTAAAAACCAGTATTTTAAAACCCGTGTTGACCTGTCGGTTGAACCATGAATCGTGATATGATCGGGTGATCAGATCTCGATTTTAAACAAAAATCCGATTAGACCGTCAATTAAATGATTGAATCGTGATCCAGTAGCTCGATCGAACCAATTAGAAAAACCATCTTTCAAAACATCTACCAAGACTAATAAATTGTGTGATTCACTATTTTGGGCAATAACAATGACTAACAAAAAAAAAAACATTTGACCAACCAAACCAAACTAAACTAGACAAAGACACACTTGAAAAAAAAGACATAGATTTGAATGAGGAAAGTCTTTATAAAAAAGAAAGAAATATATAAGAAAATAAAAATAAAAAAAGTGCATGATTTTGACCTTTGATTGTGTGTTCTTCATTAGTCAAAAAGAGAAAACTAAAAACAGATCAACTCTTTCTTTCACTTTGTTTTTTTTTTGTCTCTCTGTCGCTCCTCCCTTCCTTCACTCTGCTCCAAATCCACCAAACCCTAATTCAACTCATCTTAACTATTTTTTTTATAACCCAGATCTTATATTACGTTTTTTATAACCTTAAACTTTTTTTTATACATATTTATTACACTGACCTTTTTATTTTTTCGACACTTTTTTATATATAATTATAAATCATTGCTGCCGTTGCTTTATTAAGCAAAAGCATTATTATAACTAATTATTCTTTTTATTTATTTATTGATGTTTTTTAGTATTATGATACGAGGTGTGTTTATGACATGTTGATTACTATTTTTTTTAGTCAGATATTAAACTCAGCTTTAGTTTTAGTTTTAAGTTTAGGGTTTTGTTTATAGATGGGGTGTGTTTTTGGTAAAGAGGTTTCGAGTTCGGTTCCTGCGAGTTCCCAGATCGTTGTAGAGAAAAGGAGAGATAGTGATAGTGATAGGGATAGAGGATTACGTGTTGATTCTGGTATAAGCGAAGTTGTAGCGAATGTAGCGGCCAATGAGGGTGAAGGTCAGGGTGGGGGTGAGGCAGGGGAGGGGGAGAATGGGGTGGAGAAAGAGGCGAAGGCGAGGCGTGAGAGAAGACGGTCTAAGCCGAATCCTAGGTTGAGTAATCCGCCTAAGAATATACATGGTGAACAAGTTGCTGCGGGTTGGCCGGCTTGGCTGTCTGCTGTTGCGGGTGAGGCGATTAATGGGTGGACGCCAAGACGGGCTGATTCTTTTGAGAAAATCGATAAGGTGAGAAACTGTAATTGTTTTGTTTAATGCTTTTTATTGCTGATCTGTTTTAGTTAATGATTAGTGTTTATGTTTTGATGTTGTGATTAGATTGGACAAGGTACGTATAGTAATGTGTACAAAGCTAGGGATACGTTGTCAGGAAAAGTTGTGGCATTGAAGAAGGTACGGTTTGACAATTTGGAGCCTGAGAGTGTGAAGTTTATGGCTAGAGAGATTTTGATATTACGGCGTCTAGATCATCCAAATGTGGTGAAATTGGAAGGGTTAGTGACGTCAAGGATGTCTTGTAGTTTGTATCTTGTTTTTGAGTACATGGAGCACGATTTAGCTGGACTTGCTGCTAGCCCTACAATTAAGTTTACGGAACCTCAGGTTTGATTTTACATTCTTCAAATTACGGAGATGAAGTTAAGTTATTGCTTTTTATCTTTATTGTTTAACATTCACAATCGTTGCAGGTTAAGTGTTATATGCATCAATTATTGTCTGGGCTTGAACATTGTCACAATCGTCATGTGTTGCATCGGGATATCAAGGGGTCAAATCTTCTTCTTGATAACACTGGCAGTTTGAAGATTGCTGATTTTGGTTTAGCGTCCTTTTTTGATCCAAACCATAAGCAGCCAATGACTAGTCGGGTGGTTACATTGTGGTATAGACCGCCAGAGCTGCTTTTCGGGGCTACTGATTATGGTGTAGGCGTTGACCTCTGGAGTGCAGGTTGCATTTTAGCAGAGTTATTGGCTGGGAAACCTATCATGCCTGGTCGTACAGAGGTAAGTCACAATTTCTTTTTGCACGTAATTACATCTGTAGGATTATGCTGGGAATTTCAACTTTTACACCATTTACCTAAAAATGTGCCAATTTGGGTTATCTCTTGACTCCAACGGGTTTAATGGGGCCAAATTGTTAACCTTAGCTAAAACTAAAATGGGTTGAGCAGGTCAATTGGGTTTAACGGTGCTCCAAGGTGTATTAAAATGTTTTGAACCTTCAGTTTCTTTCTTATTTTTACAAAACAGTCTTTGGCACATGTTCAAACTTTGCCAATTTTGACCCAACCCTCCCGTTTTTGCCATGGGGTTTGGTTGATTGTTGTTTGCCTGGAAGACACTTGAGAAGTGAAAGCCTATTGAATCTTGTAATTTGTATTGTTTCTTTGTGTGATTTTTCTTTTCTCTTTTGCTACTCAGGTTGAGCAAATTCACATTATCTTCAAGTTGTGTGGTACTCCTTCCGAAGAATATTGGAAAAAGTCAAAGCTTCCACATGCAACTACATACAAGCTCCAACCATTATATAGACGATGCATAAAAGATACATTTAAAGATTTTCCGCCATCATCTTTACCAACAATTGATACCCTTCTTTCTATTGATCCAGCTCAACGGCTAACCGCAACTGATGCTTTGCAAAGTGAAGTGAGTTTTTATATATATTTAAGCTTTTTGTCTCGTTCTGCTGCTTTTCTCCTTGTGCCTTTCTTTCATGCGACATAAGTTATATCGTGTTAGTGTATTAACAAGATTGTTGGATTTAGTTATGTTTTGGTTATTAGGTACCACCTTCTGCATCAAATGTGAACGAGCTACATTAAGAACATTAGTTTATTGACTAATTTCTAGTGAAGGATCAAGTATGCAGTTTTATATACACTTTGGTTTCTTTATAAAAGCGACGTTATCAATTTAAAAATTTTGAGCTCAATGTGACATGTTGGTCAAAGAGCAGTAGTGACGTTGTCAAGGAGCATTTTTCCTATAAGGCTATAAGTAGGATGCTTCTGTTCCTTGGGAATATGACTATGGGGATAGATAATTGGCAATTTTGGTTATTCCTTGACTAGGAAAACGATAACTGTTCAAATTTGCCAGAATTGATGCAAACAATAATATAATAAACTAGCCACTTACGCAAAATGCGATATGATGTAACGATATATTAAGTAAAAGAGTAAAAACATGATAAGACCTATGTTTTAGTCGGTGCATAAATGTTGTTTGTATCATAAGTTAGTTTCTTTCTTTTATTTGGTTGCTTGAGATTTTTATATGCACATACGTTCATATACAGTAAAACACCCATCTTCAGTTTTTAGAATCTTAGAATCCCGTTATTTACGTATCCTGCATCTGTATGACTGTATCCTAGATTCCCGTTACTATCCGCATTCCATCAATATAAGTTGACCCTCATGTCATATAATTAGATGTTTTATAAGCACATATAGCTCTTAATTCGATGTTTGGTACATGTTGAAATGCGACAGATGGAGAATTTTGTGGATTATGAGGCTGTGTATAAGATTTGAAACTACAGGTGCAATTTTAGGTTGTCTATCAAGTATTGCAGGCATAGACATTTCTCTTAGGAAGGTATATTATTAAAGAAAAGTGTTATCTCACTGAGAACATAGGATGAAAATGAAACAAAGAATAGGACCAATTTTTACTAGCAACTGCAAGGGACAATTTTACAAACCGAAAAATTTGATCTTAGCTCTCTTAGAACCATCAACCGGGATGTCTTATACAATAAATGCTAGTTTAAGAGGCATGACTAAGTTTTGTTTGATACTAAACTCTGTTATACAATAAATGCCTGATTGATTGGTTTTTTGTAATAATAAACTCCGTTATGCATTGTTTTTCAGTTCTTTACGACAAAACCTTATGCTTGTGAGCCGTCAAGTCTTCCAAAATATCCACCCAGCAAGGAGATGGATGCTAAATTACGTGATGAAGAAGCTAGAAGGTGTGCTCCATTTTGTGTGTTTTCATTACATATGAAATATAATAAGTATGCGAAATCACTAATGTTTTTAAGTATTGTAACTCGAGCCTTGTATTTTTGGTAGATTGAGAGCCAGGAAACCACATGCTGATGGAGTGAAGAAAACACGCACACGTGAAAGATCTACAAAGGCAATGCCTGCTCCTGAAGCCAATGCTGAGCTGCAATCAAACCTAGATGTATGTCGTACAAACTTTACTTTTTTAAGAATATTAACTTGTCAAACATCTAACCTTATAACCCTCAAGTTGTGGTCTTAATGTCTAATAATAACGTCCACGATGGTATTAAGTTGATTTTGGGTTATTGGGCTAGCTCAATTACTTTGGGTTTTGGGGTGTTACAGTGACAAGATGGGCAGGGAGGGTAAATCGTCAACTGTCAAAACGGGTTGATTTGAACTAGAGGACTAGAGGTTGATCAGCTAGTCCTCTTTACCACTTGTTATTAGAATGTGTCGATTATAGTGATGTAAAAACAATTGGCGGTTGTATGCATTAAATAGACCGTGCGACTTAAAACCCATACGGCTCATTTATATTATTTGTACCCTTTCTTTCTGTCTTATGCAATCTGATTTTTCGGATATTTTGGCAGAGACGGCGGTTAATAACACATGCAAATGCAAAGAGCAAGAGTGAGAAGTTTCCTCCGCCACACCAAGACGGTACACTCGGGTATCCGTTGGGTTTATCACAACATATGCACATGGATCATTCTTTTGATCCACCAGATGTGCCATTCAGTTCCAATTTTTCATACGGCAAAGCGCCTATTCAGACTTGGTCTGGCCCATTGGTAGACCCTGCTACATCAAGAAAGAAACATGGTGATTCTACTTCGAAGTCATCAAAATACAAGGCTTCGGGTCGGTCCAAAGAAAAGTGAAAGCCGGAAACACGAGTCTGAAAGCTGCAAATGCTATTGAGGCCGTCGGGAAAAAAAAACATTTTTAAATTTAAAATAGAGGTGAGGTAAAGCATTTTATTATTTTACATTGGTGTATTGTTTTTTTTGGAATGATGAGATGCAGCTCCACTTTAGTTTCAAGCATTGTAAATGTTACTCAAGCAAGTACTTTTAACAAACATAATCATTATTTAAACTTGTTGTCTTTCTCATTTTTCTGTAAAAAACAAGGAACAAATGAACATCAATTGAGGGAATCATTCGTACTGCTTATAAACAGCTTATCAACTCATTGTTATTGTATTTTCATACAGCTTGTAAGTTGCTCCGTATTTGTTTAGTGTTTCGGTGCCTAAAAGATGACTTATGCTTGTCACATTTGTGTAGTTTACCGGTAGCTTAAGTGGTTCTTACTTAGGGGTGCGTTTGGTTGCGAATTTTTTTTGCTTGTATACTTATTTTTAAGCATAAACAATTATGTGGTGTTAAATTATTACTTCGCCTCTGAATAAGTGTCCATATTGATTTTTTTCGGTCTTTCTTGTTTAAATTTGACCGTATATATTTATGTTTGTGGTGTATAATACTCGATGCAAAATATATGAATGGATTGAGTTTTAAATGAATTTTTCATTGATATAATTTTTATCAATTATTGTATAACACAAAAACAATATTTACGGTCAAAATTGAATAAGAAAGACCGTAAAAAGTCAAATTGAACACTTATTTAAAATCTCAATCTAGCTCTTGAGATCTTTCGATTTCACGTTTTCCATTATGCGAAAACGAGCCGATATTGTGTAGAATCTTAAAGGGTGTAGGATCTCGATTTTACAGAAGGATTATAAGTTCTAAATTTTATTCCATCTTCTTTCAAATTAACTAATTAATAAATTATAAATTAATTAATAGATTATAAATGAATGAATATTGTTAAAGTAATACAATCAAATTATAAATGAATGAATATTGTTAAAATAATACAATCAAAGATTGATTATTACGGAGTATATCCATACTACTTATAAAGGATATAGGCCTAATTTTTTAAGTACACCTAACTATGGAAATTAGAAATATAAAACGGAAACTATAGGAATCTTTCTTAACATTCCATGCTTACAAAAGTTGACAAAATGAAATTGAAAATGTGTGTATGCCAGCCAGAATTTTAAGCCAGCGGGAATATTTCATAATCTCTACTCCTAATTTTGGAAGTATAGGAATCTTTTTTTCTATATTTCCATCTTTAGCTTCTGACTTTTGCAATCAAACTTGAAAAGCTGTAACGTATCTACTACATAAAACCCTAATTTTTTGCTATACAAAAACACACAACCACCAAGCATAACCGAGCCTTTATGTTTCTCTCTCTAGAAATCATAGCCGCCACCACAGCCACCAGATCAGCTATTGCCATCATCTTCTCCATTAGCATGGTTGATTGATGTTTCTGGTTGATGGTTTGAGCCTAGGAGGTTTAGTGTGCGGTTGTTTTTGTTTGAGAACAAAGGAGGTTCTTTATGAGGCAGCCATGGTTGTGATTGTAATTAAGGATGATTGAAACCATAATCCTGCAAGACTCTCCTTCTTTAAAAATCATAGCCGCCATCACAGTTCCTAGATCCACCATTATGATTGATTGATGTTTCTTTGTTACCGAAATCTCTTACTACCACCCTCAATATACGGTTTTTCTTTAAATATTACATTTCAATTTGTAATTAATTTTGTTATAAGTTTGTTGTGTAATCAACCAATGATTGTAAGGTTGTGTTTCGATCTGAAGTTTTTTATGTAGGTGGTTGGACCCATGGAGTGTGTTAGGAGGCAGTTTATGGGTTCCAATATAGTCTTGGGAGCAGGTTGTGGTTGCACCTACGAAGTGGGCCGAGAAGTAGTGTATATGTTCCAAGTCTCAAGTACAAGATGTTTCAGGATATTTTGTGTCACTGTTAGAAGCTGGAACAAATAAGCTCTTACTCCTGAAAATAAGGTGAAACAAACACCCCCTTATCTTTTTGGTTTTTTGGTGTTTTGTATAAGAAGGTTGTAAACAGAAAGTCAACTATATATTATTGAGTTTTCCATACGATTCATATGTCATTCATGTTCATGTTCTTCTTTATGATATGCTTTTTTTTGTTTTCTAGGTTGTTGTTTACATGAAAGAGGTGACGGATGGCGCATATGAAAATTGATTGTTCTTATGGTAATTTTCTTCACCTGATGCTTTTCATTATTGCTTCAAGTTTGGTGAATAAGCGTTGTATGTAATTTTATCAAATCCAAAATGTCCTAATAAGCTTGTAAAAAACATTTAACTCCAAAATAAGCTAGAATGTTTGAGCCTATGTAACATAAGCCACAATTAAATAAGCTAATAAGAAAAAAAATAAAGCTTAAAAATTCATCTTCCAGATGTTTATTTAGGCTTATAAAAATCGGATTATGTCATATTTCGTTTTCGGCTTATGTTTCATAAGCTTACTTCTTGTGGCTTGTTTGTAAACTTTTATAAGCTTATCATGACATGGTAAGCTTATATGAGCCGAAAAGTTTTAAAATAAGTTACGAGAACGGAGCTTAGGAAGCATAAGCCAAAAACCAGTTCAGACATAAGCCCGCTTTAGATGACGAAACAAGCAACCCCTTCATAAGCCACATACTATGAGCTTATGAGCTTACAGGTCTGATGTAAACGAACCAAAACAAGAAATAGCTAGCTGAATAAACTCATTAATAGAGTTCATAATGACTTGGGCAGAATGCACATCACCACGAGCAAAAATAAATAGATCATCCGCAAAACAAAGGTTAATAAGCTCTAATTTCTCACGATGATGTTGATATTGAAAGGTGTTTGAGAAGATGTGCAAGAGATTATTGGATATAATGTAAAACTACCTAGCTACAGGTCAAGAGATAAACTATCTAAAAATAATCCAAACTAATAATGAACCTGTAAAAGCATTACAGAGGAATCACTCGTTCCATAGGCAAATATCAACGTTGATTCGGCTCTCTTAAGCTTACTATAATCATATCTTCAAATATCACAACAGTTTAATACCATAGATTTTATGGCAGATATACCAATAGAAATCAATAACAATACCTTGTATTCGTTGTACAACTAAGAGCTTATGAGATAGTAGGTCGCATAGTAGAGGGTTTATAGAACATTACTTGGTGTTGTTTTTAGAGCTGTTGGGCATGCTCCTTTTTTCTTCCAAAAAGAGTGATTCGAGGTCATAACACTTCCAAAATTTAAATGCATCTTTCTCTTTCTCGTATAGCGGTTGCAGACCCAAGGCAAAAACATATCTTCACCTGAGTTAAGTAGACCCTTTTAAGTTTATCTTCTCCCTTGAGAAGTCCATTTCTGGGTGCTGCACAAATTTAAATTTCGGAATAAAAAACAATAAAAAGTCAAAAATGCAAGTTAGACACATTTGATTCAGGCCAACGCAGCCCGACCGTCCTGACTTGTTACCCAAACCCCACCCACTTTGTAATTACAGACTGCCAACAAACTTATTGCAGAAGTAGAGCGGTAAATAATAAGAACAAACCTGCCATAAAACCGCTTCCTGTTCATGTTCACTTCAAAATCTAATGAACCAAAACAGAAACCACTCCACAGATATAAATCATAAATACTTTTCAAGTACAACAAACATTCATTTTGTCAAGCAAATTATACCGTCAGGATATAAATACTTTATGTTATAGTGGCGATATGGAAATGACGTATTTAGATGTATTATATATCTCTTGAACGACCATAGGTAGCACTATGTCCATGTAGGCAATGACCTCTTTAACCGTTAGACTTGGCTATTTACAAATTTAAATATAATAATCGGATAATCATACTTAAATCACAATGCCAAACACCCCCAAGTATATACTTTTTGTTCAAAACTGTTTGTTCCTGCAAAGTAGTAAAGCAATAATAGAGTTCACACCATTGATCAGAAAGTGTTGGCCGGATATAGGCATAATAATGTCCACCATGTACCCCACCTCTGTGAACCAATACACTGCATAAAATCAACAATCATCAGAAAACTATCCATAGTTGAACATTATATGAGGAAAGAATGCCATATCGAATTTTGTGTTTCTATCAAGTATTGCTCATCGGTATACGAAATTGAAAATTGCCACTACGGTAGTGGATAATTCAACAGTACTATACAAATTGACTTCATCAAACAGTAGTCTACAATAGATAATAGTACCTGTGAAGAGTGTAAAGGTTGCGAACACTTTTGTCTGCTTGGGATGATAAATACTTCCCATCCTCTCTATCAAGATCAAGTTGTAAGGGGAATTCATAACAGTCATTAATCTGTAAATTCCATTAGACTTACATTAGAATATCCCAAATGGCATGACAGATTCAGCGATTAGACTCTGCTACAATGATCTCTATTGTCATATTTAGAGACGTGATAAAACTAAGTGACGGAATATGGTTCACAGTAAATAAACAAATCAAATCCCTGTAATTTACATGTTTTGGCTATACTGTTATTCTTGTAATGGATGTTGATGTATAAACATAAACATATTAATTTGTCTAAGATTTTACTAATCTGAACATTTAAATCAGCATTCACATAATGGAGTTCATAAAATTTGCTATTTTTATATGTACGGGTTTTATTTAAATTTCTGCCTAACAGTTAGTTTGCTTTGATTTGTAGTGCCACTGTGTTTGGTGTTTTGACGGAATCAAAGCAGTTGTCATACGACTCTAGAGGAAACAGCGTCCCGGTGATACTCATACTTATGCAAGAACGTTTGTATAGTGAAGGTGATCTGGAGGTCTGTTAATCCTTTCCCAGCTTTTCTTTGGTTGAAATTTTACCAAGGTTTACGTGTGAATGTGAAAGAAAAATAGTTTGCCAAAGTTAATGATCTGGACGAAGCTGTTAGATAATAGTATTTTGTCCAAATTCGCTTTTTATTCGGAGTATATACTTTAGCCTTACCTTCTCTATTTTGACAATAAGGTGGACATTTATAATAAATCAATGACCTCTTTAACCGTTAGACTTGGCTATTTACAAATTTAAAGACAATAATCGGATAATCATACTTAAATCACAATGCTAAACACCCCCAAGTATATACTTTTTGTTCAAAACTGTTTGTTCCTGCAAAGTGTAGACTTTTTCTTGCAATTCTGAAGCGAAAAAAACTTACTAGGATAGATGATTTTAAAACATTATACATGTGCAGGCTGAAGGTATTTTCAGAATCAATCCAGACAACAACCAAGAAGAACATCTAAGAATGCAGTTAAACAATGGAGTCATTCCAGACGGTATTGATGTACACTGCTTAGCCGGTCTAATTAAGGTACTTGAGTTTCCTTATATCGTTAAAAATAAATAAATCTTTTTCACTTTGCTTAATTGTTGGTTCATAATTTACAGGCTTGGTTACCAACTGGGGTCTTGGATCCGCTTGCACCTGACGCAGTGATCCAGTGTCAACCGGAGGAGGACTGCACCACCCTTTGCCAGCAGCTGCCACCAATAGAAACCGCCCTGCTTGATTGGGCCACCAACTTGATGGCTGATGTCGTCCGGCATGAACACCTCAATAAAATGAATTCACACGATATTGCAATGGTTTTCGCCCCAAATATGACAAAGGTTCGTATTGTTTTTTATGGGTTTTTGTTAAGCAAGAGTAAATAAGTACTAATTGGGTGTACTTTCTTTCTGTAGATGGTGGATCCGTTGACTGCATGAATGTATGCGGTTCAAGTAATGAACTTTCTGAAAACACTTATTACCAAGGCGCTTCGTGAACGCGAGGATTTGGTTATTGAAAAACGTATCCAGACCCGCCACAAGAACCATCTGATAAAAACAATGGGGATCAAGAGCCGAAATTGAGTTTAAACGTGCAAGAAAACCGTGATGAAAATGAAGAGAGGGAACATAACTTCAACACTGATGATGATCATCTTAACTACTCATCTATTTGTGATGAAGCTGACGGATCCACGTTCTGTAGATGGCCACCTATCGAGCCAAAGACCACAGCCACAGTTAAAAATAATACTCAGGAATCTAAAACGGGTCAGTCAAGTGGTCAAGGAAAAACCCGTTTAGTCAGCAATTTAAGATCTCTAAATCCTCAAAAGGACAGGCTGCGTTGAGTAAATAAAATTGTATTTTGGTAACATTGGTCGAGTTCTTGTATTTTTTTCGTTTTGAATATGTGAAAAATCGTTAAATCTTTCTTTGTGAATTTACTATGTAACCGAGCTGTAGCCTTTGCATCTGGGTATTAACCGTGTGTTATTTGAAACAACTGTCAGTATACTTATGGTGTTTGAAATTGTTTTGTACGTTTTTATTGCTTGTATGTAACATTTTTAGCAATATTTCTGAGTCACATATCATTCTCCTATTTAGCAACATCTTCCAACCTTTAGAAAGACTAATTCTGTTCAGGCAAACAAACAATGGATGCCTTCAACACATCCCTTATAACACTCAATCCACTTTTGGATGCTGAACATCGATCACAAATATTCGCCGCCAGGCAATCCCGCCGCTTAGCGCGGGTATTCGTCTAGTATGTTTTAAAAGAGTAAAATACTGTATGCAAATTTTAGATTAAAAGATCCAACTTCCTTAATCACCGACTTAAATATATTAGTATTTTTAAAAGATTACGCATTGTATTTTCATATTATCATAACTTTTAAATACTTCGTTCTTTATAAATTTACTAGCATGGTACCCGTGTAACATTAATTATTTTTTCTTTCACTAAACGTTACACTCTACTCCACCAAGTTTGTATTTAAATTAAATTTAAATTTATACAAAGTTAAAAAAAGAACTAAAATTTGATAAAAAATATATAACAATAGATGTCAAATTAAAAAAAATAAAATTAAAAAAAAACGGTGAAATTAAATTTTGAAAAAAATAAATAGATAAAAAGATATTTAAAATTTAAAATAAAAAACGTTTTATCAATGACTTGTTACAAAAGTTTGTTAACAAAAAAATGAAAAGATAGAATGAATTTGATAAAGAGTTATCTAATAGCTCAAATCTCATATATTTATCTTAATTTTTTATTTAAAGTTAAGTTTAGAGTTAAAAAATAAATTATAAATTTAAGATTAAAATAAAAAGAGAATATACACCTTTTATATACTAATATAAATTACATAATCAACTTTGAATTAGAATTACAAGACAAATAAGACATCTAAACATATAAGTAAAATCTTTTGATCTCGATCTGATTTTATAATTCTGATCTTGCAAAAACAAAAATAATCTATAATAGAATCTCGATTTTAAAAAACTTAATTGAAACTGTTTCTAATTATATTGGAGGTTAATAAGTAAATAGATATTTTCAAACACCCCCTTTATAAACTACAATCCTACATAAAGTTAACCCCGATATGTAGCCCATTGGGCTAGTTGGGATATTTTGGGCTGAAAATAAAAGATAAGAACAAAAGGTGATGTTGTGTACATGGAAACAAAAGTTTGCCGCTTAAGGTGTTTGGAAATACAAATAAATAACCAACTTTGTAAGCTGTAACCAAATTATAGCTAAAGATGTGGTCAGGAAATCAAGCAAGCTCTTATGAAGAAGCTCCAACAAGCTTCCTTGGTAGCTGCTGCAAATGCTGGTTTGTTCACTCTACCAACCTTAATTGCTACTAGTAGAAATCTTGTGTAATGAGAAAAGTAGCCTAATGAACACATTGCGCGCCCAGGGTCGGAGCTACATAGGTGCCGGGTGTGGCACGGGCAACACCCATTTTGGTGTCACGAAGTGCAAAAAATCTTTAAAAATGTTGTTTTTATGGTTCGTGCAACCCAAAAAAATTTGTGCTACCTTAATATCTTGCTGTATAAATTCAATTAGTCTAAACAAAAATTTGTGCAACACCCTGTTAAAAATTCTGGCTCCGCCCCGGGTCGCATAAGGCATTCACTTTAAAAATGACCTAATTTTTATTAGTTTTGCATACAAATACGTATAGCTTTACATCTATGAGTGATATAGTTCAAATTTATATATATGAGTTATTGTTATTACTAGGCCCTCTTCGTTGCTTTTGTCTAGGGTCACCGAAAAATGTAAGACGGCCATGCTAATGAATAATTTTTAGTTAGACAATTAGACATTACACAATCTTTTTAAGTTTTAATAACTTGCAAATACTTGTAAGCAAATGAGGCAACATGACAATATTTGGATGATGTTAATTAATAGGTGTATCATGACTTTTCTCACGTTGAAATAGGGGTGGAAACGAGTTGAGGCCTATAAGAGCTCGAGCTCGATTCGTTTAAGTTTTATAAAGCTCGAGCTCGAGTTTAGCTCGTTTCGAGCTTTATTATTTAAGCTCGAGTTCGGCTCATAATATGTATAATTTAGGCTCGTTAATAAAACATTAGGCTCGTTTAGGCTCGCGGGCCCAAACAAGCTTTGTACGTAAAGCTCGGGCTCGTTTAATAAACGAGCTGCAAACTTAGGCCCGAGCTCGTTTAGGCATGGCTCGTTCGAACTTTTTATCCGATCTCGAGCTTTTCATGAGCGGCTCGGCTTGTTTCCACCTAGTTGAAAGTATTTAACATATTTGTAACTTTCTGATTATACATGATTCTCAGTTTCTAACAGTTTTTATTGTATATGCTTGTTTGTTTTTATTTGTGTTACAGCCTTAGTGTGTTATGTTGCTGTTGGCTCTTCCAAAACTGTTTTGGTGGTGGTCGACAAGGACCAACTACTCCTTTCCTAGGTCAACCTCCTCCTCATCATGGCCCCATGGATTCTCGACTTGGAGATTTAGGAGGTCCTCACAGTCCATTTGGGGGGCCTCATCCACCGGGACCTCCAGGCCGTTTTCACCCCCCGGGTCCTCCAGGTCATTTCCGTCCACCTACTCCACACGGTTACCCTGGACCTCCTCCACCCGGATATTAGTTCTCAGGCCCACCTGAATATCTCCTGTGTAAAACTGGCGCTGTCGTAACTTGCAGGCTTGTATTAATTTCGTTACTGTTGAGTTGCTTATAGATACAAAGGTGTAATAAAAGCTACATAACTTCAATGTGTGTTGTACTTAGCTCCACTACATCAGTAGTGTACTCGGTAATAAACTTTTGCTGATTATTAGTTTATCACTATAACAAAGTACTTGGTTCTCCACTAACATTCTTTTACATCTGGTATCACCAAAAAGGTGTATCGACTACCATCACTTTTCAAACTTGTATATGTGGAACCCAACGAGTTGAAATGTATACCACAGTTTGGAAAGTAACAACTGCATCCAACCATCTACAGCCACAATCACGATGGGCCATCGACATAATCATTGTATGCAAATCATGATATGTAATCTTTGACATTCTTTAAGCATTAAAGACACATTTCTTGCCACATAAAAGAGAAAAGGTCCGTGTCACCAAGTACCAACAATGTAAAGTGACTATGAACACTGGCGTGAGCGGGCCGGAGCTAGAAAGTTCAGACTCGAGGGTTACATTTTGATATTTTTATAAATTATATTATAAAATGGTTCTTGGAGGGGCAAATTATAGAACAATCCAAATAATTTCGAAAATTTAGGCTACAATTTTTTCGCTAGGAGGACACCTTTATGATTCCCTTTGTATCCGCTCCTACTAGTGGATTGCTTTCATCCACAAGTCAAGATCACACACAATATGCAAGCAACTACAAACCTCGTAGTCAAATCCATAACAGCAAGGAAAAAATGAATGCGAATCAAGCTCAATAATTCTCATATATCAGTTCATTAGCTGTTCTTGCGGTCCTTTCATCATTAGTGGAGTCAAAACATTAAATCATCATGTGCACAAAATTTTTATTATGAGTATTTTTATACTAAAACATAATTTAGTTACACATTTATCTTGAAAAAATCGAGATTTTTAGCACAAATATACACTGCATGACAAAATTCAATCCAGATTTTTTTACCCTTGCAATCATTAGCGGAACCAAAACATAAAATCATCACGTGCACAGAATATTTATTACTAGTATTTATATACTAACACATAATTTAAGATCGCATTCATCTTGAAAAAATCGAATTTTTTAGCAAATACTGCATGACAAAATTCCATCGAGATTTGTTCACAACCCTAGGTTTAAAAGGCATGTTAAGTAAATTAAGTGATTTAGAGACATCTCTAACTTAGCCACATAATTGAGATAAGACAAAATTTGTGAACCTCCAAATCTTAATAAGATGAAATAAGTATCTGACAAAAAAACTTTTTAAGTTGATTATGAAAAAAGTTGCATAACTAATACTATGTGAATATGTGTCATAAAATTCGGGTTGATTCTGACGATTGGATCGGTTGAACCGTGACCCGATTACGTGATCGAACATTCATTTTGAATGAAAATTCCAGTTAAATCGTTAATTAGACCGATTGAATCGCAACTCGATAGCTTGATTGGGCCGGTTAAAAACCCGATTTTTCAAAACATTGGAACTAATTAGAATAATTAAA
Source organism: Glebionis coronaria (assembly GCA_025667525.1). Taxonomy (NCBI): domain Eukaryota; kingdom Viridiplantae; phylum Streptophyta; class Magnoliopsida; order Asterales; family Asteraceae; genus Glebionis; species Glebionis coronaria. Next base: position 65,420,477 of record CM046874.1, on the reverse strand, counting down.
AGAGGTAAAAATTACTAAATAAATAAATAAAAACAATCTCAAAGACCATTGGACCATTGGGCTAGTAGAGATACTGGGCAGAAAATAAAAAGATAAGAACAAAAGGTGGTGGTGTTGTGTGCATGGAAACAAAATTTGCCGCTTAAGGCGATTGGGGATACTAGTACTCGTAATGAGTAACCAATTTTGTAAGGTATAACTGTATAAGACGCATATAGCTAAATATGTGGCCAGGAAATCAATCAAGCTCTTATGATGTGCTGGTTTGTTCACTCTACCAAACCTTGTTGCTATTTTTTTTTTTTTTTTTGTTTAGAAAGGCTATTTCTTACAAAGGCTGTTTTGGTAGCAAAATAGATACTTATGATACTGTTCGCTGACTGCCCCTACTGAAAAGGGGCAATTAGCTTTGCACCACTGATAGACTACTTAAGATTCAATTCTCTACTTAGTTTCGCAAGCCTTTGTCATTGTCAGTCAACTAAGTAATAGGACTATTATTACGAATTTAGAGTTATACATATCTTACGGTTATACACACTGACAAGTAGCCAATATAAGGAGTTTTAAACTTTTAATCACCTGAATATGATTTCGCATTTCATTAGCGGCGTCTTTCAAACTGCAGATGCATTAGCAGATGCCTGCAAGTAAACTTTTGTCATATTTCAAGTAGGAGTATATAGGATTTTCCATTTCAAACTGCAGTTTTTTAATGTATAAATGTAAGAATGTAACGAAGAGTGTGTAACTTGGAATGTATTTGGAATATATTGTACGAATGCATAAACTATCTAATTCCCAAGGATAATTAGATAATTTTGTACGAATGCATAAACTATCTAATTCCCAAGGATAATTAGATAATTTTATCCATCACAAAATCATTTCCAGTTTTCTTTAATTGCATACGTTTGTGACTCATGTTCTTGTTGCAGGCTTAGTTTGTTATGTTGCTGTTGGCTCTTTCATTACTGGTTCCGTCGTGGTCGACAAGGACCAATTACTCGTTTAGTAGGTCAACCTGCTCCTCATCATGGCCCCATGGATATTCGTCTTGGTGATTTAGGAGGTCCTCGCACTCCTTTTGGGGGCCCTCATCCACCGGGTCCTCATTTCCGCCCCCCTACTCCACACGGTTACCCTTGACCTCCTCCTCTGCCCGAATATTAGTTCTCAGGCCCACCTGAATGTCCGGTGTAAACCTGGTGTTGTTGTAACTTGCAGGCCCTCATCCACCGGGTCCTCATTTTCACCCCCTGGGTCCTCCAGGCCATTTCTGCCACCCTACTCCACACGGTTACCCTTGACCTCCTCCACCCGAATATTAGTTCTCAGGCCCACCTGAATGTCCGGTGTAAACCTGGTGTTGTTGTAACTTGCAGGCTTGTTTAAATTTCATTACTGTTGAGGGGTTGCTTATAGATACAAAGGTGTAATAACATCTGCATAATTTCAATGTGTGTTGTATTTAGCCCCACTATATCAGCAGGGGTGTATATGTGTAATAAGCTTTCGCCGATTGTCACTATGCCAAAGTACTTGGTTCTCCACAAACATTCTCTTACATCTGGTATCAAGAAAAAGTTGTATCGACTATGAATCCGTCACGTTGAAAAGTATACCACATGCATAAGTTTGGATAGTAACAACTGCATCCACCCATCTACAGCCACAATCACAATGGGCCATCAACATAATCATTGTATTATCGACACGCTAGTGGGTTGCAACCATCCACAGGTCAAGATCACATACAATACGCAAGCAACTACAAACCTCTAGTCAAACCCCTATCAGCAAGTACAAACTGAATGCAAATCAAGCTCAATAATTCTTGTACTCCGTAATTTTCAGTGCAGTGACTATTCTCATACTCCTTACAATGTTGAAACAAGAAAACAAACTAAAATCCTAATAGCATATAACAATGCAATATGACCATTAGCATAAATCTTGCTATATATGAAGTGAGTAAATAAAGTACAGTTTGCTTCTGTAGAAGATAGTCATATTATGTACACGCGCTAACTAAAGAACATGTTAAAGTACTTTAACTGACTAATTACCCATAATACGGATGACCGGGTGAAATTGACAAATTAAATTGTAAATACTTGTATACCATTTTACGCTTTAACATGCTCGTCCGCATCATCTTCAATATCCCAAGTAAGATCTTCATCATCCTCAGCAACACATAATCGCTTACGCAGCTCTGCTTTATCCGGACTTCCACGACACACCCCCTTACCCTTGCTCTCATCACTACTCCCTAAATCCTCAATCTCATCCCACCCCTCCTCCTCAGGCGACAACTGAGTAGACACAATCGATATATCACTATCCGTTTTCACGTCCGTTTTCACTTCCAACTCATCCGTAACCTCTTTTTTCACTTCCAAAACACCAACTTCCTTCTCCTCGGCTTTCAAACCTGCGCCAACATTCTCCTCGTACTCATCTTCATCCACGTCCCAGCTCAACTCCTCGTCCTCCTCCCCCTCAACCACCCTCTTAACCAACCTCACGCGCGCCTCCTCCACTTTCCTAATCTTCCACACCTTATAAAAATACCTCCCCCAAAACGTAACCTCGTCAACTCTCCCGGGCACCACTTCCTCAAAAACCCCCCTTACCACACCACCATCCCCCTCCATCACCTCCTTAATCTCATCTTTAAACGCGCCCAAACTAAAACCCCTCCCCCACTCACTAAACTCACTTAAATCCTCAGGATCATCCAAATAAGTCTTCTTATCGCGTCTCGCGTTCCTAATTAACACATCTACTCTACTAAAATGCCCACTACTATGATCATCAATAAGTTTGTTATCATTATTGTTGTCATTATTGTTGTTGTTATTATTGAGGGTTAGGAGTGAAGTAACGGTGTTACCGAGATTGTCAATGGCTTGGCCGACGGATTCGAGAGATTCGACACCGGCGGTGAGGATGACGTCAGATTCTGATTTTAAGCCGGAGGTGAATTCTTCAAGGTCGTGGCGGTAGGTTTGGAGGAGGGATTCGGATTTGGAAGAGAGGGTTTGGAGTAGGGTTGAGCTGAATTGCCATGCTGATGTGATGGATGGGATGTTAGGGTTAGGGTTAGGGTTAGGGTTAGGGTTTTGAGGGGATTGTGGATCGGGTTCTGGATCGTCGGAGAAGACGGATTGGAAGAAATTCATTGCACGGAGGAATTCGGATTTTTTTAAAATTTGTCCAAGAAGAAGGTGCTTTGTTTTTTTTTTTTTTTTTTTTTTTTTGACTAGGTGTGTGAAGGTTCTCGATTCGATATTGTGAGCCAGGCTGAGCAAAACCAACCTAACTGTACCGTCGATTCAAACTGAACTGAACCAATTGAAATTGAACCGGTTATTTTTGGTTTTGTTTTTAGTTTTGTATATTTATATTGGTTTTTCTCGGTTCGGAGTGGTTTTGTTTTGGGTTAAAAACACCATACGCATAGATTATTATTTTGGTTCGGTTTGCTCGGTTCAATTTCGGGTTACTTCGGTTCTGTTCGGTTTGATTTCGTGTTAAAAACACGAAAATACAGATATATCATGTTTGGTTTTTCTCGATTTAATTTGGTTCGATTTTTGGTTTGAGTTTTCAATTCAGTTTTGAACCAATACTCAACAATATTGGTTGTGAGCCAATCTATATATATATAAGGTTTACTCTTTTAACATTTCTTCATATAAACTTTTTAAATGTTAAATATTACCAAATCACGGGTTCGACAATCGGGTCAACCCGGTCGAATCACCGAGTCATAAGATCGATCATCGGGTAACTCAGTCGAGTCGTCGGGTCACGGGGTCGACCACCGAGTCAATCCGGTCGAGTCAGAGGTTCACTCATTCGACCACAGGGTCTGATCGAGTCAACGGGTCATGCGATCGACCACTGGTAAACCCGATCAAGTCGCTGCTAGACCACCGGGTCAACTCGATCGAGGCACTTGTTCACTGATTCGACCATCAAGTCAACCCAGTGAAGTCACCAGGTTATCGGTTCGACCACCGAATCAATTAGGTTTGTTGATGGACAATTTCCAGAACTATACGCAGATACACGTCAAATTAATTATATAACGATCACCGTTAGGAGTGTGTCAATGGTACTAAACCAGACCGAACCGAAACTGCAAGAACCGAAAATCGAATATAAGAAAAATGTGGAATTGAAAACCGTCCCAAGTTCTGGACACAGTTTTAGTTCCGGGATGAGAATTTTCAGGTTGAGAACCATTGTGCTTAAAAGAACCTTTTTCTTAATTTTTCGGTCATTCATAAAAGACATAATGTAACAATAAAAACACACACAAAAATGTTTTTAATAATGCAAATCGTTCCGTTAATTTCAATAGTTTAAAATAGCATTAAAAAACACAAAATTGAAGACAACATAAGTTTATAATTGTTTAAAAGTATCAAGAACATCTTAGTAATAGTTTAATAGTTAGTATTTTATTTTCTATTTTTTTTAAACAAATCCTATTCAAAATTCATATCTTCAAAATAATTGTTCTTCAAGAAAGAATCAGAACCGGCCAGTTTCATCCAAAAATCAAACATTTAGAATTTTAAGAACTTAGAACCAGATCATGGTTTTAATATATGATTCGGTTCTGATATGATATTGGTTCAGTTCGTCAGTCTTTTTGATTCAACAATTTTTTGGACATCTTTGGCTTGTTTAGAATCGATGCAAATGAATCTTTGTAATCACTCCCGTATGTACACATTAACCTTTTGGTTCCGTCCTTAGTATGGGCAACCCCCGAGAATTTTTTTTTTCTTTCCCTACTCCGTTTTTATGGTGTAACTTTTGATTTACTCAAATGGCAGTTGTGTAACAGCTTCTCAAAAATCCAAAGTTCGTCCACGTCCGCAATGACTGTACTCGCTGGTGTTAGATAACTTATACCGATAAAGCATTCTATTATGGGCAAGTTCATGACGAGTTAAGATTTGACTAAATGAGTTCAAATCCGTCACCAGCAACGAATTAAATAAGTTTTACTATCATAATAGCATAGACACATTATCAGGCAACCCATAAAACCAATGAGTGAAGGCACACGCATGATGCATCATTAGTTTCATTGGATCCAAAGATCACACACCATTTATTGATCCAAGATTTACCTACAACATTTACAAGTTTTTTTTTTTAATGCTCTACTGCATCTTTAACTAACTATGACGATGTCATGACTAAGGTGCAGTGGCGTGTCACACGTCTTCTCTATGGCACAGCCAAACTGCACCCTGGTGGGCGTCATAGCACCATTATCGTCTCTTCCCCAAGGCAACAGCACGCTGTTATTTGTTTTTTTGTTCGGTGGGTGGGTACTTTCTGTTGTGTTATGAGATCCACATACCCTATAACATGTTATAGCTGAATATAGTGTTTTGGTTATAGGGGTGTTATAGGATATGGTATAGCACCTAGCTATGGTTTATGACGTACAACACGACTTATGAAGCGCCCCCATCGATCATTAGGCAATCAAATATCCATAAGAAACAAACACACGTTGCTTATATTTGGCATGATGGTCACACACTTGGATGTTTAATTTGTACACTGCCCTGCCCTGCCCTGCCCTTATTTCAAAACTAGAGGAATTACTCAAGTCTCACATATTGGCCCCAAAACTTATTACACGGCCACAAAGTCACAAGCATACCAACCCCAACATTGACAGATTTTTCTGACATTCAAAGATATGAGCAACTTCACCCTGGCTATAAACTATTCTTTGTTTCTACTACAAACATTAAGTCAGATAAATTTCACATATGGTGTTCTGATAGCAAAAGTGACCATAAACTGAAAAGTGATGCAACTCGTTTGCTCAGAAAAGAAGGCAGATAAATCGAAATAGTAAAAAAGTAAGCCCATGTCTGATTGAAATGACATGATACAAAGAATTATACTGATATAAAGGATAAACGCACTTGTTTGGCATCCTACCAGAAATGGTACCAATGTAATAGAATTGGTAATATACTAATATTGACTCGCCACCAGAATCCAAAGGCTTAGAGCATACGGTATAATCACAAAGATAGGCTCGCCAATCCCATGTGGCAGAATCCAAAGGCTTAAAAGTGAACCAAGCACATTACACATATTAAAGCAGCCATATATTCTTAAAGTGCGTCAATACGTCATCTTCCTTAATAAACAAGAAAGGTTAACCATGTTTTAACAAGTGTACAGTTGATCTCCCTTTCGGCGGTGCTTGTGTATAGTTTCGAACATTAGAAGAAAAGAAAAGATAAAGCACAACAAAATTCCTCTCTCCAACAAACGCATGGAACTAAATTTACATATAAGTTTGGATAGATACTCATAGCTCGTTATTGTGACTAGTAGAAGAGTACTGTAAAGCAAGATCTTTTAGTATCTGAATTATACCTTTCAAATCACTGCTACCCAGTTCAAGGCAGTCCCGTAACAACCCACCATCCACAATTTCTGTTCGTAGAATCTCAATTGCATCTTTCAATGGACCCTGTATTAGCATCATGGCAATTTTAGGAAACCAAACCACATGATTGTTTTTAAAATCTATTACGAAGTTCACATAATGTATACTTTTTTTCTTCTAAGAAAACAAAAAAATAGTTCTGCTTTTTTGTCTTCAGGAATGGACTACCTAGAGACACACAAATGCAGTATATACAAAATGTTGTAGACTGGTATCCAAATCAGATTCGAGTATTAAAACTTATAGCTCAATAGATTCGCAAAACATACTTACTATTATTATCAATACATGCTACGTGTGTCCTAATACATGTTACCTTGTCTCGACTGCCAAATTTCATTACCAATCTGTTTTTTTTTTAATATTCAATACCACCATGTCCAGTATCACATCCAAACAACTCACCGAGCGCGGTGTTGAAAATTGCTTAAATTTCCCTGCTTCTTATATAGTAGAAGCAATTTTGTGCCATCCAAACTTCTGCTAATATGGGTACTATAACAGGCACGTAGGCAGCTGCTTATTTCAAAATATTTATTTAAGATGAAACTTAAATTAGTGTTTTGACAGTTATTTAGACCTAAAACAATTGTTAAAAAAAAAAAAAAAAAAAAAAAAAAAAAAAAAAAAAAAACAATTGTAAAAAAAATTTGACCGATTTTATCAATATTTTGGGGTTTTTTCGAATGTATTGCGTGACAAGCTAAGCTCTATGAGTAGTTATTTGTAAGCAGAAACATAACAAGAAAAGAATAAGCAATCCCAAACACCTCCTCATAAACTATATACAAACAAGTAGAAATAGTTGAAACACTGGGTTAACTTTTTCTACTTAGCGAATACAAACTCTAACGAAAGGGTTTAGGCCGTAAAATAACAATATACTTCACTTCGAGCGAGTGAGTTAAATAATGTTGCATAGTTCCACTTAATGCACCAAACTTTCAATCACGAGTGTTCTGATATAAGAACAGTGAAATGTGGCACGCTATGCAGTGCAGCATAACAGGTTGTCAACTACACATTTTCATTCAGTAATAAAGAAACAGATTAGCTTGTATAATAGCAACAAACTTTTTTAATTGTCTCGTATTGGTAGGTTGACTTTGAAAAATATGTATAATAACAATAAACTTTCATCATATCTGAAAATCGAGATGTGTCACCATTTATAACGTGACACGTCATGAAAATGTGCACATTAAAATACTTACGAAATTTTGTTGCTATTACACATCTTTTTAATATTACACGTACCAAAACGAGAACATCTTTTTAATTTTGCATCTTTTCACTATAAACCCTTACATTTATCCACACTTTTCATAAAAAAAACCTTAAACTTTATTAGATAATCATAGTTTGACCCTCCTAAATTTCAGAAACTATTTCTTGGCCCTCCTAATATAATTGGTCAAGCTCCGCCACTGCTACCAAGGGTAACCTTTGGGAGGTATTCCGAAATAGAAGCACGAGTGTGGCGGAGGCTTACATACTACCGAATTCAATGTCAGTGTGAGCTTGAATCACTAACGACTAACCGACCATTAAAAAAAACGAAATTTGGTTGCTATCCTATAACATTTTAAAAAAAAAAGAGTAAAGGTAAAAAAAAGTTACCGAGCGAGTAAAAACTTTGAGCAAGCGACCAAACAGCGACTTAACAACCTTGAACAAATTCCCATAATTCTTTCCAACCCACTGCATCTTTTCAACCTCCGATCCCAGCTGAGTAAACTCAGTCAAACTTTTAACCAGTTGATTAACATCAGAGAAAACACCAGAAGCATCTCTCCAACTCCAACTCCAAGAAGCATAGTTTGTAAGATAGTCCCAACCAAGAGACCAAAAAAGTTTATAAAAAGCAAAGCCAGAAGAAGTGTGTTTATGGATATTGTCGGCAATGGATTTGGCTCGGAGGGATCCGGAGAGGTCGCCGCGTGAGGCGCGTAGGTTTGAGACTCGAGTGAAGAGAGAGTGGGAGAGTGATAGGAGGGAATTCAGAGAAGTGGGTGTTGGGATTGGGAATGGGGTGCTACTGGGTGTTGTGACCAGGAATATGAATAGGAATAGGGTTACCTTGGTTCCGATTGCCATGGGGACAGGGGGCACTATCATAGTATCATTCTCCTTGTTTTGTTTTTATCATTAAAAGTCGGTTACATACATGGTGTTTAATAGTAATAATTTAAATAATTTAATTAAAAAAAAATAGAATTTATCTAATAATAAAAAATTATTTATTCATGACTTAATAAAATAAAATATATAAAAATATTAAGTAATAAACTGAAGCTAACTGATCATATGTTAATTAAATATGATTTAATTAAAAAATCAACTATATTAAGGGGGTGTTTGGATGTGCGGTTAGGAGAAGATTATTTTCAAATCTCAGTTCCAAAATGGAGATAAGAGTAAAATGTGGAAAAAATTTCACGTTTGGTCCCTATCGTTTACCCCAAATATCAAGTTTGGTCCCTATCTCAAACTAAGTGCACAGATCATCCCTATCGTTTACACTTTGGATCAAAAATGGTCCCTATCTTAGATGGGAGTTAGTTTTGGTTGTTAACTTTTGGAAATATAGGGGTATATTTGTCTTTTCATTATTCAAAAGAGTGTCTTTTCATCCATAAAAAAAAACAAACCGTCACTTCACCATATCTTATTACATAAAAAAAAATCACAGATCCATTCTTTAAACAATCACTCTATGTCTCCATCACTCTTTAATTTGGTCCAATCAAACCCTCGTATGCAACGATCAAACAAATAAGGCTTTGGGTGTTAGAACACCATCTATCTAGTATTGGAATCGCGAGGCTATGTGAGTGCTTGTGTTCAGGTTGTATCGAAAAGATTAAGCAAGACACGTGATTGGATCGTTGCTTTGAAATGTTTGGTTCTTGTACACCGGTTGTTGAATGATGGTGACACGGTTTTCCAGCAGGAGGTTATGTATGCTACTAGAAAAGGAACTAGGCTGCTTAACATGGCTGATTTTCGTGATGAGGCGCATTCAAATTCATGGGATCATTCCACCTTTGTGAGGACCTATGGGTTTTACTTGGACCAGAGGCTGGATTTGATCGCATATGAGCGAAAGCAAAGTGGTGGTAGTGGTGGAGACTCTGAGAGATCTAGGGAAGATAGGTGGAGATCGTCACAAAACCGTGGATATGGATATGATTACGAGTCATGTGATGAGCCTGGATATGGAAATATGAGGAGGACAAGATCGTCTGAAGACGTGAGAGGCGGATCTGTTGGGTCGTCTCAGGAAAAGAAAGATGTTACTCCATTAAGGGATATGGCACCCGAGAGGATTTTTGGGAATATGGGGCATTTACAAAGGCTGTTGGACCGAGTGTTGTCATGCCGACCTACTGGTCTGGCAAGGAATAGCAGGCTTGTGTTAGTTTCATTATACCCTGTTGTGCAAGAAAGCTTTAAGCTTTATGCTGACATATGTGAGGTTTTAGCTATCTTGCTTGACAAATTCTTTGATATGGAACATCAGGATTGTGTGAAGGCATTTGATGCTTATGCTAGTACTGCAAAACAGATTGATGAGCTGGTAGGTTTCTATAATTGGTGCAAGGATATGGGTGTTGCAAGATCGTCTGATTATTACTGTTGATGAGCTGGTGGGGAAAGTCAATGGGTTTGGGATCCCGATTAGATCTATGAAAGATCCAACAAGATCTGTGGTTGGTGGTTGTTGGGTGCGTGTTAGGCTGGCGATTATGGACGTCAGTTGTGGATGGTGGAGGAGGACGGAGGTGGATGGTGGCGGCGGCCGGATCTTGAATGATTGTAGCCAAGATCTAATGGTGATAATAGATCTAGGGTTTTTGTGATAAAGAAAGAAAGTGAGAGATTATGTGAGAGAAAAGGATTAAAAGAAAAAAAGAGTAAATGACCAAATTACCCGTCCCCTCATACCACTTAACGGAGAAAACTAACTCCCATCCAAGATAGGGACCATTTTTTATCCAAAGTGTAAACGATAGGGACGATCTGTGCACTTAGTTTGAGATAGGGACCAAACTTGATATTTGGGGTAAACGATAGGGACCAAACATGAAATTTTTTCTAAAATGTGTCACGAAGTGTATTTCCCTCTTCACTTGTGACACCTCAGCGACACATTATCTCAACTAACCAAAACAAAAAACCAACTAAACACCCTCTCACTCACAACTAGTCTCTCTCCTATTCACTTGGGTCCCACCACTTACCATTTAATTTCTTTTTTCATTTTTCACACAAAATAAAAATTCATTTCATAAAAATAAAAATTACAAATACTTCAAATAAAAATACAAAAATACTTAAAAAAAATACAAATACGAAAAAAATAAACACAATACGAAAAAAATACGATATGAAATACGGTCGATTATTCATGGTTGCTCTTGTGCCCAGAGATGCTCAATGAGGTTCCGTTGAAGGCTTCAATGTACTTCTCTATCTCGAAGTTCCCTTTGTTTCCTGCGACGGATTGCACATCGTTCGACCCATGACCGTAACAAATGGTTTCTAGGAGTGATGTACATTTCAGCTGCTTGATTGAAAGTTTGATTGAAAGTTTTTATGAAAAGATTTGATTGAAAGTGTTTGTTGTGTGTGTGTGTTTTAAGATAAAAATAAGTGGTATTTATTTTAAAAAAGTTATAAAAAAAAATTATACCGTTGCCTAACGGTTATTTGAGCAGGTGGAGCCCAGTTTTTCTCTTTTTCCTCTCGTTGATGTTTGGCGAATGGGGAGCGGCGAAGGCTGGGGCGGTGTCACGGCGAGGCCCGGCGAGGGTGCCACGTCGGAGCGACGAGCCCCATCGGCCGTGACACCGTTTGCTCTAAGTTAAAAAAAATGTTTGGGTAATAAATGAAGATAAGTGATTATTTGCGTTTTAAAGCTCTAAAATGGAGTTTTAAAAAAGTTAGTGGGGAGCTACTTATTTCATTTTCAAAAGGAGTTTTGGAAAAGTAAACTTTAAAAATGGAGTTTATTATCAAATAATTAAATTTGCCAAACACTCAAAAAAGTGATTATTTGATTATTGCGATTTCAAACTGGAATATCAAATCCAAACACTATTTTTTAAAATGGAGTTTTCAAAATGATGATTTTTCAAAATAGAGTTTTCAAAATGAATAATTTGTTTTCAATAAGCACATCCAAACACCCACTAAATATCATGAACAGTCTCATAAAATTAGAAAAAAGAATATTTTTAAGTTGAAACCAATTTGATATGTCTAAGTTTTTCGATCATCATAAACATAAATACAAGTGGTTTCCTGCATTTTATAAAAAGCAAAACTTTTATACATTTATTTAAATTTTAATTGTCCAACATAATCACAAGTTATATATCAACTTCAGAGGATTTTGATCCTCGTTTACATAAACTCCGTCAATTTGAAATAAATATTTTATCATACAATACTTTTACCCTCATTGATTTTTCAAAGGTTTTACCTCTTCGTTCGCAAACCATCTCTACAGAAGAAGAAATGCATCTACACGAAAAAGACCGTTTGTTTTTTAAACTATTAAAGTACTTCTTTCTTATTATCTCTTCATGTTTTTCGCTAGTGTTTCTTAAGTTTTCGTCCGTTATGTACGTTTTGGCAATTTTTACGTTTTCGTACAATTTTGTCTGACTTTTATGTTTTTGTGCGTTTTCATACGTTCTTTATACGTTTTTGTTCGTTTTTTGTATCGATAAAAACGCATAATAACGTTAAAAAGTATACAATTTGTACAAACGCGTAAAAAATGAATGAAAATGTACGCATACGTATAAAACTTTGAAAACCGTATAAAACGTACGAAAACGTAAAAAAACATTAAAAACGTAAAAAAATGGACAAAAACGTAAAAATAAAGAAAACGAAGAAAATGCATAGAACTTATAAAAGCTTGCAAAAAATACGAAATCAATCACTTCCGTATAAAAATATATAAATGCAAACAAATATTGAAGGTGGTGGTGGGAGACTAGGAGGTAAGTGTTGAAGAAATTGGGAGAAGAGGAAATAAGTGAAAGTTTATGATTTTAAAGTTGAAGAGGTGATAAATACTTTTAAAGTTTTTATCACTTTTGTCTAAAAAAAATAAACAAAAAATCTCTTCCCGCTTCAAATAAAAAAGTGAAATGAGGTTATTTGGAAAAAAACAAACGAGGCTTTAGAACATCTCCAATGATAAAATCTTGCAAAGACTTTTTACTATAACAAAAAACTTTATGAAAGATTTTTAATACGTAGTATTATGTCAAAAACTTTTTATATAATTTTTCATGAAAGACTTTAAAACTAAAAGCTACTGCTAAAAGTTTTTCCCCTCATTTTATTTTATTTTATTATTATTTTATATTTATTATAAAACTTTATAAAGACTTTTAGACATTGGAGTGTTGATTTTTAAATGAATTTTAAGCAAGTAAATATTTCATAAAACATGTATAATTATATTAAAAAAAAAGTCTTCCAAACACTAAGCATCGGGATGCTCTTCGTTTCTCATCAGATAAAAAGGTTTGTGGCTATCACTCCAAAGTGTGTGAGGTCTCAAGTTCAATTCCTGCTAGGTGCAAACAACCTATGAATTAGTAGGCCAATGTGTCGAAAATCACGGTTACAAAAAAAAATTAACTCTTATCCGAACCGAATATGAAATCTCATCGGTCTTTACTCTTTAGCAAATCCAATTACTTAAAATGGGTAAAAACTATACAATACTAACGAACTTTCTGAAATTTACCACTTTGAAACACTTATTTTTTATTTGCTAATATCACTAATATACTTTCAAATATTTTTTTAACTTGAACCTTCGTTAGTTAAAATGTATCATCGTTAGTCCATTTAACCAACAATCGTTCGTAAAGTTAATCCTTTTCTATTAACGACCGTTTGATTTTTCTCTTACGAATTGTTTTTCAAATTATTTTCTTATATCCTTCCGAAAGAAAAAAATTTGAAAACAAGCAACTAAAAAGTTGAAAGAAAAAATAAAATTTTGTAGTGTCCTTTACTAGGTAAAGAAATCGAAAGAAAATAAAAAAATTTCTTTCGAATTTTTTTATTTTTTTCATTCAATTTTTTTTAAAAAAAAATCGGGTCACTTAAATTTGAAAAAAGAAATTAGAGAATGTTTTTTTAATAATTTTAAATTAATTTTTAGTTTTTTCAAATTTTTTCAAAAAAAGAGTTTCATTTGTTTTTTCCAAATCATTAAAATATGTATAAAAATTGCGAAAAGAATGTGTAAACAATACACATATGTTTCGCAATTTCATGGGCAAGTTAATGACGAGTTAACGTTTGGCTAAATGAGTTCATGGCAAGTTAGCGTATGACAAAAGCAACCTCAATCTGCCGTTAAATCCTTCACCAGCATACACATTGCGCGATTAAATATCCATTAACAACTATGATGATGGCATGACTAACTACGATCAACTGTACAACGCAGCTCATGCAACGCCCCATCAATCATACGTTGCGCGATCAAATATCAATAAGAAAACACAGGTTGCTTATATCTGGCATGATGGTCAAAACTTGTATGTTTAATTTGTATACTGCCTTTATTCTAAAACTAGTTATCGAGGAATTTCTCAAATCTCACATATCCGCCCCAAGTTGATTACACGACCACAAACATATCGACCCAACATTAACTTGTTTGTCTGACACTCAAAGACATGAACGACATCACCCTGTCATCAACTATTCTTTTTTCTGCGACAAACTTAAGTCAGAATTACAAAATTTCGCATATGGTATATTCTAATAGCAAGTCGGCTAAACTGAAAAGTTAACCTAAACCATGTAACTCATTTGCTGTACAAAAGAAAGCAAATAAATCCATAATACATAGAATATAAAGGATAAACGCACTTGTTTGGCATCATTCCAGAAATGGTACCGATGTAAAGCAGAAAACCAAAATGGTAATATTGACTCACCACCAACTGAATCCAAAGGCTTACAAGTGAACCAAGCACTCACATTTACACACATTTTAAAGCACTCAAATATTCTTAAAAGTACGTCAATACGTCATCTTCCTTAATACGAGTAAACAAGAAAGGTTAACCATATCATCTGTAATTACCACAATGCCATGCAATATATTCGTATTTTTGTTCTTATTCTGGACCGCATAGAAAACTTGACACTAGTTGCAGAACATTCCCTGCCTATTAATTTAAAATAACCGGCAATAAACTTGGTGAAAATTTGCCTTCCATTGAAAGTCAGGTTATCATAAGATAAAGTTCGGCCCAAACCAACAGTCGGCTTATATACATTCCACATATCATTGAAATGACTTCATTAATACAGAAAACTTAAGGTAAAAAGAAAAGCTTGTTACCAAAAAAGACATGCTAAATTGCTCCTTGTCATTTACCCATATGTGTTAAAATCCTACTGATCAGAACTTCTTTTTTCCCACCAACAGGAAGCTTGTTGGCTGTTAGGTAATTCTTTAGCTCCATTACAGTCAACTCCTTCAACTACATTCAGCATACACACAACGGAAAGTAAAATTAGTTCAAACTAACCACTATAAAACTTCTGTTACCGCTTTGATTTGACACGGTTTCAGAAAAAAGGAACACTTCAAAAAAAAATTTGCCACGTATATACTATACCTTTCCATCATCTGCAAGTCTGCCCCAATCATAATATGAAGCTTTGCTAACCGCAGCTTCTTCGATAGCTTGTTTCCTTTTCTTCGAGGCGTTACCTCCCTTGGCATTTTCAGTTTCTTCATCATAATTTTCTCCATAGACAGAAAGCTTGAATTCTTCCAATGCTTTAACAATCCCTGGCCTGCAATGACGCAAGTATTCCTATAAACATGTGTGTGTACGTATGTGTATGGATAAAAAAAAACATAAACGTGTGAATACCTAGACATCCCTTCTTCATCCGGAACAGTTTCATCTACAATTTCAGGCATCTCATCTTCATCGAGGGCCAGAGCCTGTACTATTGCATAGTGACTCTGCATTGCTGCAGAAAGATTAATAAAAACAATGTCAAATCATGCACGTGTATATGCAGATATTAAGTACTCAAAAACTAGAAGAATTTACTATTATTGTATCTCAAAAAGCGTCTAGAATAATAGCTTATTATTCTTAAATTTGTTAAACAGTAACCAGAGTAAAAGGGGATACCAGGATTAGCAAATTGGCAGACAGAGAAATCTTTTAAGTCAACACGTTTTACCAAAGCAGTGGCCTTTTGGATTTGATCATCATCAGCCACAGGAACCATGGCATTAGTCTCTGCATGAAGCTGCAAGAAGCAAAAGATACCAGTAAAACTTTCAAACCTGTCAGAAATTTCCACCTTATTAAAATTAATGGTTTGCAAGTATCCTAAGCAAGTTGCCATTCTTCTTATAAACTGATGATCATTTCAAAAAAAAATTATAGACGTTGATATACTCCTATATGTTAAAAACAAAACTAAGACGATGAGAAAAAAATGTTATAAATGATCATATTTACAGTTTAAAAGAGGTTAGCTGAAAACTCCATTAGCATAAACACAAGCAGAATTAGACAATCGGTTCATTCTTACATCTTCAATGAGTCGTATGTCATCAGAATATGGAAGATATATCATGTGCATCCCTGGTGGCTCAATCTGACCACCACCTTCAATGATTTCCTCCTGCGCTCAAAAGAAATTAAATAGAAATGTTAGGAGAGTATCAAAAATATAAAACAAATTGCATAAAGTACACCCAGTGTTCTGTGGTTTCTGTTCCGTTAGCCCATGAAGTTTCTTGTCCATAATTACCATTACTTATTGCTACTTTTATCCTCTTTAGTCAATCACGTCTCCAATCCGTGGAGACCCATTATATGCGTTAGGTTTGTGAAATCATTATTTATTTATCTCATTTTTCACCTCTTCCATACCTTTTTTGCAAGACAAACTGACAAAGTATAAAAACACGTCACTATACATGTACTTTACAATTATGTCAACTATCATTTTAATTCCAACTCTAACTAAAAAGAAAAAACTGTGCTTATGCTTGTAACCATCTGCATGATCCGTTAAGTTACATGACTATACAAAGTAAAAATAATCTAGGACAAGTAGATAACAGGAACACGACTTGATGAAAGAAGATTTTAGACATCAGTCTTTTTTCGTATATTAAATAAAATCATTGGATCAAATAATGATGGGAATGATGTAATCCGAGCACAAGTATGAAACTGAGATATATATGTTCAAGACTTCCAAGTATATAAGAAAAGGGTTACAGGATATGTTATCGTGAAAATAACCAAACTTGAATAACCAAGTCAAAATGCGGGACTTTAAGAGACGCAGGCAGAAAACAGTATCTTACTTGTGCTATCAAGCCAACCAATTGGGGACGAGTTGAATTCCCATAAAATGCAACTGCGAAACTGAAAGCACCAAAAGACATTCTTATCATCACATGAAATATTGGTAGTAGGAAATGCAAGGAAAGAGGAAACGCATACTCATATTAACCATAAGATATGCAGAACTATCAGTCACAAAATTTCCTGAAATGGAATTTTATTGACTTCATACACTAACCGTTTGAGACGTATCATAGATCTGTGAAGAGCAATAAACATGCAGGTGCTTCCCATCACTTCCTGCATACAATATTGCAGTGACGTAAGAAACCTAGCACAAAAGCCATTGTGTGACACTTTTCTCTCATCATCAAACCATGAAATTACAATAAGTTACGTATATACCTGTGTAGTTTTAGTTTCTTGATACCGTTTATAAATCAAATACTTACAAATAACCAAATTAAGAGTTTAAGACAGTTTTTTCTTGGTGTTTGTAAAAACCATAATAAGAAGAGTATATAGGTCCATTTGGCACATTATTTACAAAACATAACAGAGATTATCTATGTATGTTTTGTTTGAGTACATCTACCGAATGCTTATCTTTCTCTTGGTGAAAGTAGCACATTATCATTTCCAACTATACTATGTTCAGTGTTCATTCTTTCAAAACTTATTAACTTATACTATAGTATTAGGCATACAAATGACCTAGGTAAGAAAATAACCTCATCACTAGGAAAGAGAAATGCCGGTGGCCTTAAGTTGTGATAATCCTTCAAGCAACTTAATGGCTTGAAACCAATAAGCCGTAGGTTTCCAGTTGAAACTCTCTTGATTTCAGAAAGTTCCTCTACTGTAAACTTGATGTCCTCACTGGAAATGATATATGGAACAGTCAGCGATATTATTACACCAAAACTAAGACATTATAACAAGGTGCTAAACGACACACGGCTCCAATGATTTAGGACCCTTTTGAACCAATGAGTCATAATTTACAACTTACTTCTTGTAAGGTTGAAAACGCTTTGGAGTTTCTTGCACTAGTGCCCCAGTGTCAGCACAGATGAACGACCTTTCAGACTGTAACATGTTAAATAAACCATCAGGACTTGATGATTTATATAGCAGCAAGCAAGTCACTTACCTTTAAAGGAAGATTGGTGACAGAATCAAGCCATGTAACTTTCGCTGCAACAATAGTTATAAGAATCAGTCTTCAAGGCCTTTGAATTCCCATATTGGTTTCTTTTCACAACATAAAACTAAGCAACATGCTGACCTGGAACAGTGGGACGAATAAGAGCATATGTATTCAATTCAATCGATAAGCCAGCTGTAACCATAAATGTGATCCTGCGAACTCTGCGCTTCTTAAACATGCGTTTTCTTAATTGTTTATTCATGTCTTCGAATCTGAAAATGAATGAACATTGCATTGTTTACATCCTCGTCAAAGTTAATCACACAATTAGTCCGCGATACATATAATTGTTATCAAATGGGTTTTATCATCATTATAATATCATCAAATGCGTTTTCTTAATTGTTTATTCATGTCTTCGAACCTGAAAATGAACGAACATTGCATTATTTGGATACACGTCAAAGTTAATCACACGATTAGTCGGCAATATAAAATTTCTGTTATCAAACGGGCTTTATCATCATTATAATAGATCAATTCGTATGATAATTTCTTTTTCATTGTTTCTCTATAAGACTATCATCAACCTTCACTTATAACAGATAAATCAATGCTTATACTTTTTCTTGTATGTTCAATTGCCACAAAGAACGCCAATTAGCCTTTTATCATTCTATAATTGCAATAATGGAACTAAACAACTTAAATTTTGCATACCTTTCTCCAGCCAATGGCATAAACTGAGCAAGCTCATCACCTTCCAATCCAATCAAGTCCTGGCATTAAAAAAAATGAAACATACAGCATAAAAGAGTAAGCTGCACATAACTACCAAGTATAAGATTTATCAGCAAAGGGATAAATCGTAGTTCACATACAGCATAAAAGAGTGAGACGTTAAAATCTTCATCTGGCCTACTCAAAGGAAGAAGTTCAATCGAGATCCCAAGGTCTTGGGCATCCTGAAACGGTTCAAAAACAAAGCATATATAACAAATAAAATCTACATACGTGCTAGGTTTCAACTTCAAAAACAAAAGTGGAATCTGTTTACAAGAAAAGACACTATAACACGCCCAAATTATGTTTTTGCATAACTATATGAAGATCAAAACTTTACCTTAGCTCGCTGCAATGTTGTTCTAGTCATGTCTAGTTTGGTCACTCCCTTGATAGTTCCAAATGGATCATCTTCATTTGTAAGCAATAAGATGCGCTTATCAGCTGTTTTGGCAGACCTAAAGAAATTACCACACTATCATACCCTAGAATTTTGTATTGTACGCTGTCACAATATAACTGTATTACACACGCGTAAGGGTTATAAACGAGGAAGCTTACCCTTTACGAAGTAGTGCTTGTGCAACCCAGAGTGCATTGTACAAAGAATTATCCCTCGATCCAGAAACTATCCCATACTTGCTGCCAATAACTTTATCAAACGATTCTGCATGCATATAACATACATAATGTAAACAAAACAAACTCGATTTTGTCAATGAGCATTTTGCTAACTGCAACAGTGATGAGCAGAACCATCACACGCACACTTTTAAAAAGCTTCTATTATTCAACAATAGACCATTCTAATCATAATTATCGAGTAAACCGACAGGAGAGTTTTGAGCTCACCCTTTCCCTTTCACAAAAATCTTTACCATAAAGAGAATTGGTACAAATTATAACCGAGTTTTGGGTTTACGTTTTTAATTCACGGATTGCTATACGAAAAGAACTCCAGTGAGTACAATCCAGACAGCCAAGCAACAAAGACAGAAATTGGAAAAAGGACAAATAAACCGAGACTACACATTTGGATCCTATAAAGATGAACATGTGAACTTCAATGGAGTGGATAAAGCAAGATGCCTAAAGAGGATCATTAAATGCAATCAAATCGGAACAAGTCATATTTTTTGTATAATTCCACCACAAGCATACCTTCAACGCGATCAAATTCTTTTATGAATCGGGCTGTGAGGCTGTCCAAATGCTCTCTTTCAGCAATATTAAATACATAAACGCCACTAAGATCTTGCAAGTTTTTCTTTTCTCGCTGCGAGTAACACCCATTGAAATACATTAACACTAATTAGTTCTTGTGATAATGTTCAAATAAAAAAGCTGGTAATATTGTGTGCCAAATCAAATATCGCCAACACAATCTTAGTGTATGTAGTTTATGTTCTTACAGTATTAAAGAAACATATTGCGATTTCATCGTATGGCCTGTTGATGATCTGAACCTTGATAGATTGTGCAATGCAACTCACAGCAACATGAAAATGAGATGTATTCTCTTCATCTCCCTGCACAAAAACACCATCAGATTTTGTATTGCAACAAATATTGCCTTCAATTAAACATTCAGAATCTAGGGCACATATAAATCTACTGGTTGATATATGATTCCTTCAAAACGACAATCATTAAAATTGACGACAGAAAGTCATCTCCTCATTACGTTATAAAAAGAATATGCAACATTTTTCAAATTAAAAGAATACGTTGTACATTAAAATTGCAACTTCCATTTCATGATATCGTCTCAATCCCGAATCATACAGTTACCAACTTATCATTACAAAGTGTTGATTATATCATTTAAATACAAAACTCTTAATTTTTCATCACATACTTAAACAAAACTAGTTGAACAGTTAACATTACAAATCCAATTATATATAACATACAAAGTACAAAGGACTAACACGTGATCACATTAGATGTATTAAGAAAATATTAGACTGTTTTTTTTTGGATAACCTTCGATTCCGACCTTTTGGCCGAATAACCCGCGGTATTTAACAAGATAAGAAGCGCGGTGATTATTAAGAGTACGTTTGTTGCCACTTATATGGGGTTTATAAGCTTATTTGATTTCGGCTTATATTTCCTAAGCCCCAATTTTCGAGCTTATTTTGAGACTTATGGGCTTGTATAGTTTATCATATCATAATAAACTTATATAAGCCCGCAAGTCTAAAAAAAAGCCGTTAAACGGGGGCTTGTGAAATCTGAGTCGAATTCAAATAAGTTCATAAGCCCGTATATAGGGTGTGTTTGGTGCAATGAGCTAGGGCTGAAACTTAAGTTCTAAGCCAAAAGCTTATGTTTATAGTATTTTTATAAAGCTGTTTGGCGAATTAGTTAGAACAGGAGCTTATCAATGTAAAATCCCATAAAAAGACATAATATTGTAATCAAATATATTTATAGCATTTGCATGATAATCCGTTATATTTTGAAGGGTATTTAAGTAAGTCGACTAGCTATAAGCAACGGCGGACCTTAGTAGGGGCAGGGGAGGCAAAAATCGTGACGAGCAGTGTAAATATTACTCTTTTGGACTTAAAAGTTATTGTCTACCTTTCTATTTTGGTATGTCTAAATGAATTCGGCCCTTCCAAGATAAACGTTCAAGGTCCTCCATTAGCTATAAGCCCTTTTCTATGGGCGTGGGCTTATAGAGGCTTATAAAAACTTTCAAGGCTTATTTTACATTTTATATTTTATAAGTCGACTTATTTTAAAAGTTGAAGCCCCTATAAGCCGAAATAAACACACCCTAACAAGAATCAGATAAATGTAACAACAATAATGTATGTATGTATGTAGAGAAAAATATATATATATATCCTGACCACAGAACAAGTAGTGCTGAACATTTTAGGCGAAGCGTCGACTAGGAAGACGACCAGTTCTTTGGTTGCCTGCTTATCCTGCTTCCAAATAAAAAATATATATTATCATAATAATTAAAAAATAAGTGAAATGAAATAAAGTAAAAAAAAGGAAAAACCTGATAGAAATCATTATCAGGATCTTCATCGTCGTCCTTAAAAACATCATCAGGATCCATATCCATTTGTGGCTAATAATACTAAACACGCGTACTGTAATAAAGAACGTATTACATATTATTATTATTATTATTTAGAATAAATTAAAAACTTAAAATGAAAACAATTAGAAATAATAAGTTACCACTGTTGAGGCGGAGGAGGAGGAGGAGGGTTTTGGCGGTGGTGTGACTTTGGGGTTTTTTTATTTCAGAAGGAATTTGGGGGGAAATCATATACTGCTAATAATCCTTCTCTTGGAAGTTTTTAGACCTTTTTTTCTTTTTTTTACTTTTTATTTGTTATTGTTAATTTCACAAAAAAAAATATGGTCAAACAAGTCAATTTCAAAACCAGTTCAAAGAAATTGATGAAAGTACCTTTTTTTTAAAATAAGTTAATAGTTAGTAACTCGAGTTTACAGTGATATTTAATTAAACATTTTTAAAGTTTTAAAAAATATGTTTTATTTTTTAGCTTTTATTTTATTTTAACCTAGAAAGTTTATGACGAAAGTTAAACCGGAGATTGAGACCTCTCCAATGATACTCTCTCAAAGTTGTCATTGATATAACGTAGAAAAGTAAGGGTGCGTTTGGTATGCATCTTGGAATCACAATCGGTATATGAATGATAATAGGGTGAAATGATAGTTATAGTATCATATCAAATATTATTGTTTGGTTTAGTAATAATGTTTTTGAATCGATCTTGTTTAAGTGAGACCATGTTAAATTTTATCAAACTTCCCTTCCTATATTTTGTATTGTGCCTTTTGTGTCTTTTTCTATCTTTGCAGGGACTTAGTTGCAAATGGGTTCTCCTCTTCTTGGGCTTTGAGGATGGGCCAACCGTTGAGGCCCATTTGGGGTCTGGTGGAGCGCATGTTTACTTAACCTAGCTGAGCTAGGGTTTGTGTCTCATTCATTCACTTTCATCTCACACACACAAGTGTGAGACGCTCTCTCTTCTTCAAGCCTTGAGGCTTCTACCATGGGAGGATCTTCATCTTTACTTTAACGTTTAGATTAGATTTTGAGTGTTGAGTGAATCTGTAGTGAGGAAAACGGATCAACCTAGTTGGGACGTTTTCACCCATTTATCTTGTATTGTTTGATTAGCACCCGTTTGGGGACTAATCTTTTTTCTGTTACTTTGAACTTGAATCTTGTTAATAAATTACCAAGGGGTGGCTGGTTGGGTGATAAGATATGTGTCTCTATCTCTTTTTCATGTGTTTACATGGTATCAGAGCATAAAGATCTTGGATTGTATCACTAATCTTGCTCTCTCGTGGTTTTTTATTGATTGCTCGAAAAAATTAATTAGGGTTTCTTGAAACCCTAATTCATTTTTTGGGGTTTCTTGATTTTGTTGCTCTTAAACGCTTCCCAATGCGTTGTCGTTGATCATCCAGGTGTTGCCGTTAGTTTCCTTGCTAAATAAGGTTAGGGTTTCGTGAAACCCTAATTTTATTTTTGGGGATCTTGCTTGTTTGGACCTCAGGAAGCTGCTATTGGTGGTGCCGTTGATCGATCCGGTGGTGCCGTTGCTTGATTCATCCTTTTCTGGCTGAATCTTAATTAGGGTTTTGAAACCCTAATTTGTTCTCTTTGGGTGTTTACTTGGTGGTGTCTTACCCATCCTCTAGACTAAGTGAATCTAGAATTTGGTCATTTATTTTGCTGTATTGCACTGTAAGTCTTTTTTTCCTTCCCTTGTCTCTCTATTCTTGGCTACTTGTGGGTTACTGTTGCCTGTTCTGTGGGTGCAAACGGATTGATTAACTCCTTGACCCTCCAGCCTTGACTGGTGTGGATACCTGCTCTGGTCAATCCCAATCCACAACTAGCATTTCTGGTAACCCTGTTCTGGGTGTTTTTTGTTGGTTCTCATACTTGTTTTGATTTATATTTCTTACTTGTGATTATTTGGTTGCTTTTGTCTCTTCTTGGTTGCTTGATTGGTTTATATATTTTTGTTGCTTGCTCTTGTTGCTTTTTTATCATGAGTGCTGGTGCTAGTACTACACCTCTTGTTAATACAGGTGGTGTTGTTACTGAGCCTATTTTGATTAGC
Source organism: Glebionis coronaria (assembly GCA_025667525.1). NCBI lineage: Eukaryota > Viridiplantae > Streptophyta > Magnoliopsida > Asterales > Asteraceae > Glebionis > Glebionis coronaria. Next base: position 65,396,513 of record CM046874.1, on the reverse strand, counting down.
AGCCTTGATGTTGGTGATCCTTTGCATATTCAGAATAGTGATAGTAGTGCTACTGCTTTAATTCCTTTTAAACTTCTTGGTACTGCTAATTATCGTATGTGGAACAATGCCATGAAACTTGCTCTTCAATCTAGAAATAAAATTGGTTTTATTAATGGCACTTGCTTGAAAGATACTTATGCTCACAGTCGTGCTTTATCTGCTCAATGGGATAGATGTAATGTTATGGTCTTAACCTGGATTATGAACTCTATGTCTCAAGATGTTTATATGGGATTGGTTTATTCTGAAAATGCTTCTGATGTTTGGAATGAGTTATCTGAAACTTATGATAAGGTTGATGGGTCTGTTGTGTATAATCTCCTACAAAAAATTAATTATGTGAAACAAGGAGGCACATCTGTTGCTGAATACTATCACAGGCTTAATTCTTTGTAGAGAGAGTTTGATGCTTTAACTAAATTGCCTAAATGTGTGTGTGTCATTAAGTGTTCGTGTCCTGCTAGCACTGAATCCATCTTACATCAGCAGCTTATAAAGCTTATGCAGTTTTTAATGGGGCTTGATGAGTGTTATCAACCTGTTAGAACTGTCCTTCTCACCAGGGACCCTCTCCCTGATGTGAAGGATGCTTATGTGATGGTTTCTAGGGAGGAGTCACATAGAGGTATCCCTGAACCTTCAAGTGTGACTGATCCTAAGCTCAATGCCACCTCCTTTGCTGCCAAGTCCTTTGGTCAGCAAAGGAGAGGAAATTCTTCTAACCCTAACAAGAATTCCTCAAAAAGTGGCAATCAGTCTTCCCCTAATATGGGCCCCAATCCTAATCTCAATTGCACTAATTGTGGGATGATTGGTCACACTGTGGATAGGTGTTATGAGATCATTGGGTATCCCCCTAGATACAAAAGGCCCTCCAATCCTAAAATTTATGTGTCTAAACCTAATTTCAATGCTAATTATGATATTAAGCTGAATGATGTTAAGACTGTTGACAAATCTGCTACTTGTGATGTGCCATCTTCCTTCACTTCTGATCAAATGAGGAAACTTCTGCTCTTGATTAATGATCCTTCCCCTGGGAACATTCATGCCAACATGGCAGGTAGTTGCTCCTTTTATAACTTTAATGTCATGTTCAATGTTAATTTTTCTAGATACTATTGTGGTCACTTGAAAGGGTTGGTTACCACTATCACCCTTGGGTGGATTATAGACTCTGGGTGTGACTGTTTCCAGTATGTTCAATGTTGTTGATGTTGCCAATCTCAATCTCACTGTGGGGCATCCCAATGGGACCATTGCCACCATAAGTTATGTGGGTAACTTGAGGTTGTCTAGCAATGTCATTCTTTATGATGTTCTTGTTGTTCCTGGCTACTGTGTCAGTCTTTTATCTGTTAACAAGTTAATTAAAGATAGTAAGTTGTATGTGGGTTTTGATGAGGATAAATGCTATATTTAGGATTTGACCAAGGGAATTACTCTAGGGACTGGTAGTGAGTCTGGGGGCCTCTACTTGTTTGACCTTGATAAAAACAACAAGAGTGTAGGTAATGTTAACATGATTATGTCCTTTAATGTGTCCAAAGACTTGTGGCATAGCAGACTTGGTCATCCTGTTGATCAAGTCCTCTCTGCTCTCAAGTCTGATCTTAACCTCTCTAAAAACACTTGTGTCCCTGTTTGTGATGTTTGTCATAGGGCCAAACAGACAAGAGAACCTTTCCCTTTAAGTGATCACAAGTCCACTCATCTGGGTGAGCTTGTTCACCTTGACTTGTGGGGTCCCTACATGATCTCTAGCAGAGAGGGATACAAGTATTTTTTGACCATTGTTGATGACTATTCCAGGGCTGTTTGGAATTTTCTTTTAAAAAATAAAGATGAAGTGTTTGATACCTTTGTTAACTACATTAAACTGATTAAAAATCAATTTAACATAAGTATCAAAGTTGTCAGATCTGACAACGGTACTGAATTTATAAACAATAAAATGCTCTCTTTGTTTTTTGACCTTGGAATGGTCCATCAAACCTCTTGCACTTACACCCCTCAACAAAATGGGATCGCTAAAAGGAAACATAGGCACTTGCTCAATGTTGCAAGGAGCCTTATGTTTCAGGGGGGATTCCTCTTAGTTTTTGGTCTGATTGTATTCTAACTGCTGTTTACTTAATCAACAGGCTCCCCTCATCTGTCCTAAAAGGAAAATCACCATATGAACTGGTTTATAACAAAAAACCAAATCTCTCTCACATTAGGTGTTTTAGGTGTCTTTGTTTTTCTACTAATTTAAACAACAGTGATATACTCACCCCTAGGTCTGAGAAATGTGTCTTGATTGGGTATTCTGTTGGTAAAAAAGCTTATAAACTTTTAAGTTTGGATACTAGGGGTGTCCTATACTCTAGGGATGTGAGATTTTATGAAACTGTGTTTCCTTTTAAAATGAAAAACAATAAGGATGGTGATTTGGCTGATGTTGAAACAAGTGATGCTGAACTCCTTTCCTTCTTTGATAATCCTACTCCTATAAGACCCAATGATGAAGAGAGAGCAACATCTACTGAGGATGGTAGAATCCCTCCATGTGATGAGTCTAACACTCAACAATCACTTGAAGAGGATTCTGCAACCCAAATAGATGATAACATTCTATCTGAGGGCAATATTCAAAACTCTTTGCCTATTTTATCGCAACCAGTTCACAATATTGATAATCCTATGACTAATGAGGTGCCTGTCCCTATTAGAAAGTCTGTTAGAAGTACTAAGGTTCCTGCTAAACTTAATGACTATGTTGTTGATAGGAAACTTAGATATGGTATTGAAAAACATGTTAACTACTCCAGACTTAATTCTGTGAACCTTTGCTTTGACACCACCCTCAATATATCTGTTGAACCTTGCTCTTTTAATGAAGCTAAGAATGACCCCAATTGGATTGAGGCCATGAACAATGAAATAGAGGCCTTTATTAGAAACAACACTTGGACCATTACTGATCTGCCCTTGGGAAGAAAAGTTCTTGGTTGTAAATGGTTGTATAAAATTAAATATGGGTCCTCTAGGGTAATTGACAAATATAAAGCTAGGGTGGTTGCCAAAGGGTTTGGTCAGAAGGAGGGGATTGATTTTGATGAGACCTTTAGCCCTGTGGTCAAAATGGTTATTGTTAGATGTATTATGTGCATTGCTATGACCAATGATTGGCCTTTGTTTCAAATGGATGTCAACAATGCCTTTCTTTATGGGGATTTGGAGGAGGATGTCTATATGATCCTTCCACCAGGATTTGATAATCCCAATCCTTCTAAGGTTTGCAAGTTAAACAAGTCTCTTTATGGTCTAAAGCAAGCCCCAAGGTTGTGGAATGCTAAGCTTACCACTGCTCTGGCTGAGCATGGCTTTGTCCAAAGTAAGTTTGACTATTCTCTCTACATTAAGCATACTGGTAATATCTTTATTATCATTCTTGTGTATGTTGATGACCTTGTGGTCACTAGTAATGATCTGTCTGAAATTGAGAAATTTAAAAGCTTTCTCAAAAATAAGTTTGTGATCAAAGATCTTGGTTCTATGAAATATTTCCTTGGCATTGAGGTTCTTTACAACAAGTATGGTGTGTGCATGACTCAAAGAAAAATATTGCCTTGATCTTATTCATGAGTTTGGTTTATTAGCAGCCAAACCTGTCACCACTCCCCTTCCTGAGAACTGTGTTCTTGCTGTGGAAGAGAGTGACTCTGATAAGTTCCTCATTAATGTGTTTAATTATCAAAAACTTATTGGCAAACTTATTTATTTGACTCACACCAGACCTGATATCTCCTATGTTGTCCAATGTTTGAGTCAGCACATGCATGCTCCCTTACAATCTCACCTTAAGATTGCATTGAGGGTCATTAGATACCTTAAAAATGCTCCTGGGATTGGCATTCAAATTTACAAAGACAAACAACTCAAGCTGTCTTGCTTTACTGACTCTGATTGGGCTAAGTGTTTAAGAACCAGGAAATCTGTCTCTGGCTATTGTGTGTTCCTTGGGAATACTCTTGTCTCATGGAAGAGTAAAAAACAACCTATTGTTTCCAGATCCTCTGCTAAGGCTGAATACAGATGCATGGCTAGTGCTACCTGTGAGGTTTATTTGGATTTCAAACTTGCTTAGTAACTTGAGCATACCTAGACTGTTTCCTATAAACTTGTATAGTGATAGCTCTTCAGCTATTCAAATTGCTGCCAATCCTGTCTTTCATGAAAGGACCAAGCACTTTGAGGCTGATGTTCATCTTGTGAGAAAAAAGGTGCAGTGTGGGATTATCAAAACCATCAAGGTTGCTTCTGCTGATCAAACAACAGATCTGTTCACTAAGGGTCATGGTACTCTCCAACATTCCAAGTTGTGCAAACAATTAGGAATGATGGATATGTTCAAAAGGTAAGCATCCCTGGTTGGTAAGTTTGAGGGAGGATGTTAAATTTTATCAAACTTCCTTTCCTATATTTTGTATTGTGCCTTTTGTGTCTTTTTCTATCTTTGCAGGGACTTAGTTGCAAATGGGTTCTCCTCTTCTTGGGCTTTGAGGATGGGCCAACCGTTGAGGCCCATTTGGGTTCTGGTGGAGCGCGTGTTTACTTAACCTAGCTGAGCTAGGGTTTGTGTCTCATTCATTCACTTTCATCTCACACACACAAGTATGAGACGCTCTCTCTTCTTCAAGCCTTGAGGCTTCTACCATGGGAGGATCTTCATCTTTACTTTATCATTTAGATTAGATTTTGAGTGTTGAGTGAATCTGTAGTGAGGAAAACGGATCAACCTAGTTGGGACGTTTTCACCCATTTATCTTGTATTGTTTGATTAGCACCTGTTTGGGGGCTAATCCTTTTTCTGTTACTTTTAACTTGAATCTTGTTAATAAATCACCAAGGAGTGGCTGGTTGGGTGATACGATATGTGTCTCTATCTCTTTTTCATGTGTTTACAGACCATTTTTATACAAAAACAAAAAATAAAATATATAAATAATACAAAGAAAATAAAATATAATTTATTTTGTACATAAAAAGATAAAAACAAAGATAAAAAAATATGGAATGAGTTGATAGACATCCTTTTTGCCTTCTATGAGAAAGAATATATATTTGAATTTCATTCCAATATGATTCCAATATAAATATACCAAACAAAAGTAATCATTGCTACAATCATTCCTACAATCATTCCTACAATCATTCCCTCATTCCTACTACCCATACCAAACACACCCTAAAGAAAAGTGTCCTCAACTATCACTTAATGAAAAAAATGAATGAAAGATAGAGTTGTTTAAGGTCCGTTTGGTTTTCAAGTAGGAATGACAATGAGTATGAGTTTAATAATAGGGTGGAATGAGAATATGTATCATACCTTGAATATTTTTGTTTGGTGTGTATTTTGGATATGAATGACAATCAAATTATTATATATCAAAAACTAAGAGATATTTTCGTAACTTAACAGCCAAGAACTCCATAAATCATTCTTTTTCTTACCCTTATGATGTGTTCACTATCTAAAGCAGTGTAGCTAAATCCACGCAATAACATCCTTTGTGAACTATCACTAATTACAATTCCATAACGTCATTCCCAAGTTTGAGCAAACCATATTCGTATAGTAGTTGATATCAAGATCTCAACGTCGTTTTTATGCTCATTGATATATCACAACTTGATAAGGCGACTTATAAATCATTATTGCGAGAAATGAGTCTTTGAAAAAAAAAGCAAACAAAGGATTAAAGAAAAGTGGTGTGAAAGGAATAGATGAAAGTTGATACGTATAAAAGACATTTTATATGTTCATTTTGTCAGGTGCAGGCTTAAAAAATTATGGTGAAAGAGATAATGAAGGGAGAAGAAGCACTTACACCAAAAAAGAAACTCACCCCAATTGAGAGATATGGATCCATGGGTGTCCTATCATTGTTTGATTGCTAATTCTTCAACCAAACAATTGAAATGGTTATGAAAGTCATTGTATGATTACTAAATGGGTCAAACAAACACTTTTCAAAGTTCATTTTGAAAATAAATAGTTTCTTCTTGATAGTGGACTCAAAATGATTACTTCTAAAAAAAATTTATTTAATGAAAAAACTTAGAGAGCAAAGTGTTAAAAAATTGAGATGTAAAACTTCTTAAAATTATATTTACAAAGAAAAAAAAGGATGCAAACTAACTAGTCCGTGTGGCATGTAAATGATATTCGTAATGAATATTTGTTTGATTGTAGAGACGGAGATGAAAATATATCACTGATTGCAATTGTATTAGTTTTATATTTAAGATTATTGTTTTATTGTGTGAATTTTACATAAATAACATAAGGATGTATAGAAAGTGACATATGATAGGTATGTTTGCCTATTTAAAAATCCCACTCACAGTGGTATGGGTTTGGGTCATGAGACCATTACTTAAGGGGTGTTTGGTTTATAGGTAAGTATGGATATGGGTATTGCTATGATTCAAAGAAGACGAAACTCGATCAATATGGTTAAAATACTGATTTCTATTTATCTTCGTTTACAACCACAAGGTAAGTGTAATGGAACAACGAATTTCACCACGTAAATATACCTCATTTATAAACAAGTAGTATGCTCACACAAAGAAATTAAACAAGTTACTAATTTGATCAGTTGCAATGACCGAGTGTTTACTCAAATATCGATCTTAGATTTGGTTATCATCAGTTAAAGCTACGAGAAGAAGATATCTGAAGACTGCTTTTAGAACGCGATATGGACACTATGAGTTTTAAGTGATGTCATTCGGTTTGACGAACGCACTTGTTGTATTTATGGATCTCATGAACCGGGTGTGCAAGTCATACTTGGATAGATTTGTCATTGTGTTTATTGACGATGCTTTGATATACTCGAAGAGCAAGAAATAGCATGAATAGCACCTTAAGTTGATTTTGGAGTTACTTAAGAAGGAGGAATTCTATGCCAAATTTTCAAAGTGTGATTTTTTTGCTACCGAAAGTACAATTTCTCGGTTATGTTATTGATAGTTTAGGTATACATGTTGATCCCGCTAAGATTGGATCGATCAAGGATTCAACAACATTGAAGACTCCTACACAAATTCGTCAATTTTTAGGCCTTTTCGGATACTACCAAGTTTTATTGAAGGGTGTCACAAATATTTCCAAGCCGTTAACAAAATTGACCCAAAAGAAAGTGAAGTTTGATTTGGAAGAAAAATTTGAGTCGACATTTCAATTGTTGAAGTAGATGTTGTGTAGTGCGCATATTTTGTTCTTGCCCAAAGGAACCGAAGATTTTGTAATGTATTGTAACGTGTTAGTAAAATGGTTGGGATTTGTATTGATGCAAAGGGATAAGGTCATCGCATATGCGTCTCGACAACTCAAAATTCATGAAAAGAATTATACGGCTCACGATTTGGATATTGGATTTGTAGTATTCGCATTGAAGATTTGGAAGCATTACTTGTATGGGACGTAGTGTGTTGTGTACACTGATCTCAAGAGTCTACAACACATTATTAATCAAAAGTAGTTGAACATGAGATAACGTCAATGGATCGAGTTTCCCAATGATTATGACTATGAGATCTGTGTTCACCCACGGAAGGCGAATGTGGTAGCGGATGCTCTAAGTTGGAAGGAATAAATTAAGCCGTCAAGGGTTAGATATTTGATGATAACCATCAACTTGTACTTACTGATACGAATTCTCAAAGCACAAGGAGATTCTCTTAAGGATGGAAACATAGGAAATAAAAATCTATATGGAATGGATAAGCAATTTAAAGCAGGAGCCGATGGGACCCGATGTCTCGAAGGGAATTTTGGTGCTACAATTTAGAGCAATAAGGGATTTGATTATGCATGAGTCGCATAAGTCATAATATTCCCTTAGATCCGATAAGATGTATCACGACTTGAAGAAGATGTATCGGTGGCCCAACATGAAGATTGTTATTGCCACCTACGTTAGAAAATGTTTAACTTGCTTGAAAGTGAAGACGGAATACCAGAATCCATTTAGTTTGTTGGTGCAACTGGTGATTCCCAAGTGAAGATGGGAGAATATAACGATGCATTTTGTAACTAAACTTCCTAAGACATCGAGTGGATACGATACCATTTGAGAGATCGTCGATCGTCTTACGAAATATGCACACTTATTAGCTATGAGGGAGGATGATTATACATTGTGTTTAAGGTTTATATAAACTTGGTTTAATAGTTTGTACATGTTAAGAGTTGTTTTGGAGGGAAAATACCTAATTTGAATGTGTGTGCTTAAAAGACTTGTACATTATTAATTAAAATGGTTAGACTATGGTCTATAATGAAAATATATCCTAGATTTTGTGCTATGTTTACTTGTACACTTGGTTTTGATAGTTGTATATGGTTTTAGGAGAAAGAAGAGAAAATGGTGATTTTGATTATTATGCTTCAAAGGGTTGTATGTAACAACTTGAATATTCGCGTCTTATTATTTAAATAAAGACGTGCTTGTTTGTAACTTTAAGACATATGATCGGTTTGTGTCGTCTACGAATGTACTTTGATTTGCTGAGAATACGTGTATCCACTCTTACTTTGGTCGCGTCGTTGAGTTAATCGTGTCGATACTCTCATAGTATTATGTTGAGTCGGTTTTACTAGTTAAGTTTTATTATTTGGGACAAGTCTTTCATTATTTACCATTTTGAGACGATTATTGTCAAGTCTTATGACTCTGGGCCGAAATTTATCCACTTAACCTCTACTGAGCCGAAATATTGAAAGTGTATACCACATAAACATCAAACTAGAAATGAAATCTGAGTTTTGTAAACCTTCATTACAATAACAGTTGGTTACAATGTCTGGTCAACCAAAGTCAAATCTGTGATTTTAAATCCATATTCTATTAACCCACTTACCACTAATGTCCAGCACACATGCCAAAATTTCCCTAAATGTGCATATCACAAGCTTGAAAATCCAGATGAAGACTAACCCTAAGCCAATCTTTACAAAATATATACTACTCCATTTTTCTCACAGCCTCAACACAAACATAAAACATCAAACAAATATGGGTTTACAAGATCAATGTTCCTGCCTATACAAGCAGTTTTAATTACAAATTGTTAGAAGCAAGTACTAAGTCTTGATCAACCGAGCCGAATTATTTTCCGGTTCGAAACCACCAAGCCGAAAACCCCCTTTGTTGTGAGTCTTTTATCTTCCTTTTCTTTTACTTTTTGCATACATTTAGTTGTGCTTGTCCAAGTAGATTTACCTGCGAAAACGAATCGGATAGAGTTAGTTTTTGAAACCATTCGGTTTAAACAATAAAACATAATAATAACCGTAATGTGCTATCAATTTGGACTATTGTACCCACGACCCAAAACCCTCATTTTCTGTCGAGACCACAGACCCCCTTTTTTTACCGAGACCCTCGTGTGCGTTTTGCTTTTATTGTCCATATTCTTGGTTAAAACTGATATTGTTAATAACAGTAGTGAACAAGCCCCATTCGAATCACCCACCCGAATGACCAAAACCCTAATTATTCTAAAATCAGTAGTAATATAAAATTAACACAATTCATCTCATAAAAATGCTAATTAATCTTAATTAAACTCGCGGGTATAAAAATCCCCAATTATATAAAAACCCTAATTTTTGTAAACTCATTTTTATTCGATAATTAACATCGAGTGATGCATAAAAACACTAGTTAATTATAATGAAACCCAAGATTAAAGAAACCCCCAAATATTCGAAACCCTAGTTTTTATAATTTAGTTATATAATGAAATTAACATAAATTTATACATGAAATCACTAATTAATTATAGTGAAACAATAGATTTAGAAAACCCCCAAAATTTCAAAAACCCTAATTTATTTATAATTAATTCGAGAACCCCCTGGTTATATTTCAATGAATCAAATGTTTCTGAAATCAGCAAACCCCTTTTGACTTCGAAAAGTTACAAAACGAGATCTCATTTAAAGCTTTTAGAGAAGAGTTTAGAGAACTTATCTTTGTTTAAGAACCACCATCGAATCACCCCTGGGAAACCTTGATTTTGAATCAATTTATATGAAAGGATGAAACTGCATCCCACACTTGATATACATATTGGGAATTTATGGTTTTGATGGTAATATTGGAATAGTAATATTTCCACCCATGGGAGACTGTGGATTCGAGATTTCTAGGGAGAGAGAGAGAAGACGGTTAGGATATGGGATTGAGTTATATGTGTGTCGACTGAATGATAAAAACATATATAAAACCCTCCCCTTGTTTGTATCACCCCTAGCTGGGTCGGGTTGGTTAAGTAAATCAAATGGGCCGAGCCCATGGTTTGCTTTGGATGTTGGGTTGTTTGTTTGGTCGGGTTTATATAAGTCCACACTAAATTTCGAGTTATAAAATGTATTATTAAGCCCAAAGCCCATTTAATAAATAACCGAGTTTTAATTGTCGTATTTCCCATAAACAAAATTAATCATCAAGCACAACTAGGATGTCATGCATTCATTTTTGTAATAGCCATAGATGTCGTAACACGATTATTATATTTAATTAGGTTGTGGATAACGTGGTCGTATTCTCGATCTACATTTGCATTTCCATCACTTTGCTTATTTAACGAGGTGAGTTTATAGCCCCACTTTTAATTGCTTCTAACTATTTGGGGTGAGAACATTGCTTGTTTTACAGATGAACATAAGTGTCATGAAAACTCATACATTACCTACATGATGTCTAAGTAGCGATATCCCTAGATGCTTTAGCCCACTATCATGAACCGTTAATTACTTTGTGTAAACACGAATGTTATGGATAGATCTATTGGGATTGACCTCCCTATCTAATGTTGGTTGTGTGGCCAAATTAGATACACTTACATTTGAGTCGTTACGAATGCTTTGGGATATGCATTTGCTTGGGCTGTCATATTATCTTGCTAGTACGGTTAACGCTTCGGTATTATGAGCTTAGACGTAGGATGTTATAAAAGTATGATATTTGATTATAATCTTGTATTTGTTATAAGATTATATGTCGGTTGCCTAACTAAAATCTTATGGTTCATCACACTATCTATACTTAAACCTATAAACTCACTGACCTTTATGTTGACGTTTTAGCAATGTTTTTCTCAGGTTTCAAGGCGGAGGAGTGACGTGGTTGTGCCAAGGAGATAATAAATTATCATGACTATCTTTGAAGACTTCAATTTAAATGTTATGTCATTTGGAAACTTTGATTTATTTCACCATGATGTACTAAACATTTTCTTGGAACAAGTTTATTTATGTTTAATGGAATTCAAAACTGTTTTTAAATAGTCGTGCTTTATATCTATGTCTCTTGATTGTCATGATAGTCACATCCTCGTGTATTCACATACATTGGTAATTTGAGGGTGTGACAGATTGGTATCAAAGTCGTGGTTATAGAGAACTAGGTTGCTTTTATAAAAATCATTTTTACAAACGCAGAGTCAAAAATGAAATTTTTTAAAAAGAGTAACACTAGACTATAACTAAATCTCCATCTCCATTGGCCACTTCACTCCACGTCTTCGATACAAGCAAGTTGTGAGATATATTATTTCATGCATTGTTGCCATACTACTTTGACCGCTTAAATAGCTAAGTGACTTAACTTATGAGTATACGCAAAATCGATATTTATTTCGACACTTACTTGAAATTTTATTCTAAATGGTTTGTGCCATGATAACTTTGAGGTTAAAACATACATGATTGCAAAATCGATTTATTTCTTATACATGCCTTTTAATTGGCAGTGATATGTCTACCTCATCCGAAGACTCATTGTACCTCGAGAGCTCATCCGCCATGGAGCACGACTTGTGATCATTGGAGAGTCCCCCACTAGAGACTTGTAAAACCCAAAAAAATTTAGTTTGTATTTTAGTTCATAATTTTTAATATAACATAAAGTTTAAATAATAAGCATTTGATATTGAAACCTTAACTTAATTTTTTTGATTAATTATAAATATGTAACAAAAATACATCATTCTAAAAGAAGATATGAATTTATTATATGGTTAGTCAATTAAATTTACTGCTTTCAAATTGATAATTAAATTTTCTGCTTTCAAATTGATGTGTGCATACATTGATATAGCTAATTAAATGTCTAAACACATAGGTATGTAGAAATTCAGTAAAGTGGAAAATTGGATCAAATATGCGTACATCATTCATTATGTTTTAATTTAGATCAATTGCTACATGGGTAACGCACAAGAAATATTTAAGTGGATTAACACAAAACTCATTAAATCCATAATTATCACAACATGGAAAAGGCATGAAGATCTTGAAAAGAATAGACAACTCGTTTCTAATACTCGATCAAATGAAACGCTTCATCATAAATATTTGATAGAATTATAGATTGATATGCATGCCATTTACGTTATCCTTAGTCCACAAATATCCCATTGATAACGGCACGATTGTTGGGAACAATAGCATATAAACCACCTCCATTACACACATGCTGAATCTCTCATGACAAAAAAAATCAAGTTCGTTTAATAATAAAACAAGGAAGCACTAGAGTAAAACCAAGTTCGGGTTCACGTTGGCACCAATCTTGTTCGGGCTCCTGTATTTACACGTTTTGATCTCGTTTGTTCTAGTTCAAGGACGGTTCGGGTTACGTCCGGTGGTAACGATCATTCGTGAGCTACATGTTTTAGGCTCATTTATTCATATACGAGCGGGTACGGGTACTGAGGTCCCATTGCATCTCGCTGAACTCTATTGTTCATGCATGTCTTCATGTTCACATTTGTGGTTCGTTTTATCCCGAACTCGCGTTAGCTTGGAGGTAAAATTTCGACATACAGCTTTGACATTTTTTTATAGTCCATTGTCGCATGACATTTAGTTCATCATTGTTATAAAGCAATGTTAAAACAAGGATCATATATACTTGTGCATTGTGAATTCTAGCAAAAGATCTAGCATTCTTTCTGTTTGAAACATATATTAGAGTAAACATGTTTCGAAAATGCTTTATGCATGAAGATCGTGAGAAATATTTGTTTCATGAACGGAATCGATTTCGACTAACTCGGCACGGGTATGTATTGGTTTTCGGTGAAGAAGAAAGACTTTACTAAAATTCTTTTAAATCATGTCATTGTTTCGTATATAAATCAATGCACTATATTTTATTCGATTCATTCATTTCATTGGATACTAAAATGTTGTTTTGATAATGAACAAGCTACTTAACTAATAATAAACTTTCATTTAATAGAGATGTATGAAAAGAAGCAAACTAGTAATACGTATGATACTAATTAAATGAGAGACTTAATAGTATGTTTACTAGCTAATAATAATATATTTTCCTAACATATGTAGATAACTGAAGTGGGAATGTGTCAATTTGATTCATTAATAATCATTCGGATGTTTATGGTACGGATTTCCCGTCCTTTCAGTAAGGACTTCCTTTCTAAGCATGATTAGGATTCCCCGTCTGTAGCCAAATGTTTTCCCTAGTATATGTTATAAATTATCAGAAATTATTTTAATAACTAAGATATTGCCTGAGCCTTATATACAAGCATGACCAGTTAGTTATACTAGTTACGGAGGTACCGTAACCATGACACTTGAGGCACCGGTGTCATGACTCACCTGTAGGAGAGTGATATCATGCAACGTCCCATTTAGCTCAGCTTGGCCATTTTATCAGTATTATTAGTGGGGCGTATGGATGCATCCTAGGCTATCAGTTTATAGTTTATCAGGTGAATGTGGTGTGTGCTCTACGTCCTTCACATTGGATCTGATCCCTCAACCCATCACATTATTTAGAGGTCACCCCTCTACATCATGATGAGGTCACCCCTCCATTTATTCATGCAGCAGTTGTTACAACACATGACCTATATAAGCTCTTGGCAATTAAAATACAATAAATGCATATTTTCAGATTTAACAGATAATAGTCCAGCTTTATTATTTATAAATCAGACTTTTTAGATTATACACAGATTTCCGCTGCAACTTTGCTTATCAGTCTTGCAGCTTCATTATTTTATTATCTGCTTCATTGCATATTTCTTATCATGCTTTGTATCCGTTCACTGAGCGTTATGCTCAGCCGTAGTTCCTTTCATGTTCTAACGGCAGGTACAACAGGACGCTCTTAGGATTCTGAGAGCATGTGCATTGGATGGAAGCTATCCAGACTTCTTACTTTATGCACTTCTTACATTATTCTGTTTATTTGGACATTGTTTATTCCTTTCCTTCAGTATTTACTTTTCATGTTTTGAGCTTATGTTTGGTTTACCGATGTCTGTTTCCGGTATTTCCTTTATGGTCAGTTAATGTTCTAGGACATTTACCTTATGCTTTGATGACACGCTATAAATACACGTAACGGTCCACTTATCCAAGTGGGGTGTTATATTTATGGTATCAGAGCGCAAGGTTCGACCTGTAGGCTCTAAAACTTGACCCGTGACTAGTGGGTAGTCACTAGGAACTTCCCAGATTTTGGCGTTGTTATCTTTCACGTTTCTCATGCATTTATCAGTCAGTTTTCTTCATTTATCAGTCAGTTTTATTAAAATTTTTGACTAAGTAAAAGGTTGGTACATGACTGACCATATTTAGTCGCATGTTCTTTTCATTCGAATTTTATTTTGGTGAACCGACCCATAAGCGTTCACCCTTGCCTGTTCAGATTTTGTATTGATAAACTGACCCATAGGCGTTTACCCTTATTCATGTCAGATTCATGTTTTCAGTCAAATATTACTTGGTGAACCAGCCATAAATGTTCACCATTTTTCAGGTCAAATTTTCATGCTTTCAGTCGATTATTGTTTTATGAACTTTGACATAGACGTTCACCTTTGCTCATATCATGACAATTTATAATATTTTGACAAGTATGGATTGGACTACAACCAACGATATTTTGTCACAGATTGTAAATTTCTATACATGACAGTTCTCATAAATTTTTTGACATGTATGGATCGAACCGGAACCGCCCATACTTAGTCACATATTTCCTTCGTTGAGTTCCGTGGATTGAACCATAGCCATCCGCATCAGTTGATGTTAAGCTTCAGTTGATGTTAAGCTTCAGTTGATCATACTTTTATCTTCTTTGTAACAGTCAAGCTTCATGCTCTCACGTGGATGTCGTTTTCATACTGATTAAGTTTCATGTCTCCTTACGAGGGTTATGTTATCAACAAAGTGATAATGTTTTCATACTAAGATAAATAAGGACTACAATAAAATTTTGTTTTCATGATAAATCATGTTTGGTCTTCATCAGTCATGTCTTCATGCTTACCATTATTGAAATTCCTTTTAATCATATTCTTGAACCTCTATACAACTAGCATTAAGTCTGCCAGGCTATCATGTTACTCATTTCAGTTCAGTTTACCGTTTAAATCAATTTATTTCTTTGATCATGTCAGATAATTGACACCAGTATCGATCATGCCATAAAATTTCCACCAGTGCCATGTATAATATTTCATATGTACTCCATGTACAATGTCTCAGTTATACTCCACGTACAGTATTTCATGTGTACTCCACGTACAATGTCTCAGATTTGCTCCATGTGCAGTATCCATTTTGTACTTCATGTACAGTAGTCCAGGTGTATTCCATGTACCCTACTCCATGGATATTGCTAATCGATCCTCAATCATCTCAGGCGTTTCCACTTATCGATATTTTATCAGATGCTGACGTTGCTCGTGAATTGAAGATTTTACCAGATACTGATGCTGCTAACACTTTGAAGATCTCACAAATGCTGATGCTGATGATACTTTGGAGATCTCTCAAGATGCTGATGCTGTTTATACTATGAAGACTCTGCAGAACAAGGACGAAAACTATAAATTTGAAATTTCCGACAAGAATAAAATTCAACCATCAGACACTACCATTCTATTCCATGCTTTTACTTTCTCAGCTAGATGTTACACTTCACTCAGCTAACCTTCATTCAGAAGAGTGGGAACCGGTACCCACCTGTCTACTTAGTAGAATAGTTACAGGAATCACGGTCATAATAATGACCATCGTGAAACTGACAGACAAAGCGGTAATAACAACCACCGTGCTTATATTTATCAGTCAGTAGCCATCAGAACTCCGGAACGGACATGACCAGAAATACAGAGGTCATCAGTCTAACCAGTCCGCCAACCCTAGCAGTTACCAGAAAATTTTAACCTTATTCAGACTCACCTACTAAAACACGTGTCAAGACACCAGTCAACACACCGATCTCAGTTATCATTGCTGAAGACACATGTCAGGACATGAGTCATGGAACATGTCATAAGAATGTCGTCTCTAAGTGCGAGTCAGAACTCGTAACTCCGTATGTTTTCTAAACCCGGACCTCCAAGGGGTATACCTGTTCTGTTATGACACGCATAAATCAGACCATTACAATTTAGTTACCACCATTGGAGTATTATTCAGGATAGACACGCAGTGTGCATTCTGTTGGGTTACAAACGAACACATTCAGCGAGATCTGCCACGTTTACTTTACGTATTCATATGTCAGCTTTATCTTAAATCAGGTATTACCTACCTCCCAGCCAGAAAAGACTGCACAATATCAACCATACTTATTCAAGTTTTTTCCTTTCAGTTGACGACGAGATCCGTCTTACTAGATCCCAAATATATTCATTATGTTTCTGCCAGAAAAATCAGTACAAATTATTTCTGCCTTACAAGAGTGTGACTTATGAGTCCATAACTACGAAGACTTTCTAACCACCAGTTATAATCCACTTCTGAAATTCTTTAAATTTATGATTAGCAGATTTTTTTCAGCATTTCCATAAGTAATTCCAGAAGGTTCAAGAAATTACTTCCTAACCATGAGACATAATTTAACATCGAGCTTGTCTCAAGAACAAAACCTGTTTTCAAAACTCTTTATTCTAGGGCTTCAGCTAAGTTAAAAGAGTTGCAGCAATTGCTGCAAAAGTTATCGGAACGAGGCTTTATTCACCCTAGCGCACCACCAGGAGGTGTACCATATCTGTCGATCAGAAATATGGTCGGTAACATGAGATCATGTATCGATCATCGAAAATTTTACAAGATCACCATTCATAGTCGATGTTTATTCCACAAATAGAAGGTTTATGTGATCTGCTATGATGTCTTAAACATTTTCCAGAACAATTTCCGATCATGATACCATCAGTGGTGAGAGAAAGAACATGATGTTTTTCAGACTGCTGTTGCACATATTACAGTCCCTCTAAATTTTTTGATTTTATACATCTGAGCTCCATAATGCTCCAGCTATGTTATGAAATTTACGAATAAAATTTTCATGACTTCTCAGACAAAATCGGCAGTACATTCATTAATAACATTCTTATCTGCAAAATTCTACAGTGGTACAAGAGAATCATCTTCTCACAATTATACAGAACGTCCGATAGGAGGAAATTATATAAGCAGCTTTTCAGATGTGTATTGCAGTGGAACAAGGTGGCATTTCTAAGCCACCCTATCTCAGCAGAATGAAATTTCAGAAATCCTGCGAAGGTGAAGGCCATCACTAGGTGTTCAAGACCAACGCCGGTGACTGAAATACAAAGTTTTCTAGAATCCAGTTGACCATTACCGCATAAATTGCTGACACTTCTCACGATTAGCTTTCCACGACTAAGCTTATGCATAAAGGAGAGAACCTACACTAAATTTTGCATCCCATAAGTTCCTGCGCTAGTAGAGGCCTAATGTATCAAGACTCATACCTCTTTCATAACTATTTACCCAGATTCCACCAAAAAGTACCATAATCCCAGGCAGAATTTTGATAGAAGCAATGTAACACATTAATGCAGCTATGTTCATATCTAAATGCCTGACATGCCAGCAGGTTCAAGATAGAACGCCGACATGCTAGTGAGTTATTACAACCATTAGAAATTTCTGAACAGAAATGAGACAAGATTCCTTAGGTATTGTTATCTGATAACACGGATTTTGCTAGGTTAAAAATTTCGTTTTCTAGGTGTCTTAACGAATTGATTTCCGGTTCAATGTGTGACTCAGTCATTTTTGGTTAACAAAAAGAAAGTTTTGAATATCTATTTCTAAGTAAAATTTAAATGTGAATAGTAATAAAAATAAGCTAAAAACAAATCGAGAAAAACTGTCACTTTTTCTCTCTAAGAATAATATAAAAACACTTGGTAAAAACAGAGATTTCAGGAAGCGTGAAAAAGTTGAAAACTTAAAACAATGTAAACTTAAAAATAAAACTAAAACAAAATATTAAAAACAAAGCTAATTGGAATGCTGGTTAGAATGCAAAAGGAATGTAAAAGGAATGTAAAAGGAATGTAAAAGGAATGCTGAAAGGAATGTAAAAGGAATGATGAAAGGAATGCTAAAAGGAATGTAAAAGGAATGCTGAAAGGAATGCTGAAAGGAATGCTAAAAGGAATGCAAAAGGAATGCTGAAAGGAATGCTGAAAGGAATGTAAAAGGAATGTAAAAGGAATGCTGAAAGGAATGCTGAAAGGAATGTAAAAGGAATGCTGAAAGGAATGCTGAAAGGAATGTAAAAGGAATTCTAAAAGGAATGTAAAAGGAATGCTGAAAGGAATGTAAAAGGAATGTAAAAGGAATGCTGAAAAGAATGCTGAAAGGAATGTAAAAGGAATGCTGAAAGGAATGTAAAAAGAATGTAAAAGGAATGTAAAAGGAATGCTGAAAGGAATGCTAAAAGGAATGTAAAACCCTTTTCCAATCAAGATGATCGGAATGTAAAAGGAATGTATAAAAGGAATGTAAAACCCTTTTCTAATCAAGATGATCGGAATGTAAAAGGAATGTATAAAATAAGCTAAATCTAATAAGCTATTAATCAAATAAGCACACGCCTAAAAACCTAATCAAAACACGTTTAAGAAAAGCTAATAAGCTAGAATTTAAAGACTTTTAAAAACACAAAATAAGCAAACTTAATAAGATAAACATTAAAAGGATGAAACCTTTTTTAAGAAAAACTAGAAAAAACAAATAAGCTAAACACAAAATAAGCTAATAAGATTGTCAAACTTATAGCTTATTCCGTATGAAAACTTAAGGATTGATAAAAAGATAAACTTTTTGATCAATCAAACATCAAGATTAAACAAAAAGCATAAAAATTTCGGATTAAAAATATATAAAAACTAAGAAAGGTAGAACAAGATTAAGATTAAAACAAGAATTAAGCTATCAAAAGTAAAGATTTGATTAAAGACAAGAAAGGAAGATAAAAGATTAAGATCCTAGTGAGAGAAACTGTCACTTTCTCTCTCTAAAATTACCTACAAAATGGAAATGAAAACTACTACTAACTAAAAGCTAACCAACCTCCTAAATGTGTTTAGGAGGGTATTTATAGGCAAAAATGGGGAGGTGCATGTGTTGCATCCTCTTTCTTTCTTTCTTCACGTCTTTTCGTCTTTTAAGTTCTTCGACTTTATCGAATTTGTCTCGGGATTAATTAAACTCGTCTTATAATTCCTTCGTTTATTAGACTTGAGTTCTTCGGCTTTATTAAACTTTCGTCTTTAGACTTGTTCTTCGATAAATCTTCAGAAAAGGCCTTGGACTTCCGTTCTTTTTGCACTATTGATCTCTTGACTTCGTCTTTTGTCTTTTTCTTCGATAAAAACCCGTGAAAGCCCGTGTTTTCCTTCCTTTTCACATTTTGGTCCTAAATCACAACAAAAACACAAACCACGCATAATTCTGACATTTACGACATAAAATACACGTTTGGGCTTGGTTATTATTGTATTTAAGTGGTAAAAGGATGGGTGTTTTCACACCTATCAAATCCTCTACACTTGACCATTGCAATGTCCTCATGCAATGCATTAGTTACAAAGCAAGTTTTACATTCTCCATCATAATCAATCCATCTTGGCCTTTATTAAAGAACAAAATATTAAAAAGAAAACAAGTAAGAAGATCAAAAACTTACCTTAGGGTTTTTGGAAATGTCATGAATGCTTATCATCCTCAAGTTTTCACTTTCCCCAAACCAAGCTTAAAAACGAGATCATTGTTATTATAAGTCAGCAAACTAACACGAACTCATGTGGACCAATTATTCACTTAGACTCCCTTATTCCTAGGTGTATCTCTTATATTTTATTGTTGTCTAGAATGATCACGAGGATGCATTGTTGACTTATTTCGATAGTTATTTAGGCTGAAAATAAAGTGGGACGATTTAATCAATAGTTAGCTAAAGGACAAAATCTTTTAAAACTGCTTCTCGGGACCTCATAAAGTTCATATCTTGGCATAACTCGCTTCACGATTTGAGACCTTTCTCGGACCGATATTTGGCAGCGACTTCATACTTCAAATCTTTGAGAGACGTTCTTGAAATTATGATCTTCTCTTCATAATAGGAATTTCTTCACTTGAAATTTTGAGAGATTCTTCATCTTTGGACCACTACTTCTCCATTTTTCTCCAATCATTATTTTGGACATTGATATACAACGATCCGCCTCCTTTTAGGACTTGGATCTATTTATCCTCATACCTTGTTAGGGTCTTTTCGGATAGACTTCTCCATGCTCTTTAGGGGAGTATTTTCTTTTCGTCGTGTGTCTCGATCCTTCATATTGATTTTCGATAAATGATTCTTCACATCACTTTGGATATTTAGCAACAAAATGTAGCCCTCATGCCTTGTTAGGGCCTTTTCGGACTCACCAATCTTCACATCCCGCTTCAATAAGTTATGCCTTGGTTATGAACTCTAATTAATATCGAACAACTTTTAAATGATCTTGGGCTAGAAGCTAAGTAACTTTTCAAATCGTACAACCTTATTTATTGCAATTAAATTTATTAACAAACGATGGGAGAAAAAGCTCATAATTAACTCACATAAATTCACGAAAGAATACCAAACTTATAATTGACTCTATCATCTCTCGTTCTCCACAATTTAAAAATCTCAAGGAATGAGACTCGTGGATGCTTAGCCTATTAAATCAAAGTTTTGGGTTTTCGAGTCATCTATAGGATCTTGCAACTTCTTAGACTTTTTCAAGTTTTAGAATTCGCGTTTTAAAGTCCCCTTGATAAACGACTCTCTAGGGTCAATTATAGGAACTTGCGAAAAGTTCTTGTTCTTAACCCGTGAGAGTTATGACTTTCGCGTTTTAAAGCTCCCTATATAAAAGCCTAGCAAAACTTGACTTAAACACGTTAAGGATACTAGCTAGAGTAAACTTAGATAAGTAAACTCGGGTTGAGTCAAAAGATTCACAACGTTTAAAAATTAAAACCGCTTTATTAAAAATTTATTATAGCAACGAAATAAAATAACTAAAATAAAGGAAAATACAACTATACTACTAGGCCAAAATAGATCAAAATTTTTGAAAAATGTCGAAAAATCAATTTTCCTGTTAAAATGAGGACAAATACAAGGAAAAGGCCACTTAACTTTGATAGAAGTCCCCCTACACTTAATATAAACATTGTCCTCGATGTTTAAGCATGTGGGAGTAAACTCCCCTACACTTAGGACATTGTGTACTTTGTTTAAATCTTGCTAAGGAAAGGACAACTAAAGTAATTCCTATTTTAATATTGAAGAATATAAAATAGAGAATCAAAAGAGTTTAGGATAGAACCGGGAAGATGGGAACACGGAATCACGGGTCGTCAAAAGTCATCAAGAATGTATCTTTGAAAGCTCAAATCCCTGCACATGATAAGAAAGAAAACAACAAACACATACTAGGGTCTCCCCTACACCTATTAGAAAAACAAAATAAAAGGATAGATAATCGGGTTGCCTCCCGAGAAGCGCTTGTTTTTGTTAACCGAGTCACGAGCCTGACTCGTCCCCGAATTAAATGGTCCATGGGGAAGCCTCGAATGCAATACCGGGATCAAAGACCTTGTCCTCGTTCCCGGAGGAAAATACAACAGGGGAGGCTGGAGTATAAGTCTTAAAAGGTAGAAAGGTCCTCTCAACATACGAAAAGTATGTGAGATCATGATCCACGAGAGGTGGGGTGGGTAAAGTAGGCAATTGTCATCCCCCAAAGACAATTGATGCTCAGAAAGCGGCAAAGCCGTAAAGGTGTCAATCATGGAATGGTCAATGTTACCTCCCGGGTCAAAGCACTCATCCTCCGTAATGGTGTTAAAAGGAGTGGATGAAAGGTGCTCGGGAGGGGTACTTGGGACAATACCTTCCTGGAGCAAATTATCAAAAATAATTTCCCCCTCCGTGTCATCATCATCAATACCCGGAGGTATTGAGTGAATGTCGATTTCGTCAATAGCTGTATCATTATTCTCAACTGAAGTAATAGACGAAGGTGAAGATTCATTAATAGGATCAGAATTCAACGCTTCAATTTTAGCAATAAGAAGATGAACTTTCAGTAATTTGTCACGAAGAATAACGTCTTCCACCTCATCTAAAAGACCAAGTTCAGGGGCGAACTTCTCATAAGTCGGAGAGAATAAATCAACATCACCTTCATCGCCCGGAGGAGAAGGAGAAATTTCAAAAGTGAAATTCTCATAGCATGGAGAAAAATCATCATCATTAAGAGCGATCTCTTCCGTAAGCTCCTCAAAATTTTGACCATATCAAAAGGTTTATTCCCCGGCAGCGGCGCCATTTGATAACACGGATTTTGCTAGGTTAAAAAGTTCGTTTTCTCGGTGTCTTAACGAATTGATTTCCGGTTCAAAGTGTGACTTAGTCGTTTTTGGTTAACAAAAAGAAAGTTTTGATTATCTATTTCTAAGTAAAAGTTAAATGCGAATAGTAATAAAAATAAGCTAAAAACAAATCGAGAAAAACTGTCACTTTTTCTCTCTAAGAAAAATATAAAAACACTTGGTAAAAACAGAGATTTCAGGAAGCGTGAAAAGTTGAAAACTTAAAACAATGTAAACTTAAAAATAAAACTAAAACAAAATATTAAAAACAAAGCTAATTGGAATGCTGGTCGGAATGCAAAAGGAATGTAAAAGGAATGCTGAAAGGAATGTAAAAGGAATGCTGAAAGGAATGCTAAAAGGAATGTAAAAGGAATGTAAAAGGAATGCTGAAAGGAATGTAAAAGGAATGCTGAAAGGAATGCTAAAAGGAATGCAAAAGGAATGCTGAAAGGAATGCTGAAAGGAATGTAAAAGGAATGTAAAAGGAATGCTGAAAGGAATGCTGAAAGGAATGTAAAAGGAATGTTGAAAGGAATGCTGAAAGGAATGTAAAAGGAATTCTAAAAGGAATGTAAAAGGAATGCTGAAATGAATGTAAAAGGAATGTAAAAGGAATGCTGAAAGGAATGCTGAAAGGAATGTAAAAGGAATGCTGAAAGGAATGTAAAAGGGATGTAAAAGGAATGTAAAAGGAATGCTGAAAAGAATGCTAAAAGGAATGTAAAACCCTTTTCCAATCAAGATGATCGGAATGTAAAAGGAATGTATAAAAGGAATGTAAAACCCTTTTCCAATCAAGATGATCGGAATGTAAAAGGAATGTATAAAATAAGCTAAATCTAATAAGCTATTAATCAAATAAGCACACGCCTAAAAACCTAATCAAAACACGTTTAAGAAAAGCTAATAAGCTAGAATTTAAAGACTTTTAAAAACACAAAATAAGCAAACGTAATAAGATAAACATTAAAAGGATGAAACCTTTTTTAAGAAAAACTAGAAAAAACAAATAAGCTAAACACAAAATAAGCTAATAAGATTGTCAAACTTATAGCTTATTCCGTGAAAACTTAAGGATTGATAAAAAGATAAACTTTTTGATCAATCAAACATCAAGATTAAACAAAAAGCATAAAAATTTCGGATTAAAAATATATAAAAACTAAGAAAGGTAGAATAAGATTAAGATTAAAACAAGAATTAAGCTATCAAAAGTAAAGATCTGATTAAAGACAAGAAAGGAAGATAAAAGATTAAGATCCTAGTGAGAGAAACTGTCACTTTCTCTCTCTAAAATTACCTACAAAATGAAAATGAAAACTACTACTAACTAAAAGCTAACCAACCCTCCTAAATGTGTTTAGGAGGGTATTTATAGGCAAAAATAGGGAGGTGCATGTGTTGCCTCCTCTTTCTTTCTTTCTTCACGTCTTTTCGTCTTTTATGTTCTTCGACTTTATCAACTTTGTCTCGTGATTAATTAAACTTGTCTTATAATTCCTTCGTTTATTAGACTTGAGTTCTTCGGCTTTATTTAACTTTCGTCTTTAGACTTGTTCTTCAATAAATCTTTAGAAAAGGCCTTGGACTTCCGTTCTTTTTGCACTCTTGATCTTTTGACTTCGTCTTTTGTCTTTTTCTTCGATAAAAACCCGTGAAAGCCCGTGTTTTCCTTCCTTTTCACATTTTGGTCCTAAATCACAACAAAAACATAAACCACGCATAATTCTGACATTTACGACATAAAATACACGTTTGGGCTTGGTTATTATTGTATTTAAGTGGTAAAAGGATGGGTGTTTTCACACCTATCATTATCAGAGTACTATAGACTCAGAATAAGTGTGATATTATCTAAGTCATTGTCGACCATTTAACCCAACCTACACATTTTATTTCATCCGAAATGATTACGTAGTAGCAGATCTGTAGGAAATTCAACAATAGATCGTACGATTTCAAAGTATTCCATCAACAATCATGTCAGATAGAAATTCGCATTCGCGAATCACGCTCACGTTCATGTTCACAATCACGTTCATGTTCACGATCACGTATACGTTTACGTTCACCTTCCCGTTTACGTCTCATGTTCACATTATGATATTATTTCAGTCCATATTTTGTGTTATATCATGATTTAAGTTCACGTTCGCGTTCATGTGATTGTTCACATTCAGGTTCGTGTTCCATCTCACGATACACGTTTCACAGCTCATTACTGAATATGGTTACAGAAAGCTTGAGAAACCAAACTCAATTCTAGCATAGCTTTTCCATAACCAGGCTGACGTTTCACATCTCAAGCCGTATCGTTTGGCATTCCTTCCTCAATCAGCATACGTTCATGGTATGTCCTAGTATCACGTTCACAGTATGTTTCACGTACCACGGTCATAGTATGTTTCACGTATCACATTCATGATATATTTCATGCACAACGTTCCTCTTATGATCACGAACCACGTTCACAATTGCTCACGTAGCACGTTCACAATTGTTCACGTAGTTCGTCCCTATATATTTTTAGCAGCCTGCCCAAAGATATAAATGTTATCTCTTCAAGATAATTGCACGTACCTTTTCATGCTATGACTTGTTCATTCTATCAGATTCAGAAAATCCATCTTAAGTATGGAACCAGAAACTATTCAGCATCATCAGGACATGGTCATCAGAACCGAGATTTTATTATGTTTATACCTTTGAAGGAATCGTTTCGATCGGGAGGCCACTCGAAATAGAGGAGTCCATCCGGATCTCTCATCCTTTTCCTTCAATAAATTCAGTTAAGTTCTTTCAGCCATGTTACGTTCCATGTCCTCTTCAGCCATATCACGTTCATTGTTTACTTCAGTCATGTCACGTTTATAACCTTTCAGCAACATCATGTTCTAATTCAAGGACGAATGATCCTTCAGGTTATATGTCTTTTCAGCCTTCATGCTCTTTCAGCATATATGTCCTTTCAAGCTTTTATAACTTCACCAGCTTATTACCTCTAATTCGAGGACGAATTTCTCCTTTTTAGAGGGGAAGAATTGTAAAACACCAACATAATAGTATCCTTAATTCGAGGACGAATTATTTTTTTTAGTGGGGAAGAATTGTAAAACCCGTAGCATTATCAGATTTCTAATTCGAGGACGAATTATTCCTTTTAAGAGTGGAAGAGTTGTAAAACCCAAAAAAATTAGTTTGTATTTTAGTTCATAATTTTTAATATAACATAAAGTTTAAATAATTATTTGATATTGAACCTTAACTTAATTTTTTGATTAATTATAAATATGTAACAAAAATACATTATTCTAAAAGAAGATATGAATTTATTATATGGCTAGTCAATTAAATTTACTCCTTTCAAACTGATGTGTGCATACATTGATATAGCTAATTAAATGTCTAAACACATAGGTATGTAGAAATTCAGTAAAGTGGAAAATTGGATCAAATATGCATACATCATTCATTATGTTTTATTTAGATCCACTGCTACATGGGTAACGCACAAGAAATATTTAAGTGGATTAACACAAAACTCATTAAATCCATAATTATCACAACATGGAAAAGGCATGAAGATCTTGAAAAGAATAGACAACTTGTTTCTAATACTCGGTCAAATGAAACGCTTCATCATAAATATTTGACAGAATTATAGATTGATATGCATGCCATCTACGTTAGCCTTAGTCCGCAAATATCCCGTTGATAACGACACGATTGTTGGGAACAATAACATATAAACCACCTCCATTACACACATGCTGAATCTCTCATGACAAAAAAAATCAAGTTCGTTTGATAATAAAACAAGGAAGCGCTAGAGTAAAACCAAGTTCGGGTTCACGTTGGCACCAACCTTGTTCAGGCTCCTGTATTTCCATGTTTTGATTTCGTTTGTTCTAGTTCAAGGACGGTTCGGGTTACGTCCGGTGGAAATGATCATTCATGAGCTACATGTTTTAGGCTCATTTATTCATATACGAGCGGGTACGAATACTGAGGTCCCATTGCATTTCGCTGAACTCTATTGTTCATGCATGTCTTCATGTTCACATTTGGCTTGGAGGTTAAATTTCGACATACAACTTTGACATTTTTTATAGTCCATTGTTGCATGACATTTAGTTCATCATTGTTATAAAGCAATGTTAAAATAAGGATCATATATACTTGTGCATTGGGGAGTTCTAGCAAAAGATCTAGCATTCTTTTTGTTTGAAACATATATTAGAGTAAACATGTTTCAAAAATGCTTTATGCATGAAGATCGTGAGAAATATTTGTTTCATGAACGGAATCGATTTCGACTAACTCGGCACGGGTATGTATTGGTTTTCGGTGAAGAAGAAAGACTCTGCTAAATTCTTTAAAATCATGTCAGTGATTCGTATATAAATCAAAGCACTATATTTTATTCGATTCATTCATTTCATTGGATACTAAATGTTGTTTTGATAATGAACAAGCTACTTAACTAATAATAAACTTTCATTTAAAAGAGATGTATGAAAAGAAGCAAACTAGTAATACGTATGATACTAATTAAATGAGAGACTTAATGGTATGTTTACTAGCTAATAATAATATCTTTTCCTAACATATGTAGATAACTGAAGCGGGAATGTGTCAATTTGATTCATTATTAATCATTCGGATGTTTAAGGTACGGATTTCCCGTCCTTTCAGTAAGGACTTCCTTTCTATGCATGATTAGGATTCCCCGTCTGCAGCCAAATGTTTTCCCTAGTATATGTTATAAATTATCAGAAATTATTTTGATAACTAAGATACTGCCTCAACCTTATATACAAGCATGACCAGTTAGTTATACTAGTTACGGAGGTACCGTAACCATGACACTTGAGGCACCGGTGTCATTACTCACCTGTAGGAGGTGATATCCTGCAGCGTCCCATTCAGCTCAGCTTGGCCATTTTATTAGTATTATTAGTGGGGCGTATGGATGCATCCTAGGCTATCAGTTTACAGTTTATTAGGTGAATGTGGTGTGTGCTCTACATCCTTTATATTGGAGCTGATCCTTCCACCCAGCACACTATTTAGAGGTCACCCCTCTTCAGCATGATGAGGTCACCCCTTCATTTATTCATGCAGTAGTTATTACAGCACATGACCTATATAAGCTCTTGGCAATTAAAATACAATAAATGCATGTTTTCAGATTTAACAGATAATAGTCGAGCTTTATTATTTATAAATTAGACTTTTCAGATTATACACAGATTTCCGCTGCAACTTTACTTATCACTCTTACAGCTTCAGTATTTTATCATCTGCTTCATTTCATTATTTCTTATCATGCTTTGTATCCGTTCACTGAGCGTTATGCTCGGTCGTGGTTCCTTTCATGTTCTAACGGAAGGTACACCAGGACGCTCTTAGGATTATGAGAGCATGTGCATTGGATGGAAGCTATCCAGACTTCTTACTTTATGCACTTTTTACATTATTCTGCTTATTTGGACATTGTTTAGTCCTTTCCTTCAGTATTTACTTTTCATGTTTTGAGCTTATGTTTGGTTTACCGATGTTTGTTTCTGGTATTTCCTTTATGGTCAATTAATGTTCTAGGACATTTACCTTATGCTTTGATGACACGCCATAAATACACGTAACGGTCCACTTATCCAAGTGGGGTGTTACAAGACTTCTCACCTATGTCATCCACTCGAGGAGAGCCGATTGTTCGTGCACCTACACCTCCCTCACCACCACCACTTATTTGCTACAAGAGGCGTAACAATGCACCCATGATCCCTCCATCCACCTCATCCACTCATGCTCCAAAGGGACATCGCCAACACCGCGCCGCAAGAATGTCGGTGAGACCTTCGATCATTGGGAAGAAACTAGCTTCAAGGCATTTGGACTCAACTCCCACTTGTACCGCACGCATGTCTTTGAAGCCACCACCCACGGGAGTGACCTCAAGGCACGATGCCTCATTCCGACCTATGATGTCTACTCCACCACCCCCATACGGCTTAAATGGAGCCGAGAGCTCCGCGGCTGCCAAAGCACGTGGGATACCTACTCCCCACCGCTTTGCTTGACTTGCTACACTTCGAAGAAACGTTAAACACGTTCTTTGTAATTTGGGTGGATTGTCTCATGATTCGTTGGTTAGACTCGAGACTTGCTATGTGGAGGTCATCGCGGATTTAGGTAGGAATGCACCACCCGCACCCGATCGTGTCGCGGGACTTGCTCGAAGACTAGAGGACCAACACTATGAGATAGGAGCCTTGTGCAACCTTTTTCATAGGGCATTGATTGATTAGTCCGAGAGGATCGAGGCCCTCGAGAGTCGTTACGACTAGCGTGATTCTTAGTCAATTCATGTTGCACGTCATTCCCATTTTTTCATTTATGTATTGTAATCTTAAATTCCTAGATTATGTATTTGACTCCTTTGAACTTATTTAAATCGTGGAATGAATTATTCATGCACTACATAACTTGTGAATCTCTTCATAATTTGTTTGTGATATCATATTTGTGTCATGGTTTGTACTCTCTAACACTTTGGACTTGTGATTCTAACCTTGTCATGATTCTTTGTTATGGTTATAGGACTATGGTACGCACTACCCGCAACACTTGGGCCAATCAAAATCCAGTCGCACCCATCGCTATCGACCCGACGATCTTAAGCCAAATGATAGCCGACGGAGTTTCTACCGCTCTTTCCGCCGCCGAGACCAATTGGAGCACTCAAGAAGAGACCAATCGAGTGCATGCCCCGAAAACTACTACTCGTGCGTGTTCGTACAAAGAATTCCGCTCATGCTTCACTAGTACCTTTAATGGTACCGAAGGTGCCGAAGGTGCCGTAGGTCTTGCTCATTGGATTGAGAGACTTGAATCTCAATTTAGTGTGAGTAATGTCGTCGAAAGCGACAAGGTGAAGTTTGGCTCTAGCACTCTTGTTGATGGTGCTCTGACATGGTGGAATATTCATGTTAAAGCCGTAAGTTTGGAAGCGGCTAATGCTACTCCTTGGGCACATTTCAAGGGAATGCTCCTAAAGAAGTATTGTCCTAGGAATGAAATGAAACGGTTGGAAGCCGAACTATGGAACCTCTGTGTGCATGGAGTTAATTTGACGGCTTACACTCAACGATTCCAAGAGTTGAGGTTGATTTGTCCCGAGATGATACCAAATGAGACACGTATCGTTGAAAGGTTCATTGTTGGATTGCCATCCTCAATCCGAGGAGATGTGATTTCTTCAAAACCTACTGATTTGAATGAGGCCGTTGAGATGGAGGATGGCTTGATGGACTCTGTTACTTTGGAGGGTGGTGATAATAAGCGAAAATGGGAAGGAAGCCATGGACCTAATCATGGTGACCAACCTAACAAGCGGTAAGATGTGGCAAAGGTGTTTAATGTGATTGGAGGATCCGGCTATCAAGGAAGGTTACCGTTTTGTGGCAAGTGTGACAAGCATCACAATGGAGCTTGTGGAAGCACGTGCCACAATTATGGCAAACCCAACCACTTTGCTAAGGATTGTCGTAGTGCACCGAAGCCCACAAACCAAAGGGCTCTGGAAACTCAAAATGCGCAATACGCGGATGTCACATGCTATGGTTGTGGGGAAAAAGGTCACTTCAAGAATAGGTGCCCTAAAGCCACTACACAAGGCCAAGGAAACCAAATATGCGACATTAACAATAACAACAACCAAGCTCGTTGACAATCCCGACAAAATCATGGAGCTCCAAATGGCCGAAACAATAGGAATCAATCGAGAGCACCGGGTCGTGTGTATGCTTTATGTTTCGAAGCGGCCAACCTAGACAACAACATGGTCACCGGTACATTCCTCATCAATAACATCTATGCTTCCGTATTATTTGTTTCCGGTGCGGATAGAAGCTTTACGTCAATTGCCTTTAGTGAACTATTAAATGTGAACCCCGTTGCTTTAGAGGTCAATTATAATGTGGAACTAGCCGATGGTAAATCAATCACCACAAGCACCATACTTAAGGGTTGCACCCTAAGTCTACAAAATATCCTATTTATCATCGATCTTTTACCCATCGAACTTGGTAGCTTTGACGTTGTCATTGGTAAGGATTGGCTATCCAAGTACCATGCGGAGATAGTTTGACATGAAAAACAAGTCTGTATTCCCTACGGAAGTCGAACCTTAACCATCTTTGGAGAAAAGAATGGCGCGAAAAGCCAAGCTAGTTTGAATGTAATCTCATGTACTAAAACTCAAAAGTACATCGAAAAAGGTCGTCCTATTTTCCTTATTCAAGTTACCAACAAGAATGAAGCCGACTAATACAAGGGTTTTTGCCTCGTATGAAAGTTTGTTGTTCCGATCTTTTCGAATTGATTACAAGTTGAAAGTTCGACTCAGTTGTTCTTGGTGGAAAATAAAAAGGTTTCGTTATCTATTTTAAACTAAAAATGAAAATGTCGTTGAGAAAATAAGTAAAAATGAAAGCTTGAAAATTTAAACTAAAAATAAAGACAAGTTAAAACAATGCTAAGTAAAAAGGCGGGAAAATTTAAAGTTTGAAAAATAGAAACAATTCAGAAAACTAAAAATTAAACTAAGTCTGAAAACAAGATAATTGGAATTTCATAGAAATGTAGTATTTTCGGAATAATTAACAAATTCAGAGAAATTAGGTATTTTCGGAATATCTAACTTTTTCAGATAAATGGGTAATTTCGGATAAATGAACTTTTTCAGAGAATTGGCATATCTTCGGAATCTTGGAGATTTTCAGAGAAAAGAGGGGTTTTTGGAATAATAAGGGTTTTCAGAGAAATGATACATTTTCGGAGTTTGGGCTTTTTCAGAGAAAAGGCAAATTTTCGGAATAAAGAAGGTTTTCAGAGAAAAGGGTTGTTTTCGGAATAATGAGGGTTTTCAGAGAAAATGGTTATTTTCGGAATATTGAAGGTTTTCAGAAAAAATGGTTATTTTCGGATAAATGAACTTTTTCAGAGAAATGGTATAATTTCGGAATTTTGAAGATTTTCAGAGAAAAGGCAAATTTTCGGAATAAAGAACTTTTTCAGAGAAATGCTAAATTTTCAGAGTTTTAAAACCCTTTAACAAAGAAACATGAAAGACAAATTAATAGTTACTGTAACGTCTAGAAAAGGAAAATAAGCTATGATTAAGCACAAATCAAATAAGCAAATAACTAAAACTTTAACCAAATAAATTTTAAGAAGAACTAAATAAGCCACAAATTAAAAACTATAAAAACACTAAATAATCAAAACATTTAAAATCAACTAATAAGCAAATCTATAAATCTATCAAACCAAGTTAATAAAAAATAAGCCAAACACTAGTAAATCAACAATCACAATAAGCTCAAAACATCCACCACATCAAAACTATAAGATCAATCACATGAATAAATCAATCACATAATCAAATAGATGAAATCAACTACATAATTAATTAAATCACCAAAGGATTAAGAAAGGTAGAATGAGAATTAAATGAAAAAAGTTGATTAAATTGAAGATTTAAGATTCAAAGCTACAAGATTAAGATGAAGATTAAGAAAACTTGAAGAAAAAGCTAGAGAGAGAAATAAACACACTAATTACCTACTAAAAATAAAAAACTAAAAATTAACTATCCACTAATGACTATTTTTCTACTATATATAGGGGAGGTGGTAAGTGCTTGTTTCTTCTCTTTTCTTCTCGTCTTTTTCGACTCAGGCTCGGGATTAGTCGAATGATAATTTGAACTCGTCTTCTATTTTTCTTCTTTTTGTAGACTTGGTTCTTCGAATTCATTAAACTTCCGTCTTTAGACTTTTTCTTCGATAAATCTTCAGAATAGGCCTTGGACTTCCGTTCTTTTTGCACTCTTGATCCTTTGACTTCGTCTTTTGTCGTTTTCTTTGATAAAAGCCCGTGATAACCCGTGTTTTCTCCCTTTTTCATATTTTTATCCTAAAACACAATAAAAACACAAACCACGCATAATTCCGACTTTTACGACATAAAATACACGTTTTGGTCATGTTATTATTGGAAATAAGCGATAAAAGGATAAGTGTTTTCACACTTATTAAATCCCCTACACTTGACCATTGCAATGCCCTCATGCAATGCATTAATTTCAAAGCACAATTTACATTTTCATCATAAATAACCCACCTTGGCCTTTATTAAATATTAAACACTAAGGAAACTTAAAAGATAGAAATATATACAAAACAAGTAAAGAAATTAAAGACTTACATTAGGGTTTTGGTGTCATGAATGTTTATCATCCTCAAGTTTCACGTTCCCCACACCAAGCTTATAAACGAGATCATTGTTATTATAAGTTAGCAAACTAACACGAACTCATGTGGCCTAATTATTTACTTAGACTCCCTTATTCCTAAGTGTATCTCTTATATTTTAATTTTATATTGAATGCTCACGAGGATACATTGTTTGACTTATTTCGATAGTTTATTTAGGCTGAAAATAAAGTGGGACGATTTAATCAATAGTTAGCTAAAGGACAAAATCTTTTAAAACTGCTTCTCGGGACCTCATAAAGTTCATATCTTGGCATAACTCGCTTCACGATTTGAGACCTTTCTCGGACCGATATTTGGCAGTGACTTCATACTTCAAATCTTGAGAGACGTTCATGAAATAATGGTCTTCTCTTCATAATAGGAATTTCTTCACTTGAAGTTTTGAGAGATTCTTCATACTTGGACCACGACTTCTTCATTTTTCTTCAATCTTTATTTTGGACTTTGATATACAACGATCTGCCTCCTTTTAGGACTTGGATCTATTTATCCTCATACCTTGCTAGGGTCTTTTTGGATAGACTTCTCCATGATCTTTAGGGGAGTATTTGCTTTTCGTCGTGTGTCTCGATCATTCATATTGATTTTTGATAAATGATTCTTCACATCACTTTTGGATCTTTAGCAACAAAATGTAGCCCTCATGTCTTGTTAGGACCTTTTCGGACTCGCCAATCTTCGCATCCCGCTTCAATAAGCTATACCTTGGCTATGAACTCTAATTAATACCGAGCAACTTTTAAATGATCTTGTGCAAGAAGATAAGTAACTTTTAAATCGTACAACCTTATTTATTGCAGATAAATTTATTAGCAAGCGATGGGAGAATAGGCTTATAATCAACTCACATAAATTCACAAAAGAATACCAAACTTATAATTGACTCTATCATCTCTCGTTCTCCACAATTTAAAATCTCAAGGAATGAGACTCGTGGATGCTTAGCCAATTAAATCAAAGTCGTGGGTTTTTGAGTCATCTATAGGATCTTGCAAACTCTTAGACTTTTTCAAGTTTAGAATTCGCATTTTAAAGTTTCCTTGATAAACGACTCTCTAGTATCAATTATAGGAACTTGCGAAAAGTTCTTGTTCTTAACCCGTGAGAGTTAAGACTTTCGCGTTTTAAAGTTCCTGATATAAAAGCTTAGCAAAACTTGACTTAAACACGTTAAGGATACTAGCTAGAGTAAACTTAGATAAGTAAACTCGGGTTGAGTCAAAATATTCACGACTTTGAAAAATTTAAAACCACTTTATTAAAAATTTATTCTAGCAAAGAAAGTAAATAAGTATAACAAAGGAAAATACTACTATACTACTAGGCCAAAATAGATTAAATTTTTTGAAAAATGTCAAAAAATCAAATTTTTCGGTTAAAATGAGGACAAATTTATGGAAAAGCCCACTTACTTCGATAAAAGTCCCCCTACACTTGATATAAACATTGTCCTCAATGTTTAAGCATGTGGGAGTAAACTCCCCTACACTTAAGAAATTGTGCACTTTGTTTAAATCTTGCTAAGGAAAGGACAACTAGAGTGATTTCAATGTGAACATATGAGATATGAAATATTGAATCACGATAGTTTAGGATAGAACCAGGAAGATGGGAACACGAGATCACGGTTCGTCAAAAGTCATCGAGAATGGATCTTTGAAGCTTTAATCCCTGAACATCATAAGAAACAAGATAACAAACACATACGGGGCTCCCCCTACACTTATTATGAAAACGGTAAAGGATAGATCAACGGGTTGCCTCCCGAGAAGCGCTTGTTTTTGTTAACCGAGTCACGAGCCTGACTCGACCCAGAACTAGTTCAAGGGAAACGTGGTGAGGGATGGAATCATCTCATGAGAGATGTCCTCACCAAAGTACAACTTCACGCGCTGGCCATTCAATTTAAAATTTGGCCCATTTGGCTGAGAAAGCTCAATGGTGCCATATGGGAAGACTTTGGCGATGGTGAATGGACCAGACCAACGGCTCTTCAGCTTGCCCGAGAAGATCTTCAACCGAGAGTTAAAGAGTAAAACTTGATCACCAACGTGGAACTCTTGGTTCTTAATCCTAGCATCATGGATGATCTTGGTCTTCTCCTTGTAGATTAATGAGTTCTCATAAGCTTCATTCCTTAGCTCATTTATCTCATTGAGTTGAATCTTCCGAAGATCGTCGGCTTTGTTGATGTCAATATTGGCCCACTTCAAGGCCCACTATGCCTTATGTTCCAGCTCGATAGGGAGGGGGCATGGCTTCCCGTACACAAGACAATAAGGTGTACAACCAATCGGGGTCTTATATGCGGTACAGAAAGCCCACAAAGCATCGTCTAACTTATCGGCCCACGAGGCACGATGCTCTCCCACAGTTCGCTCTAATATTCTCTTCAATCCACGGTTAGATATCTCGGCTTAACCATTTGTTTGAGGATGATAAGCGGTGGAAAGACGGTGATTGACACCATACTTAGCCATGACTCGTGCAAATTGATCGTTGCAAAAATGAGTCCCGCGGTCACTGATGATAGCACGAGGAACACCGAATCGAGCAAAAAGCTGCTTCAAAAAGTTCACAACCACCCTCGCATCGTTCGTAGGGAGAGACTTAGCTTCAACCCATTTAGATACGTAGTCAACAGCTACGAGGATGTACTTGTTCCCTTTAGATTATGGAAATGGCCCCATAAAGTCGATACCCCATACATCAAAGATTTCACATTCTTGTATGAAATTTTGAGGCATCTCATCTTTATGTGTGATCTTGCCTTGTCTTTGGCAAGCATCACAATGTTTAACCATTTCATGAGCGTCATGATAAATGGTGGGCCAATAAAATCCAGAGTCGAATACTTTCTTCGCGGTGTAATTAGGACCAAAGTGACCACCGGTGGGTCCTTTATGGCAAGCTTTGAGAATGTCTAAAGTTGCGGGTCCATCAACACACCGACGAATAATCAGATCAACACATTGTTTAAAAAGGTAAGGGTCGTCCCAAAAATAGTGTTCAATGTCTTTAAATAACTTTTTCTTTTGTTGGGACGTTAACCCTTCCTTGAGAATTCCACCCGCCAAGTAGTTTGCAATGTCTGCAAACCACGGGGTGTCATCGAGATTGGAATTGATAGACATTAAGGCCTCAAGGGGAAAAGAGTCATTGATCTCTTGATTCGAGTGATCCCCTTGATAAGGATCCTCAAGTCTACTTAGATGATCCACGGCTAGGTTTTCGGCTCCCTTCTTGTCACGAATTTCAATTTTAAATTCTTGAAGGAGTAAAACCCAACGAAGAAGTCTTGGTTTGGAATCTTGCTTAGTCAACAAGTACTTCAACGCGGAATGATCGGTATAGACAATGGTGGTGGAAAGGACAAGATAGGGGCAAAACTTCTCAAAAGCATACACTACAGCTAAAAGCTCTTTTTCGGTAGTGGTATAATGCAGTTGAGCCCCCGTCATTGTCTTGCTAGCATAATGGATTGGTTGGAAGTTTTTGTTCACTCTTTGTCCCAAAACCGCTCCAATAGCAAAGTCGCTAGCATGACACATCAATTCAAAAGGAAGCTCCCAATAAGGGGTAACCAAGACCGGTGCCTTAGTTAGCTTATCCATAAGAAGATTGAAAGGTTCGAGACACTCTTTAGAAAAGATAAAAGGAGTATCTTTTTCCAAGAGGTAGGTCATCGGGCGAGCGATTTTAGAAAAATCTTGAATGAATCGACGATAGAAGCCCGCATGACCAAGGAAACTTCTCACACCCTTCACGGTTGAAGGTGGAGGTAATTTTGCAATAACATCGACTTTAGCACGATCCAATTCAAGACTGGCTTTGGAGATTTTGTGTCCAAGAACAATGCCTTCTTTTACCATGAAATGGCATTTTTCCCAATTAAGAACGAGACGAGTGTCTTCACACCGTTTGAGCATACGTTCTAAATTGGAAAGGCAATGAGAGAAAGAATCACCATAGACCGAGAAAACATCCATGAAGACTTACATAGTTTCTTCAACCATGTCATGGAAGATATCCATCATACACCTTTGGAAAGTCCCGGGTGCATTGCATAAGCCGAAAGGCATTCTTTTGTAAGCAAATGTTCCATTAGGACAACTGAATGTGGTTTTCTCTTGGTCTTTAGGATCGATGGGAATTTGAAAATACCCAGAGAAACCGTCTAAGAAGCAATAATAGTCATTACCCGCTAGATGTTCAAGCATTTGGTCCATAAAAGGAAGGGGAAAATGATCCTTTCTCGTAGCATCATTGAGTTTGCGATAGTCTATACAAACTCTCCACCCTATAACGAGACGAGTAGGAATCAACTCGTTGTTTTCATTGGGCACAACGGTGATTCCGCCTTTCTTAGGCACACAATGGACCGGACTAACCCATGGTAAATCCGAGATAGGGTAGATCATTCCCGCATCAAGAAGTTTGATAACCTCTTTTTTGATAAAGTCATGGATCTTGGGATTCACCCTTCTTTGGCTTTGAATAATGGGTTTAAAGTCGTCCTCCATGAGAATTTTATGTGTGCAAAAGTGAGGATCAATTCCACGAATATCGGAGATTTTCCAAGCAATCGCTTTCTTATGATTATTCAGCACGGCGATAAGTCGAGATTTTTCGTCTTCTTTCAAATCCTTTGCGATGATGACGGGTAACTTCTTATCGTCTTCAAGGAAAACGTACTCGAGATGAGATGGAAGATCCTTAAGCTCTAAATCCGGAGGATTTTCGATGGAAGGCGTAGTCAAATTCGGATCATCGATAGAGATTTCCTTAGGAGATGGTGGATAAATATGGTCCTCATTAAGAAGTTTCTCAATGGTACGAATGTATTCATCCCAATTGGAGGGAGAATCGTCATATTGTAAGTCCACATCTCCCAAAGTTGCTTCAAATTCTTTCAAAAGGAGATCACTTTCTCCAAATGGATTTAGTGAGGGAGCAATAGAGGCAACGATCTCAACAATGGGAAGAGAAGAAGAACCACTTTTACAAGCATCTTTGAAATGTTCTTCACAAGCCTCATCAAGAACGTCAATGAAATTAACGCTCTCATTTTTAGAAGGATGCTTAGAAAGTTTACCCATGTTGAAGACGATTTTATCGTCACAAAATCTCATGATTAATTCGCCCGCGGCTTGATGTGATCGTGATAGTATAGTGATAATTAAGATTACGTTATAGGGTAAATTAGAAAATTACCTTTAGGAAAAAGTAATAGACTAATATTACCAATGACGAATTCAATTAAACACGTGAGTGAATCAAGTTCGTTGTACACGAAGATCTTATGAATTTGAGACGTTTTGCTTTGATTTGGACAATTGATTTGAATTGGTTTTTGGTTTTTAAACTAGAAATTAATTCTACCAATTTTAAACTATTTAAAATTAACCTAAAGTGCATGAATCGTTTACCCCGCTATTTTTAAATCTAAAACAATACCTTAAAATTAAAAAATATTTGAGAATTAAACTATTAAACTATCTATAAAAATTAATCTCTTTTTAATAAAAATAACTTTTAAAAATCTAATTAAACTTTTTAAACTAATTACTTTATTAAAATTCACTTAAAACAAATCTATTTAAAAACTATTTTTATTTAATTATTAAAATCTAATTATAAAAAATAACTAATTAAACTTTTAAATTTAATAATTTTTTTTTATATTTTATTTTTATTTATTATTTATTTTATTAAAACTAAGATTTATTTAAAAAGTGTAATACTATTTGTTTAAACCAAAATAAAGATTTACTTAAATAAAAAGAACTGCCAGACGAAGAAATACTATATTAATAAACTTATTGGTAGTAAAATCAAAAAGGCATGTAGCCCAGATGGCTATCACGCATGACTGTTAACCAGTGGGTCTCGAGTACGATTCCCAAATGTGACAAATTTTTTAGATTTTAATCTTTTTGGACAAATGAGATAAGAGAGATCACAGGAGTGAACTATGTAAAGCTTATTTTGATAAAAGCTGTCAGGAAACAGCTTATGAGCTTTTCAGATCAGTAAATCTGAAAAGCTTAACTGAAAATAGTAAAATTAATATCAAATCAAGTAAGTGCAAAACCAAGATAAAGCTGATGAATCAAATAAGCAAAGCTGAACTATGAATCAGATTGCACAAACTGTAATCCACAATAGCATCTTTTAAACAGTAAAGAAACATTTTTTCAAATGAATCAGTAATAACTGAAACTACTAACATTCAGGTTAAGCTTAATGAAAATCATATCAGCAATATCTGAGGACCTATCAACAATCCTATCTATTTTCAGCAACCAAAAGTCTCATAAAGCTCACTATAGCAACTGACATGTCTAAATTCTTCAAATAAACTACTTGAAATCGTACAAGTCAAAACAATACAAGATTCGGCAGTTACAGATATCAATCTTACAATCTAAATACTCAGTTAAGTCTCATGATCAACAATAATAATTTACCTAACAGATTTAAAACATTACTTAAAAAACGGCTTACTGATCTATATCACCTTAAACTAATCAACTTAGAATCAAGGTAAGCAGAAACATATAAACGAGCAGATTCCTAAAACAAATTCTTAAAATAACTTAAACTTTTAAATCCAAACAGTAAGATAACCACACATTTAAATATTCAGACAGTTTTTATAAAACTAACCAAACCTAGCAGTGAAATCATATAACATCCAACTCTTGTCAGCTAAACATAGAACTAATTAATCTATAAAAAATAACTGTCAATTGCTTTTAACATCCTCTCAACATACTGATTGTACATCATGGCAGTCAAATAACATCATTTAAACACAGTTAAATCTAAAAACACGTAAATAAAAGAGTTGAGTACCTTTTGAGATTTCCGTTGAGTAGAAGACCTGCGCTGAGTAGTCTTAATGAACCGGAATCGACACCTTCACAGTTACTCCTTAACTCGAAACACCAACATCCACTAATCGAACCATCAACTTACCATTCGAACAACACGAACAGCAGCATTAAATCGATACAATAACTTTTAATTTATCCAATTAGGATAAATTATTCCCAAATATTACTTAAAATCACTCACATAAACTATTAATAAAGTTTATATGAATGATTTAAACTTATAATATCAATTTGTAAAGGTAGAAATTGCACAGTATTTTTAAACAGAAACAGTAAAAATAAAACTTGATTGAGAAGACAATAAAGCTATAAACTAAACTTTTATTAATTCAAACTTTCAGTACAATACTCAGAAAAATAGAAATACAAAATCTAGCTACAAACTAACATTATAACG
The DNA here is from genome assembly GCA_025667525.1 of Glebionis coronaria. Taxonomy (NCBI): domain Eukaryota; kingdom Viridiplantae; phylum Streptophyta; class Magnoliopsida; order Asterales; family Asteraceae; genus Glebionis; species Glebionis coronaria. Next base: position 65,356,037 of record CM046874.1, on the reverse strand, counting down.
TTAAAAGTAAAAAAGGGATAACAATTACAAGTAAATTGGGGGGGGGGGGGGGGGGGTTTATAGCCATCCCCAAGGGCTTGCTGAGGAGGGATATCCGCATATTCTTGGTATATTCCTTTTTCATCATAGCCTTTAGATCATCTCTCTCTCATGGTTGTTATCATCGGATGGTTGAGAAAATGCAACTAGCACACGGATTGCCAACGTGGCATCCGTGTGTGCTAGTTGTGTTTCTTTGTAGCCATTTGATTGGTGGAATTGGGAGAATGAGCTGTCAAAGCCAATCGAAATCTTCCACGTAGCCAAGCCTCTCCATCCTTTCTCTTCCTTAAACCATGGGGATTTTATTCCCCCACGTATGAATTGCACGTGGGATGAAAAGCCCCAAATAATATCAAGTAAATAATGATTTAGGGTTTCGGAACAGTAAATTTGTTACTGGTTTATTTTTTGGGTGAGATGGGGAAGGAGATAGTAACATAGAAACTATCGAAAAAATTATTTAATGTGTGTGAGATACCGTGTAAAAATAAGTGGTGATTAAAGGGAGTGGGTGAAATGTTTAATATATATGTGAGAAAGTGTGCAACGTGTTTATACACGTTTGAATAAAACCCTAGAACTCATTCGTTTCATTCCATCTCTCATGGTGTTGGGCTTTGGACAGGCCCAAATTGCATTTCACATCCGTTTGAAACTTGCAACCCTAAGCCCATTTCGTTTATTTGTTTATTAAACTTCCACTTTGGGCCTTTTGAATTTGGGCCCTCATTATTTCTAATCCGTCCATAATAGATTTAATGGGCTTTTGACCACAACTAAATACTTGTTTCCCAATTTTGGGATTTCAGGCCCGATTAGCATTTGTGGGACCCACTTGGCCCGTTTATGATTAAATCCACTCAAGTCGAGCTCGATTTTGGCTTCCTCGATCTTTTTCTTCAATCTCGTGTCGATATTTGCCGGTTTATGCGAACTTGGTACCTACACACATCAAAACAACAAAACAACATATACAAGGCATTTTTGATACATTTCATGCATTTTAAGTTCATTAATCGGTACAATTGATATGAGTAAAATCACTCATATCAAACTCCCCCTTGCTAAGCAATTGCCGTGTCCTCACGCAATGATAAAATAAAACACTAACTATACCTTTATTCAACTTTTGACAACTTATTTTGCAAAGACATAATGTATTGCTTTCATTATTGAAAAATAACTTTAAGGATCATAAAACTCAAATAGATTCATCGTCCCCGACTTTTTGCTTTTCCATGCCAAGTGCAAAAACAAGATCATTGTTATTATAAGTTAGCAAACTAACACGAACTCATGTGGGCCAATTATTCACTTAGACTCCCTTATTCCTAGGTGTATCTCTTATATTTTATTGTTGTCTTGAATGATCACGAGGATGCATTGTTGACTTATTTTGATAGTTTATTAGGCCGAAAATAAAGTGAACGATTTAATCAATAGTTAGCTAAAGGACAAAATCTTTTAAAACTGCTTCTCGGGACCTCATAAAGTTCATATCTTGGCATAACTTGCTTCGCGATTTGAGACCTTTCTCGGACCGATATTTGGCAGCGACTTTATACTTCAAAACTTTGAGAGACGTTCATGAAATAATGGTCTTCTGTTTATATAGGAATTTTTCACTTGAAGTATTGAGAGATTCATACTTGGACCACGACTTCTTCATTTTTCTCCAATCGTTATTTGGGATTTTAATATACAACGATCCGCCTCCTTTTTGGACTTGGCTTTATTTATCCTCATACCTTGTTAGGGCTTTTTTGGATAGACTTCTCCATGACTTTTGGGGAGTATTTGCTTTTCGTCGTGTGTCTCGATCCTTCATATTGATTTTTGATAAATGATTCTTCAAATCACTTGGGATCTTTAGCAATAAAATATAGCCCTCATGCCTTGTTAGGACCTTTTTGGACTCGCCAATCTTCGCATCCCGCTTCAATAAGTTATGCCTTGGCTATGAACTCTAATCCATACCGAGAAACTTTTAAACGATATTGGGCTAGAAGCTAAGTAACTTTTCAAATCGTGCAACCTTATTTATTCCAGATAAATTTATTAGCAAGCGATGGGAGAAAAGGCTTATAATTAACTCACATAAATTCTCGAAAGAATACCAAACTTATAATTGGCTCTATCATCTCTCGTTCTCCATATTGTAAAATTTCAAGAATGTGAAATCAATGGATACCAGCCTATTAAATCAAAGTTTTGGGTTTTCAAGTCATCTATAGGATCTTGCATCTTCTTATACTCTTTCAAGTTTTAGAATTTGCGTTTTAAAGTTCCCTTGATAGACGACTTTCTAGGATCAATTATAGGAGCTTGCGAAAAGTTCTTGTTCTTAACTCGTATGAATTAAGACTTTCGCGTTTTAAAGCTCCCAATATAAAAGCCTAGCAAAACTTAATTCAAATACGTTAAGGAAAAGCTAAGGTTAAAAACCGAGTCGAGTCAAAAACTATTCTTATTTTCACCAACGGAAAGCCTACATTTGTGTCAAAAGCACTTATTTTATTTATTAAAACTTAAAAATAACACTAAAAATTTAAAAATTTATGAAAAATGAGAAAAACAACACGTTCGGACACGACAAAAGCAATTGCAAGCGATTATATCGATTGACTCCCCCATGCTAAAACCAAACATTGTCCTCAATGTTTCTTAGCTCAAGAGTAACACCCCCTTGCTAAAACACGAAGAGTCTAATGCAAAATCCTAGCATGGAAAGCACGTAAATCTATAAGCCGTTTATTAATTATGCCTCAAGATAAAACGTTAGTCGATAAAAATCAAGGGATAGAGAATGTGCCCCTTTTTGGCATTCAAAGAATGGAAGATCAAGTGGACCGGCAAAAACTGAACACGAGAATCTTCAAATATTAGGGTCATACCTAAGATCACAACACAACAAAATACGAGCACGAGCTTGAAAGATGAAGCCTTATTAGTGTTAGAAAATAGAAAGAAGATAGAATATATGGCACTCCCCCACAAGGCACCTTGTTTTTGTTCACCGAGTCAGGAGCTCGACTCGATCCCCGCATTCATTGGTCCTTAGGGAAAATGGTGAAAACCGGCATAATGGAATAAAATCCATCATAAACCACAATGCCAGGGTCAAAGATTACATCCTCGTTGTCGGATGACAAACGAAAGGATAAAACTATAACACAAATCTCCAAAAAGAGATGGTAGTCACAACTAAAGGTATGGATGTAGCATGCTCCCCGAGATAAACTCGCACCAAGATGATTAAAAAGTCTTTCAGTTATTGCATCGGTGAAAGGCTGAGATTTCCCTAAATAAACGATTCCGGGATCAAATACCTCGTCCTCGGTGGAGAAAAGAATAGAAAACAAGGTGTCGTCCCCCCATGCTAATCCTAAATCATATAAAGCACATAGTAATGGTGGTATAAAAGTCTCAACACTAGTAGTATCAACTTGCATGACTTTTTTGACCTTGTCACTCTTAGAAATGTGAATAAAGGGGTCATGGTACTCAAAACGAGTCGCATGAAAAACCCGCACATTAAGATCAAAGCGAGTGGGAAGGATAATAGGAGCAAAAGTAATTTCTCCCTCCGGGTCAACATTATCATCATCATAAATCGGGTGATCAAACCAAGAGTCTTCATCACCGTCATTAGACTCTTCCTCAAATTCCAAAGGAATGTCTATATAAAGAAACTCATCAACCTCCTTCATGAGAAGATCATCATCACAAAGGTTATGGGATGTAGGAGGTATGATGCTCTCAAAATCCTCTTGAAACAATGGATTATTGTTCAATGAAACTTCAAAGAGAGGATTTGAGTAAGTCACGAAAGTGTCGTCATCCTTATCATCACAAGAAATATCCGACAAAGTATCGAGTGTATCACACTCGGTTACAAGATCATCATTCTCATTTGAAGGCAATTCATCGGTGAATTCCTCGAGAATGGTAGGTAAAACAAAAGAATCACGCTCGATCTCGAGATCGGTAACGTCTTCACTTCCCCGTGGAAGTGGATCAATGATAGCAAAAAGTTCATCGATGAACTTTTCACATGAATAGTCACTAACCTCACTCGGTGTGAAGTTAGGAATCAAAGGCTCTTCAATTGAAGATTGTGCCTTAGGAACATCAACATGATCCTTAGAAGAGAGTGAAAATGAGTCCATTTTCAAAGATTGTTCAATTAAAGCAATATCACTCTCGGGATCAAAATTCTCATTAACAAACTCACTAGCATCAAATGGCTCACTTAAGTAATCATCAATTTGTTTTTCAATCTTAGCACTATCATCCTCGTGTGGAGTGAGTGTAGTTGAGGAAAGGTTACAACATGTTTCAACAAAGCAAGCTTCTTCATTTGAATTTAACTTTTTACTTTCACAAAATGGAGTTTCCAAAATTGGAAAAACACCTTTATCAAAAAGAGCTTTCTTATCACTTTCAATTGTCTCAACAAGTTTTACACTTTCAACTTTCTTAGGAGCAAATCTTGGAATCTTTTCCGGTTTAAAAACAATGCTTTTATCTCCATAAAACAATTTAATTTCCTCTTTCCTCATATCAACTTGAATTTGAGCCGTGCACAAAAATGGTCGTCCTAGAATAATAGCCACACGAGGATTGGTCTCATAATCAACTATAGCAAAATCGGCTAAGTACAAGAAATTCCCCACTTTCATTATGACATTTTCCGCTATACCAACCGGTCGAGTGGTGGTTCCATTAGCAAGCTCAATAATCATACGAGTGGTACCGAGTGGTGCATAATCAATGGTCTTCCAAAGAGCTAGGGACATTATGTTAATGCTAGCTCCTAGATCGGCTAGGCCTTTGCAAACCCCAAGCTCATTGAAAACACAAGGTATCAAGAATTGACCCGGGTCTTTATATTTCTCGGGAAAGAAATCAAAGAAAACCGAGGTACTAATCACATTCAAAGTAGCCTTAGTGACTTCTAGAAAAGTTTCCTTAGGTGGACGACTAAACTCAATCACTTCAACTTCATCTAAATTCTCACAATCATCATAAACGGTTATGGCCTTAAGCTCTCCCTTCGGGTTTGGAATGGTATTACTAGGTAAGCAACCCGAACAAGATGACGGTTTAGACATAAATCCCTCAAACATCGAAAGCAATTTATTTTGACTTTGTTCCAAACTTTGGTGCATACGATTTTGACTTTGTTCTAACCTTTGTTGATTAAGCTCAGTCTTGTTATTTTGCCCTTTAATCGTATTTTGAAAATCGAGTCTCAAAGTATTAATTTGCCCTTGAATGTTATTTTGTAAAGCTTTCATATTTGCCTCATTTGATTTAATGTAACTTGACAAATCATTTTGATTATTCCCTTGAAAACCTTGATTGTTTTGATTAGCATTAAACCCATTTCCTTGATTGAAATTCCCTTGGTTACCACGGTTAAAATTATTCCCATTGTTTCCATTGTTGTACCTATTTTGAACCGGTGGAAAACCCGGTGGAGCAACATGATTTTGACGATGAACTTGACCGTTGGAGCCATAAGTTCCCGTCGCGGCAAAAGCACTAGCTTGATCAAACCCCGTGGTTAAACAAGCATGATTAGGATGTGCTCCACCACATGATACACAAACATTCTCAACCATATTAATCGATCCATGAGGATTCTTCCTAAGCTCATTCAAAATCGTGTCAATCTTAGAGTCCAATCTAACAATCTCGGGATTAAATGAATTCACATTGGAAACACCCGGTGTGTTTCGTGAATATTGTGCTCTAGATTTATTCTCAATTATTCCCCACGCGTCTCTCGGAGTTTTTCTTAAAAGATTACCACCCGCGGCGGCATTTAAAGAATCTTGTTCAATCATATTAAGCCCATTATAGAAAGTATTTATTTGATGCAATTCCGAGAAACCGTGGTGTGGACATTGTCTCAACAAATCTTTAAATCTTTCCCATGCAACCCCAAACGATTCATGCACTTTTTGTTCAAATCTAGTGATCTCGTTCTTAAAGTGTGCTGTCTTAGATGATGGAAAGAAATAATTCATGAACTTAGACACTAAATCATCCCATGTTAAGATCGAACCCGGTGGTTCTTTCTCATACCAAATCTTAGCATTACCCTCGAGCGAGTACGGAAAAAGCATGAGCTTAATCGCGTCATTCGGCACATCTCTAAACTTGAGAGTCGAGGTAATTCAAAGAAAATTCCGAATGTGAGAGTGCGGGTTATCGGTCTCATTGCCACGAAATTGGTCGGCACGAATGAGCGATAAAAGACCCGTCTTAATCTCATAATGATCCGCCAAAATAGCCGACACAACGATTGCTTCCCCATATCCTTCGGTGGGTGTACGGAGCAATTCCTCCATTGTTCGGTTATCGGCCATCTCTACAATAATAGGTGGAAGCTCGGGTTCCACTATTCGTTGTTGATGATTTCTATTTCTACGAGGAATATTTTCAAGCCTATTAAAATCAATCACAAGACGAGAAGAACGTAATTGCATACACTACAAAGACGAGAATTTAGAGGATTGAAGAAAAGAAATTAGACAAGAAGAAGATTATTTTTGGTATTTTATTTGGTATTGCTCAATCAATAATGATCGATAAAAAACAAGGAATAAGAATAACTACTATGGAAGTAAATTACCCTCGGTCGACTTTGAAACGATAGGTGAAAACCTAAACGTCTCGAGGTTCAATAAGTAAACTACAAAAATAAGATTTATTACTACTTGAGTCGGCAAACCAATAATAGGTTGTCCCTCTCAATATACGCACAAGCAAGCGGGGAAACGAGGTGGCACAAAGCACTTAAAAACCTTTTTCCTTAGACGGCCTTTTATAGCACGTCGCCTTATACCCACCTTATAGTTTGTATAAATCGAGTTCAAACTTCTTATTAGTATTTATCTATTTTGCATTTTATTTTTGTTTTGGATTCGACTACAATAGCTAGGTGATGAAATCCCAACAAAGGCCTTATTTGATAAGTATGTAAAATTTATTGTGCTACGTAATACAATATATTATACACAAAAAACGAGAAAAACGATACATACTATATAATAGAAAAATAACAAACTTTCCGAGGACGGAAAGGGTCTTCAAATCAACGATCAACAAATCTCCACAAAAGCGAATCGTACACAAGATCCCCGGCAGCGGCGGCAAAATTTTTGATGTGATCGTGATAGTATAGTGATAATTAAGATTACGTTATAGGGTAAATTAGAAAATTACCTTTAGGAAAAAGTAATAGACTAATATTACCAATGACAAATTCAATTAAACACGTGAGTGAATCAAGTTCGTTGTACACGAAGATCTTATGAACTTGAGACGTTTTGCTTTGATTTGGACAATTGATTTGAATTGGTTTTTGGTTTTTAAACTAGAAATTAATTCTACCAATTTTAAACTATTTAAAATTAACCTAAAGTGCATGAATCGTTTACCCCGCTATTTTTAAATCTAAAACAATACCTTAAAATTAAAAACTATTTAAGAATTAAACTATTAAACTATCTATAAAAATTAATCTCTTTTTAATAAAAATAACTTTTAAAAATCTAATTAAACTTTTTAAACTAATTACTTTATTAAAATTCACTTAAAACAAATCTATTTAAAAACTATTTTTATTTAATTATTAAAATCTAATTATAAAAATTAACTAATTAAACTTTTAAATTTAATAAAAACATTTTTTATATATTATTTTTATTTATTATTTATTTTATTAAAACTAAGATTTATTTAAAAAGTGTAATACTATTTGTTTAAACCAAAATAAAGATTTACTTAAATAAAAAGAACTGCCAGACGAAGAAATACTATATTAATAAACTTATTGGTAGTAAAATCAAAAAGGCATGTAGCCCAGATGGCTATCACGCATGAATGTTAACCAGTGGGTCTCGAGTACGATTCCCAAATGTGACAAATTTTTTAGATTTAAATCTTTTTGGACAAATGAGATAAGAGAGATCACAGGAGTGAACTATGTAAAGCTTATTTTGATAAAAGCTGTCAGGAAACAGCTTATGAGCTTTTCAGATCAGTAAATCTGAAAAGCTTAACTGAAAATAGTAAAATTAATATCAAATCAAGTAAGTGCAAAACCAAGATAAAGCTGATGAATCAAATAAGCAAAGCTGAACTATGAATCAGATTGCACAAACTGTAATCCACAATAGCATCTTTCAAACAGTAAAGAAACAATTTTTCAAATGAATCAGTAATAACTGAAACTACTAACATTCAGGTTAAGCTTAATGAAAATCATATCAGCAATATCTGAGGACCTATCAACAATCCTATCTATTTTCAGCAACCAAAAGTCTCCTAAAGCTCACTATAGCAACTGACATGTCTAAATTCTTCAAATAAACTACTTGAAATCGTACAAGTCAAAACAATACAAGATTCGGCAGTTACATATATCAATCTTACAATCTAAATACTCAGTTAAGTCTCATGATCAACAATAATAATTTACCTAACAGATTTAAAACATTACTTAAAAAACGGCTTACTGATCTATATCACCTTAAACTAATCAGCTTAGAATCAAGGTAAGCAGAAACATATAAACGAGCAGATTCCTAAAACAAATTCTTAAAATAACTTAAACTTTTAAATCCAAACAGTAAGATAACCTAACATTTAAATATTAAGACAGTTTTTATAAAACTAACCAAACCTAGCAGTGAAATCATATAACATCCAACTCTTGTTAGCTAAACATAGAACTAATTAATCTATAAAAAATAACTGTCAATTGCTTTTAACATCCTATCAACATACTGATTGTACATCATGGCAGTCAAATAACATCATTTAAACACAGTTAAATCTAAAAACACATAAATAAAAGAGATGAGTACCTTTTGAGATTTCCGTTGAGTAGAAGACTTGCGCTGAGCAGTCTTAATGAACCGGAATCGACACCTTCACCGTTACTCCTTAACTCGAAACACCAACATCCACTAATCGAACCATCAACTTACCATTCGAACAACACGAACAGCAGCATTAAATCGATACAGTAACTTTTAATTTATCCAATTAGGATAAATCATTCCCAAATATTACTTAAAATCACTCACATAAACTATTAATAAAGTTTATATGAATGATTTAAACTTATAATATCAATTTGTAAAGGTAGAAATTGCACAGTATTTTTAAACAGAAACAGTAAAAATAAAACTTGATTGAGAAGATAATAAAGCTGTAAACTAAACTTTTATTAATTCAAACTTTTAGTACAATACTCAGAAAAATAGAAATACAAAATCTAGCTACAAACTAACATTATAACGTTAAAAGTAAAAGAGGGATAACAATTACAAGTAAATGGGGGGGGGGGTTTATAGCCATCCCCAAGGGCTTGCTGAGGAGGGATATCCGCATATTCTTGGTATATTCCTTTTTCATCATAGCCTTTAGATCATCTCTCTCTCATGGTTGTTATCATCGGATGGTTGAGAAAATGCAACTAGCACACGGATTGCCAACGTGGCATCCATGTGTGCTAGTTGTGTTTCTTTGTAGCCATTTGATTGGTGGAATAGGGACAATGAGTTGTCAAAGCCAATCGAAATCTTCCATGTAGCCAAGCCTCTCCATCCTTTCTCTTCCTTAAACCATGGGGATTTTATTCCCCCACGTATGAATTACACGTGGGATGAAAATCCCCAAATAATATCAAGTAAATAACGATTTAGGGTTTCGAAACAGTAAATTTGTTACTGGTTTATTTTTTGGGTGAGATGGGGAAGGAGATAGTAACATAGAAACTATCGAAAAAATTATTTAATGTGTGTGAGATACCGTGTAAAAATAAGTGGTGATTAAAGGGAGTGGGTGAAACGTTTAATATATATGTGAGAAAGTGTGCAACGTGTTTATACACGTTTGAATAAAACCCTAGAACTCATTCTTTTCATTCCATCTCTCATGGTGTTGGGCTTTGGACAGGCCCAAATTGCATTTCACATCCGTTTGAAACTTGCAACCCTAAGCCCATTTCGTTTATTTGTTTATTAAACTTCCACTTTGGGCCTTTTGAATTTGGGCCCTCATTATTTCTAATCCGTCCATAATAGATTTAATGGGCATTTGACCACAACTAAATACTTGTTTCCCAATTTTGGGCTTTCAGGCCCAATTAGCATTTTTGGGACCCACTTGGCCCGTTTATGATTAAATCCACTCTAGTCGAGCTCGATTTTGGCTTCCTCGATCTTTTTCTTCAATCTCGTGTCGATATTTTCCAGTTTTCACGAACTTGGTACCTACACACATCAAAACAACAAAACAACATATACAAGGCATTTTTGATACATTTCATGCATTTAAGTTCATTAATCGATACAATTGATATGAGTAAAATCACTTATATCACGACTACATCAATGAGAGTGCGACCGGTCCTCAAGAATGGACGTCCAACGATTAATGGAACACGGGGATCCATCTCGTAGTCAACGACAACAAAATCCGTCGAAAAGGTGAATTTGTCAACGCCGACGAAGACATCTTCGGCTATCCCCACCGGATAAGCAACCGTACGTTTAGCTAATTACAATGTCATTCGTATGGGGACTAGCTCGGGTAGAGATAATTGTTTCCAAACACTTAATGGCATTAAGTTTATACTAGCACCTAGATCGGCTAGGGCCGTACAATTCTCTACCCCGGGGAATTTGCAAGGAATGAGAAAACGACCCGGATCACCAAGTTTGGTGGGTAATTTCTTTAAGAGCACTGCGGAGCAGTTCTCGTTAAGTTGGGTCTGAGCGATGTCAAGAAGTTTCTCCTTATCACTGAGAAGTTCTTTAAACATTTTAGCATATTTGGGCATGTGAGCGAGAGCCTCAGCAAAGGTGTTAGCCTCAAAATATTGAGTCAAACAAGAATTTTCGGTCATAGGTTTATAATGTAATATTTATTAGAACATTGTAATAGATAGTTAAATAGTCGTGGTTCACGGGCTTGGATTTAAACTAATTAAAGTCCAAAAGACAAGACCAGCCCAATATATAGCCCATTAAAGCCCGCATGTGGGTGGACTATATATACTACCCTCCTAGCATGTTAGGAGGGTGGATGGTCATTTGTAAACTCATTTATCCCTAATCTAATATTCACCAAGTTAATTACCTCTCTCTCTACTTTCTCTCACTACTTTCTCTCTCTAGGAATCCATCTCTTTTCATCTATTTTCTATCATTAATTATCTAAATAACAGGGAAAACATTTGGTATCAATCGTCACGGGGTAGATTGTGTTTGGTTGTTTGGTTTGAATTTGATTCGGTTGATTTTTCCATATAAATCATCCCGAATTAATTTTTGTTTAGTATTTTCGGGCTAGAAATCTTGATATAAATCATTTATATCGATTTGGTAGGGATTTGGTTTGGTTTTCATGGTCAAAATCGTAAGATTTTGAGGTGTTTGGATTCATTTTGGTGTTACGGTTCGCTTACTGTTTAAAGATCATTCCAAATTCAATTTTTCGGAAAAGGGTTAATTATTCCGAAAAAAGGATTTTCGGATAAGGGTTTATTTTTCTGAAAAAGGGATTTTTCTGAAAAAGTGGTTATTCCGAATTTTTTCTGAAATCATCGTTATTCCGAAAAAGATTCCGAAGAAGTGGTTCTCTGAAAATCTACTTATTCCGAAGAAGTGTTTCTCTGAAAATCTACTTATTCCGAAAAAGATTTTTCCGAAATTTTCTCTGAAAACAACAATATTCCGAAAAAGCACTTATTCCGAAGAAAGTTCTGAAAACACCAATATTCCAAAAAAAGCATTTATTCCGAATAAAGTTCTGAAAACTCATTATTCCGAAGAAGTCTTGATTCCAAAGATTATTCTGAAGAATTGCGGATTCCGAAGATTATTCCGAAGAATTACTTATTCCGAAGATAATTCCGAAGATTTGCTTATTCCGAAGATAATTCCGAAAACTAGCTTATTCTGAAGATTATTCCGAAGATAGTACTTATTCCAAAGATTTGCATTTTTCTGAAAACCTCATTATTCCGAAATACCAAATTTTTCTGAAAATGTTAGTTATTCCGAAAAACCCAACAGTGAAATTACGTGTGATTTTTCGCCTTCGATTTTTTGGTTTCTTGTGAAGACAATTTTTAAGGGATTTTAACATTTTTCATCGACAACAACAATCAACACACATCTACTTAAGATCCATTTACACTTCATCGATTTCAAGTTTCTAGATATGGATTCTACTCAAGAGTCTCGTGTCACAAACAATAATATCATGGTGGCGGGGAATAAAGAGAGACCATCAATGCTTGTATCTGGTCGGTATGCTCAATGGCAATCACGTTTCATATGATACCTTGATACAAGACCAAATGATGATGCCTTGAGGAAATGTATTACTCAATGACCATATGTATTCAAGAAAATCTCAAGTCCTCCAAGAGCAACCACATATACTGCTGCTCCAATTCCTGCAAGTAAACGTGATGAAATAAGAGCTGATCTCACACCTAAAGATTGTGCTTGGCATGATGCGGATAAGGAAGCCATCTATATGGTTCTAAGTGGGATTGGAGATGACATTTATTCCACGGTTGATGCTTTTCCTACAGCACATGAAATGTGGACTGCTATTGAACGCTTGCAACAAGGAGAATCACTCAACAAACAAGATGTCAAAACAAACTTGTTTTGGAATTTTGGCAAGTTTACTTCAAGGGATGGAGAATCAATTGACTCTTACTACTCCAGGTTTTATAAGATGATGAATGACATGACAAGAAATAATCTGCAAGTCTCAACCATGCAAGTCAATGTCCAATTTCTTCAACAACTTCAACCCGAGTGGACACGGTTCGTCACTTTGGTGAAACAACAAGAAAAGTTAGACGAGGTCTCATATCATCGACTCTTTGACATCTTGAAGCAATTTCAGAATGAAGCAAATGAGATTCGAGCTGAACGTGTTGCTAAGAAGACTAATCCACTTGCTTTAGTGACTACAACTCAACATGTTCAAGGTCATAACTCTCGTGCTCCTAAGTCATACTCCACTACATCATCTTCACCACGATCTTCCACATCATCTAAGTCTTCATTATCCACAAGATCTCGAGGTAAAGTGCCAAGAGCACCATCACCACCATCTGAGTCCTCATCTGAAGAAGATAGTGATGAAGACCAAGCTCAAAAGAACCGAGAGATGAAACAACAAATTGCTTTCATAATGAATACTTACAAGAAAATCTACAAACCCACCAACAACAATCTTCGTACATCATCTAACACCAAGAACCGATATGTTGAGAGTCCTCCAAGGTATGACACACGTCGACGTGGTGAAAGTCCTTCTAGGTATGATCGACATAATCCAACACATGTTGAGGGTTCTGCAAGGTATGATAGACAAACTGCAAAGTATGATACTCAGAGGATTGCTGCTGCTACTGGGAATAGGGACACTGTTGGAAGTCAAGTGGTTCAGCAGAGTGGGATTCAATGTTTTAATTGCCAAGGTTATGGGCATATGGCAAAGGAATGCAGGAAGCCGAAATGGGTTAGAGACTCCAGCTATCACAAGGAAAAGATGTTGCTATGCAAGAAAATGGAAGCAGGGGTTAAATTGTCAGCTGAGGAAGGAGCAATGCTTGATGATACTAATGATGAAGATTCTGATCAAGAGCTCGATGCACATTACTCGTACATGGCAAAGGTTGAAGACGTTCTCAAAGTCACTGAAGATGACAATGGCCCGATCTTTGAGACTGAGCCAATCGATAAGATACATACTACTGATGAATATAATGTGTTTGGTGATATTCCTAAGCATAGTGATCTACCCAATGCCATTAATGACACGTGTATGATGGAAACGGTTGATAGCAATACCACACCCGATTCATCAGACATGTGCAATAATGAGTCTGAGGATGATCAACATGCAAATGAATATGATGAAGAGGAACGTATTGCGCTTGCTAATTTAATTGCTACTTTACAAAAAGATGTCACTGAAAATAAAAAGAGTCAAAAGCAATTAAAGAAGGCAAACGCTACGCTCACTTAAAGTTTTGAAGAATGCAAAACTGCTCTTATCAAATTTACTGAGATGACTGAAAGCTATAGAGATGAGCTCCTTTAGAAAACCAAAGAGCTTGAGGGGTACAAGGGAAGTGCGTTAAAAAGTCAAAAGGACGATTTTGAAAACAAATATAATACAACTCTTGAGTTATTAGCTAAAGAGAAGCGTCAATATAATGTTTTCTTAATGGATGAACGCCAAAAAACGTACCTTGCCAACACCAAAGTTAATGAACTTGAACAAAAGCTCTCTATGACCACTACTGATTCTGCTAAAATTCTTGAGGATAAGAAACAAGAGGTAGATGCGTTAAAACAAGACTTCAAAAGTAGATATGATAAAGAAACTGAAAAAGTAACAAAACTAGAAGCACAAGTCGAATTTTTGAAGAACGTTGTTTATAAAACGCATGATTCTATTCAATCCGTAAGAATGCTAGCACCTCCATCGATGTTTAAGGGTCAAGCTAGCTTTGAAAGTCCTGAGTACCTTGCCAAAGCTCAAGCTGTGAACCCGTGTCTTTATCTTGATGAGATTGAAAGGACCGATCTTGATTGCATTCCTGTTAGTGCCAATAGTGAAGAGACTGCCCTTTGGGATGATGATAGTCAACCACTTGTCAATAAGGAGTTTGTGAAACCATATAATTATGCTTATGAGAATAGTCTTTATGGCCTTTTCAACAAACAAACTCAGAAAACTCGTGAGGAAGTGTTTCTAGAATGCAAACAAAAGAGAATTCAATGGAAGAAAGCATTTGCCCCTAAGAAATCTAATGTTTACAAATACATAAACTACCTCCCTCTAGATGAATCTAAAAGCAAGAGTAGGAAAACATTAGGTATTCTTAAACACCACATAGATAATGTTAAATCTATTGTTGAAAGAGACTGGGCAAAACGTGAAAATGCTAAGTGGACACGTCCGATTCCTCAAGATATTACCTTGCTTGTGAAAGAACTCTTAATTCCTAACACGGCATTGATTAAACAAACTGTTCTTCAACTTGAGGAGTTCATTCGGACTGAAATGTATGATGATTTAAAATATGTTGAATCTCTTGAGAAACACATTGAAGATCTTCAAATGGAGAAGTCTGATTTTTCAGATGAATATGATTTACTCTTGCAAGAATGCGTTTCTAAAGATGTTATGTGTGCTTATTTTACATCTTGTGCTGATACTGATGAATATTTTGAAGTTGCATGACAATATCTTGATAAAAGCAAAGAATGTGAACGTCTTGAAATTGAGCTTTCGAAACGTAAAGAAAATGTTGATAAAAAGGCTTTTGAGTTACTTCAACACAAAACTGATTTCCTTAAAAAACATTGTCATTCTCTTGAACTTGCTTTGCAAAAAGACGTTGGTAGTTTTCCACATGATAATAAATTGTAAGAAAAACTTTCCCAAACGTTTCGAGAAATGAATGAACAGAATTTGGAAATTAAAGGGTTGAAAGCTCAGTTACAAGACAGGGACAGAGCGATAGCAGAGTTGAAGAAACTCGTTGCCAAAATGGGTGGGAAAATCGTGGAACCTAGCATTAAGAAAACTGTTGTTAGACAACCCAATGCTTCTATCTTGGGAAAACCATCTGCTTTATCAAATTCCTTGTTTGCAAAACCTGTGTTTGCCCCCAAGATAGATGGAAAGGAAAGGTTACCACAAAATCAACCCATAAGGAATGCCATAGCACCAAGCGTTAAGCACACTAATGTGATTAAACCAGGGATGTATAGAATGACCACCAAGCCCACAAACAAAGTTATTCAATCGCCTCAGACTTCTAGAAACACTAATATTCGTGTGTCTTCTACTACAGGAATAGTCTCCACTACTAGTGTTAGACGGCCTCAGCTTAAGAGCACTCAAGTGAATGATAAGGTCTGGAAACACAAGAATCAAGGGAAGATGAAGGAAGTAGAAGCACACCCTAGGAATTTGAATGTTTTTAAGAATAAAAAGTCTGTAATCGCATGTAATGACGATATGAATGATGTGAATGATTTGAATGCTATGAATGTGAAATTTGTTTGTGTCAGATGTGGCAAGTGTGCTAATGCTAATCATTCTATGTGTGCTATGAATAAAGTCAAAGGCGTAGATACTAGAACTAAGAAGCAAGTTGCGATGCCTATTAGAGCTAGTAAACCCAAACGCAAAGTGAACCATTCTGGTGCTACCCCCACTAAGAAAAGTAATGCATCAGACTCCACCACTAAGAATCCTAGAAGCAAAATTAAGGAATTATATGAGTCTGCTAGCAAGTCTTGGAAATGGTGGTTTGCTAATCAATGTCCTCCCGGATATAAATGGATGTCGAAAGCTAGGACAGAAAATGTGAAAACGAGTGTTAGTTTGCCTTTAAATGTTGATAAGGACACTAATGATTCTACTATCACAACTACTGTGGTATCCAATTTAGCAATTGCTCCATCGTGTTCTAACTCTTCTACAGGTGATACAAATAATTCTCTTCATACTGGACTCCGGATGCACGAAGCACATGACGGGGAATCTCAAGCTTCTAATTAACTTCATGGAGAAGTTCCTGGGTACGGTCCGATTCGGAAATGATCAATTTGCACCGATCCTAGGATATGGAGATTTGGTTCTGGGGAATATCACGATAAAAAGGGTATACTACGTCGAAGGGCTCAATCAAAATCTTTTCTCGGTTGGTCAATTATGTGATGCGGATTTGGAAGTTGCTTTCAGAAAGAAGACATGTTTTGTTCGTGATTATGATGGGAATGACTTACTTACCGGTACACGGGGTACTGATCTTTACACAATCTTACTTCAAGACACAACTTCATCAACTCCAATTTGCTTCATGGCTAAAGCTTCAACGACTCAGGCATGGTTATGGCATCAACGTCTTTCTCATCTCAACTTTGATACCATTAACTTGCTTTCCAAGAAAGATATTGTGAGAGGCCTTCCAAGCTTGAAATTCATCAAAGATCATCTTTGTTCTTCTTGTGAACTTTGTAAAGCTAAACGAAGTAGCTTCAAAACAAAGACCACACCAAGCTCTAAAGGACGGTTAGATCTTCTTCACATGGATCTGTGTGGTCCCATGCGTGTTCAGAGTATCAATGGAAAGAAATATATTTTGGTAATAGTCAATGATTACTCACGGTACACATGGACTCACTTCTTGAGGTCCAAGGATGAAACACCCGAAGTCCTCATCAGCTTTCTTAAACTGATACAACGTGGTCTTCAAGCTCAAGTTAAAGTGGTTTGTACTGACAGAGGTACATAATTTTTGAATTCAAATCTGAGAAAGTATTTTGAAGCCGAAGGGATTGAACATGAAACATCTATTGCTCGAACACCCGAACAAAATGGCGTTGTTGAAAGACGAAACCGTACTTTGGTTGAAGCTGCTCGAACATTATTATCCGCTTCAAAACTTCCACTATACTTTTGGGCCGAAGCCGTGTCAACTGCATGCTACACACAAAACCGTTCCTTAATTATCCCAAGACACGAAAAGACACCATATCACATCATTCATGATCGAAAACCTTCACTCAAACACCTTCATGTTTTTGGATGTACCTGTTACATTATTCGAGATGGTAAAAATCTGGACAAGATGAAAGAGAAAGGTGATGCATGTATTCTTGTGGGATATAAGGGATATAGAGTGTACAACAAGAGAACAAAATTGATTGTCGAGACCATTCACATTCGATTTGATGAATTGCAAGAAATGGCACTTGAACAAAACAGTTTAAGTCCCGATCCACAACGATAAACGACTTCCGTTCACAACCGCACGGAACTCGGAACTCAAGACCACAACAATGAACCGTCAAGTTCAACGCTGGTTCCAGAAAATGTTCCTAGAGCTGATATGACAGTCGATACGACAATTGAAGAGTTGGAAATGTTATATGGACCAATGTATGATGAATATTTCACGGGGGAGAAACAAGTTGTATCGAAGTCTTCCGCTGTCACTCATGATAAGAATGATGATACCGATCATCGTCAACAACCAGATACAACTTCATCTACTTCAACACGGGTTGCTGCAGATTTATCTCCTCAGAATATCACTTCAACAATTGATCCTACAACATACACAACTACTGTCATTGCTCCAGAGAACACAAATCAAGCAGACAATGCATTATCTGACAAAGACGAATTTATCAACCCATTCGGTACACCGGTACACGAAACTGGAGAGTCTTCTACTCGCCATGTTGATCCGTCAAATATGCATACGTTCTACCAACGACATCCTTCAACACATCATTGGACCCGAGATCATCCTTTGGTTCATGTTATTGGAAACCCTTCACAGCCCGTTCGCACAAGACGACAGCTTCACACCGATGCTGATGTTTGTATGTTCGCACTCGTCGTGAGTTCAACTGAACCAAAAAACATCAAAGAAGCATTAGCTGATCATGCTTGGATTGAATCGATGACGGATGAACTTCAACAATTTGAAAGACTTTAAGTCTGGGAACTTGTTGACAGACCATACGATGTAACACCATTAAATCTTCGATGGATCTGGAAAAACAAGATGGATGAAGAGAACACGATCATCAAGAATAAATCTAGGCTAGTGGCTAAAGGGTATGGACAGAAAGAGGGTATTGATTTTGAAGAATCATTTGCACCAGTAGCTCGTATGGAAGCGGTCAGGATTTTTCTTGCTTATGCTGCACATAAGGGATTCATTGTCTATCAAATGGACGTAAAGACGGCGTTTCTTAACGGTCCTTTGAAGGAAGAAGTCTATGTCACGCAGCCGGAGGGATTCGTCAATCCTCATTATCCTGACAATGTGTATCGTCTCCACAATGCACTTTATGGACTCAAGCAAGCTCCAAGGGCGTGGTACGACGAGCTCTCGAAATTTCTGGTCTCCAAAGGTTTCTCAAAAGGTTCCATTGATTTAACTTTGTTCACTTATAAATATGGGGATGACATTTTGCTTGTGCAAATTTATGTTGATGACATTATTTTCGAGTCTACAAACCCAAAACTTTCAAAATGGTTTGAAAAAGTAATGCACAACATTTTTGAAATGTCTATGATGGGCGAACTAAAATTCTTTCTAGGAATTCAAGTTCACCAATCCCCAAGTCGTATCTTTATTAACCAAGCTAAGTATTGTCAAGAGATAATCACAAAGCATGGTATGACATCATGTGACCCCGTTGGGACACCATTATCAACCACATCCCTAGATGCTGATTTGGAGGGATTACCCATAGATCAAACGAGATATCATTCCATGATCAGGTCCCTCATGTACTTGATAGCAAGCAGACCTGATATTCATCATGCTACATGTTATTGTGCACGATATCAAGCACGACCCACTGAAAAGCACCTCAAGGAGGTTAAACGGATCTTTCGGTACCTTAAGAATACCATTCACATGGGACTCTGGTATCCGAGGGAAACCGGTTTCTTTTTAACGACCTATTCAGATTTTGATCATGCAGGGTGTCTTGATACACATAAAAGTACTTCTGGTGGTGCATAATTTCTAGGTCAAGACAAGCTTGTGGGATGGTCTTCCAAGAAGCAGGATTGCACGTCACTTTCATCAGCCAAAGCGAAGTATGTATCTCTATCTGCGTGTTGTGCTCAAGTTCTTTGGATGAGAACACAACTCACGGATTATGGCTTCCATTTTGATAAAGTACCTATTACTGTGACTCAAAGTCGGCCATAACCATCTCCTGAAATCCGGTATAGCATTCCCGCACGAAGCACATTGATGTCAGATATCACTTCATTAAGGAACAAGTTGAAAAGGGTATTGTTGAATTATACTTTGTTGGAACTGATTACCAATTAGCTGACTTGTTTACAAAAGCTCTTTCGAAAGAGAGGTTTGCGTATCTTGTTAGGCAAATTGGTATGAGATGTTTGACTCCAGCAGAACTGGAGGTTCTGGCAAAGAAGCCTGCTTGATTCATCTATCAAACATCTATTTGTAAATATTAATGAAAAAGCAAAATACAAAATTAAAAAAAAAATCTTTGAAAATACAAATATATTCTTCTCGACATGTCTTTCAGTATCGCTAATATGGACGTACCTAGAAATGTCGCTCAATAACGACACGGGTGTGTACATAAAGCTCGAATGAAAGTTGTAAATATTTTTCAAAACATGTCATTTCTATCTTTTCAAAAGGAAATTGTCTATTTTGGACAATATTTCCAACAACGGGTAGAGCAATCTATCACGGGTTGAGCTTGTCACAAAACATTCAACGTTTTAAGCTCAACACAATGGCTTGTAATCACTTTCAGATTGCAACCTGGAACTATATTCACGGGGGAGTGTACAATTTCGTGCTCTTACCCTTAGCAAAAGAAGTTAAATCTTCTTACACTTGAGTGGATTCGTCAAGACATTCAAAGTCTATTAACTCAAGTTTATGCTTTAGAAAAACCTTTTCGACAAAAAGATTTGATTTTTTAAAAAGCGTTGAACACAATTTTTTCAAGAATTTCTCAATGATATTCAAAATCTTTCAAACATTGTGTGTTCACCAACTCCTATCCTCAAAAGTTTAATGTGGATCAAATCCTCGTAATGACAATTCTATTGGATCAATTTTTGAGGGGGAGTGTTCCAAAATCATGCTAAGATTAACACATCTTTCTCCCGAAGATTTTCAAGACTATTTTTCAAAATATATTTTAATCAAATTTGGTATCTCTAATATCAAAATATTTTATATATTAGAGATAGGGGAGAAAATGTGATTAAAATGTGATCTAAAGACTCAAGCACTCATGGTTACGATAAAAAACCCACAACATCTTTAATTCACGACGTTATTGGTGTCAAAAGGGTGGTTAGGTTTAAGTCCTATGATCCAACCAGAACCGGAGGGATCTTCCCAGGGACAATCCAATAGATTATTAGAAGTCCTTAGGAAAGATGGAGTAGAATGTGAACGAAGCTGAATGCCGACCAAGTACTGATGATAGCACTGGAACAATCACAACAAGGTACTATTAATGATGTCTTGGTAAGCATTGAAGGGGTTGAAGAATGAAAAAGAAATGTAAGGATAAAGGGTCTAAAGAAAGAAGCCCTCCATACAACTTAGGCAAAAACCGGGTCAACACATCATGAAGACAACTCATCATGGACCCAGTGATGTGAAGCACAACCCTTTCCGAGCTACTCAGGCTTCTCTCAAAAGAAGTTTGTTTTATTGTCACGGAGATCAACACGACTTCTATTGACTTTCTCACTCCGAGATAGTTGATATTGAATAGGTGGCATCTGCTCCAGCCTCCGACTACTAAAAATGCACAAATAGAGTCTAGAGCCAAGAGATCAATCAAATCTCGTTAGGACACACGGATGAAGATCAAGAGAGACCTACGCTATATCCTTGTGATATTTCTAGAACACTCAGAGTGATACTACCTAGTATTCACAATGATGAGTGGAAATCCTTCCAGTGTTAACATCAAACAGCACTGCGGTAGGTCATATGCAAGATTCTTTATGAATTGAACATATGTAAAAACTGAAAAGCAACAGTGGTTTGATTCTGAATTTATTCAAACTCGTTTCAGGTTTCTACGCAATATCTTTATGGTCTTGCCAGAACATTCAGAGTGATATTTATTAATATTCACAGTGACGAATGGAAATCCTTCTAGCGTCAACATCAAACAGCGCTACGGTAGGTGACTTGTGAGATTCTTATGAATCAAACTTGTGTCAACTGGAAAGCAACAATGGTAAGATTCTTAATGAATCAAACTTGTTCTAGAAATTTGAATTGACGACTTTAATCAAGCGGATATTTATCCAATTGATTCACTCTTTATGTTCGCAGTCTTGCTTTGAGACGGTCGAGTAAAGAGAACGGCTAGTACAGCCGCGAAACCCTGTCAAGGAGATTCTTAATTGAATCTACCTGATCACAGGTACGATATTTAATATCGTATAACGGTCTTCACCGACCGGAGGTAAAACGCTACCGATTTAGGACGAATGTCAAAGCCATTCAGTCCGTGTGTATGTTTTGTCTCGAGAAGGTGGCGACACGGTGTACTCAGCAAAGTCAAAGATTCAAAACCACATGTTCATGCCCAAAGACTTATTCAACAATCAATAGTGTGAGCATGTGGATAAAGACACAAGATCGCAAGATGGCAAAGACAATTCAAGGATGATTTGAAGATCTCAAGATAAAAGACAAAGTCAAAAGACAACGACAAAGGCTCAAAGATCACAACATGAAGGAACAAAACTACTATTACACGTTCAAGACCCATTTATGAAGAAATTCATAAATCTCCATTGGACTCCAAATATCGAAGAGGAATGACCTCGCATTGGGGGAGATTGTTAGCCTCAAAATATTGAGTAAACAAGAATGTTCGGTCATAGGTTTATAATGTAATATTTATTAGAACGTTGTAATAGATAGTTAAATAGTCGTGGTTCACGAGCTTGGATTTAAACTAATTAAAGTCCAAAAGACAAGCCCGACCCAATATATAGCCCATTAAAACCCGCATGTGGGTGGACTATATATACTACCCTCCTAGAATGTTAGGAGGGTGGATGGTCATTTGTAAACTCATTTATTCCTAATCTAATATTCACCAAGTTAATCACCTCTCTCTACTTTCTCTTACTACTTTCTCTCTCTAGGAATCCATCTCTTTTCATCTATTTTCTATCATTAATCATCAATAATAGGGACAACAAAAGGAGATATTGAAATTCAGTTGTTTAAACATTTTGAGAAAGTTAGAAACCTAAATATCATCCTTGTTCTTCAACTTCTCTTTCCTCAACCTTGAGGGATAAGGTATATTGGGTTGAGATGAAGGCTTTGGAATGGAATTCTCACTTACATCCTTGGGTGGTGGAGGGGTGGAAGTAGAAGGTGGAGGAATTGGAGAAGTAGAAGTTGGAGGAATTGGAGAAGTAGAAGTTGGAGGTATTGGAGAAGGGGACTCATTTTCCTTTGTCACAATCACCGGTGTAGGTGTAGGAAGCTCGGGTTCCTTTAAACCTTTTCCACTTCGAGTGGTGATTTTGGATTAGCAACGGTGTTACTCGGAAGAGAACCCGAACCAGAGGCTTGATTACTTTGGAAGAAACTAGCCATCATATCCCTTAAGTCATTCGTTTGACTGCTCAAAGAGTTTCACATATCGGCTCGAAGATCATTCCCTTGTTTCACCATATCTCCTTTCAAGCTGGCCATTTGCCGCTGAAGATTCTGCACTATTGCGTCATTAGTCCTCATGTAAGTTTCAACCTCTTGATAAAATGCGGTGGGTTGGGTGGGATGAAGAGCATGGTAGGCAGGTGGTTGATAAGCGGGTTGTTGGTAAACTTGGTTGTTTCCTTGAGGTGGATATGGGTTTCTTTGGGTTGGATATTGATTTGGAGCTCGAGGTTGGTTTTGATTGTTGCGATTGAGGTTGTTTGGGTTTTGAGGTGGAAAACCGGGTGGTGAAAGGAAGTTGTTTGAACGAAAACTGAGCAAATTGCGGTCACCTTGAGGATGTGCTTGATAGCCTCCCGTGGAATAGTTACCGTTAGCGGCATACACATTTTCGGGATTGTCATGAGTCGAAGGACAATCGGTGTACGAAAGAGATCCCCCGCATATTTCACATGACTGACTCATAGCATTAACTTGTGCATTGATGGCTTTGGTATTGTTAGCGGTTTGGAGAGAAAGTGTTTCAACAAGCGAAGTAAGCTTATCAATTCTCTTGTCGCTCTCACTAGTGCTAGCACTAGCCACATTAGTCCGAACACTCTTGGTTTGCACTCTAGACTTATTCTCAATAATGTCCCATGCGGCATTAGAATACTTAACCAAAATATTACCCCCCGAGGCACTATTTAGTGAATCTTGGTCATTCATGCTTAAACCATTGTAAAAAGTATTAATTTAATGTACTTTTGTGAAACCATGTTGTGGACACTTTCTTAAAAGTTCTTTAAACGGTCCCAAGATTCACTAAATGTCTCACCGTACTTTTGTTCAAAGTTAATGATTTCATTCCGCAAAGCGGTAGTACGTGAGGGTGGGAAAAAGTAGTTGATGAATTTAGTCTCTAAATCCGTCCACATAAGAATACTTTGTGGCGGTTCCTTATCAAGCCAATGTCGGGCTTGTCCCTCTAAGGAGAAAGGAAAAAGTTGTAAGCGAATTACCTCTTGTGAAACCCCATTATACTTGACCGTATTAGTGAGTTGAAGAAACCTTTTGATATGGTTGTGAGGATCATCAAGTGTACGCCCCAAGAATGGTTGAGCAGAGACCATTTGAATGAAACCGGATTTGAGCTTAAAGTTATTGGCTCCAATCTCGGGTATAACAATAGCATCGGTGTTGCCCTCTACTTGCGATTACAAAAGCTCGATCATAGGTTGATTGTCCATGGTGACAATAGGTGGAGTAATGACTTCGGCTTGAGCTACTTTCTTCTTACGAGCACGAGTACGCATACACACCTACAAAAGGAAAAGAAAAATAGACAAGAAATATTTTTGGTTTTTATGTTTTTCTATTTTTTTGGATTTTTGAAATTTTTTAATTTTTATGGATTTTTGAAAATTTTAAAGCAAGAAAAATAACGTTAAAAAATGAACGGATCCCAAAATCCAATGCGTCTCTTACTTAAAACCGTTAATCTTAACGAAAAGAGCCGGCAGCGGCGCCATTTAATACGAGGGTTTGTGCCTCATATGAAAGTTCGTTGTTCCGATCTTTTCGAATTGATTACAAGTTGAAAGTGCGACTCAGTTGTTCTTGGTGGAAAATAAAAAGGTTTGGTTATCTATTTTAAACTAAAAATGAAAATGTCGTTGAGAAAATAAGTAAAAATGAAAGCTTGAAAATTTAAGCTAAAAATAAAGACAAGTTAAAACAATGCTAAGTAAAAAGACGGGAAAATTTAAAGTTTGAAAAATAGAAACAATTCAGAAAACTAAAAATTAAACTAAGACTGAAAACAAGATAATTGGAATTTCATAGAAATGTAGTATTTTCGGAATAATTAACAAATTTAGAGAAATTGGGTATTTTCGGAATATCTAACTTTTTCAGAGAAATGGGGTAATTTCGGATAAATGAACTTTTTCAGAAAATTGGCATATCTTCGGAATATTGAAGATTTTCAGAGAAAAGAGGGGTTTTCGGAATAATAAGGGTTTTCAGAGAAATGATACATCTTCGGAATTTTGGGCTTTTCCAGAGAAAAGGCAAATTTTTGGAATAAAGAAGGTTTTCAGAGAAAAGGGTTGTTTTCGGAATAATGAGGGTTTTCAGAGAAAATGGTTATTTTCGGAATATTGAAGGTTTTCAGAAAAAATGGTTATTTTCGGATAAATGAACTTTTTCAGAGAAATGGTATAATTTCGGAATTATGAAGATTCTCAGAGAAAAGGCAAATTTTCGGAATAAAGAACTTTTTCAGAGAAATGGTAAATTTTCAGAGTTTTAAAACCCTTTTGCGAAGAAACATGAAAGACAGATTAATAGTTACTGTAACGTCTAGAAAAGGAAAATAAGCTATGATTAAGCACAAATCAAATAAGCAAATAACTAAAACTTTAACCAAATAAATTTTAAGAAGAACAAAATAAGCCACAAATTAAAAACTATAAAAACACTAAATAATCAAAACATTTAAAATCAACTAATAAGCAAATCTATAAATCTATCAAACCAACTTAATCAAAAATAAGCCAAACACTAGTAAATCAACAATCACAATAAGCTCAAAACATCCACCACATCAAAACTATAAGATCAATCACATTAAATCAATCACATAATCAAATAGATGAAATCAACTACATAATTAATTAAATCACCAAAGGATTAAGAAAGGTAGAATGAGAATTATATGAAAAAAATTGATTAAATTGAAGATTTAAGATTCAAAGCTACAAGATTAAGATGAAGATTAAGAAACTTGAAGAAAAAGCTAGAGAGAGAAATAAACACTAATTACCTACTAAAAATAAAAAAACTAAAAATTAACTATCCACTAATTACTATTTTTCTGTTATATATAGGGGAGGTGGTAAGTGCTTGTTTCTTCTCTTTTCTTCTCGTCTTTTTCGATTATGTCTCGGGATTAGTCGAATGATAATTTGAACTCGTCTTCTATTTTTCTTATTTTTGTAGACTTGGTTCTTCGACTTCGTTAAACTTCCGTCTTTAGACTTTTTCTTCGATAAATCTTCAGAATAGGCCTTGGACTTCCGTTCTTTTTGCACTCTTGATCTTTTGACTTCGTCTTTTGTCGTTTTCTTTGATAAAAGCCAGTGATAGCCCGTGTTTTCTCCCTTTTTCATATTTTTATCCTGAAACACAATAAAAACACAAACCACGCATAATTCCGACTTTTACGACATAAAATACACGTTTTGGTCATATTATTATTGGAAATAAGCGGTAAAAGGATAAGTGTTTTCACACTTATTACCGACCCTAAGGAGAAGAAAAATGAAAACACTCCGATTGTTCGTGATTTTCCTGAAGTTTTTCCCGAAGACTTACCCGGACTATCGCCACTTCGCCAAGTAGAGTTTCACACCCGGAGCCGCACCCGTTGCAAGGGCACCTTATCGATTAGCACCCACCGAGATGAAAGAGTTAGGCGGCCAACTAAAGGAACTTACCGACAAAGGATTCATTAGACTGAGTTCCTCACCATGGGGAGCCCCGGTTTTATTTGTGTAAAAGAAAGACGGATCTTTCCGTATGTGCATCGATTATCGTGAGTTGAATAAACTTACCATAAAGAATCGTTATCCTTTAACAAGGATCAATGACTTGTTTGACCAACTTCAAGGTTCGAGCATTTATTCAAAGATTGATCTAAGGTCGGGTTATCATTAACTTAGAGTTCGAGAAGAAGACATTTCCAAGACGACATTTCGATCCCGATACGATCAATTTGAATTCCAAGTCATGCCATTTGGGTTGACTAACGCACCCGCAGTATTCATGGATCTCATGAACCGTGTGTGTAAACCCTATTTGGAAAAGTTTGTGATCGTGTTCGTTGGCGACATCTTTATTTACTCCCGTAATAAGGAAGAACACGAGGAACATTTGAAGAAAATTTTTGAGTTGTTTAAAGAAGAACAATTGTACCCTAAATTTTCAAAGTGAGAATTTTGGATTCACACGGTGCAATTCCTTAGGCACGTGATTGATAGTAGTGGTATTTACGTAGATCCCGCCAATACTGAAGCGGTGAAGGATTGGGCGGCTCCTACCACTCCCACGGAGATTCGTCAATTCCTTGGACTTGCCGTTATTATAGACGATTTATCGAAGGATTTTCTAAGATCGCTAAATCTATGACGGAATTGAATCAAAAGAATAAGAATTTTATTTGGGGAGACGATCAAGAATTATCTTTCCAAACTCTTAAGCAAAAACTTTGTGATGCGCCTATTCTTGCATCATTACCAGAGGGTAGTGAAGACTTTGAAGTGTATTGTGAGGCTTCGATTAAAGGCCTAGGCGCGGTCCTTATGAAAAGGAAAAAGGTTATTGCTTACGCACCCGACAACTAAAACCAATTGAGTAAAATTACACCACTCACGATTTGGAGTTGGGCGCGGTTGTTTTTGCTCTCAAGATTTTGGAGACACTACCTTTACGGTACCAAATGTGTGGTGTACACCGACCATAAAAGTCTCCAACACATCTTGGACCAAAAAGAGCTTAACATGAGACAACGACGATGGTTGGAATTACTTGGGGATTACGATTGTGAAATTCGATATACGTCGGGAAAGGCTAACGTTGTAGCCGATGCCTTTAGTAGGAAACCTCGTGAGAGACCTTTAAGAGTTCGAGCCTTGGTGATGACTATTGGCTTGAACATACCATCAAAAATCTTAGAAGTTCAACGAGAATCTATCAAAGTGGAGAACATCGATAAAGAAGAAGCCGGTGGAATGATCACTAAGAAACTTGTTGCACGTGCCAATGGAACATTGTATCTTGATAATAGAAGTTGGTTGCCACGTTACGGAAACATTCGAGCTTTGATCATGCACGATTCACATAAGTCTAAATATTCAATCCACCCCGGATCGGACAAGATGTATCATGACATGAAAATGTTCTATTGGTGGCCGAATATGAAAGCCGACGTAGCGAATTATGTTGGAAAATGTTTAACTTGCACTAAAGTTAAGGTTGAACACCAAAAGCCTTTCAGATTACTAGTCCAACCTAGGATCCCGGAGTGGAAATGGGAGAGAATTACAATGGACTTTATCACCAAAATCCATAAGACATCCGCGGGATATGACACCATTTGGGTCATTGTGGATCGCTGATGACGTATAGTTCCTAGTCGGGCTGGATAGTCCGACCCACGGGTACTACCCGCATCCATCAGGAATGGATTGGATGCTTATGCGATGCGCGCGCAAGCCCAGGAGGCCCGGTAAGGCGCTGTCGCACATAAGGTTAATTACTTAACCAGGTCTTTGTCGCAGCACGACAGGATCAGACAAGAGTATAATCTATCATATAGATATATTCGCCTAAACTGAGGAGATATACACTTGCCTTGGTTATGTGATAAGGATAAAGCTATTTTAGGTCATTATCTATTCCTTTGGCCGCAAGAGTAGGAGAGCCCACCCAGGACTCTCTCGGGTATAAAAGGAACCCCATAGGTTCCACAAAGGTATGATACACACAATACCCTAAACACTACATACTCAAATCAATTATTTACTCTCATGCCGGAGTCTAATCGTGGGTCACAAACCCACGGTAAGCCTAACGATGTCTGTTTAGTGCACAGGGTCCTCAAAGCAAGTTTCACTTGGTGTAAGTGTCGGAGTCCACACGACCCTAAATTAAGCCTAATTTTGGTCAAGCTCGGTCTACCCCAACTTTTGTATCAACAAGTTGGCGCCATCCGTGGGACCCACACTAAGCTCTAGCTAATGACGAAAAGCGGCGCAAACCCGCCCCCACCAAAGGGGGGATCCAAGAAGACAACAGGTCCCTACTCAAGCCTTGAACCTAATAACCCAAGTCGTGGAGGGAAAGGACTACAAGTATCTTTCTCTCCGCTAGTCACTCCGACCCCATAGGCAGTTAGAACTGCATCGTCTCTCAGGAGATCCCTAATCAAGGCCGCAAGGAGGCTCTAGACGCAAGGGCTGTGATAGACCCGCAAGCAGAAACAAAAATTCCCCCCTCGGCGAAGCAAAGTATGAGCGACTATGTCGCAGAAAACTACGAGGCTTTAATCCCACTCATGAGGGCGCAGATGAGGGCGAATCCAACAAGAGATCTTCAGATCAGTCTAGACTTCGATAAAAATTCAAGTCTAGGGGAGGGTCAAGATCTAGCAAGGAGGCTAGAAAGGAGAAGAGAAAGAAGCAAAGAACAACTGAGATCCCAGCATCCCCTTCGGATGCGCCTCTCATTGAAGACGCATCGTCCTCAGACAGCTCCAGGGACTCAAGAGAAGAGGATGGTTTCATGACACCAGTCAATGACCATCAGCACACAAGCGTGAAGGACAGACTAGGGACTAACCCTACTAGTAGACAAAGCGCCCTTAAAAGGCTGGGCCCCTTGGAAGGAGATTCGTCTCAGGATCTGCAAGTCCAGGAAAGAAATAAGAGCACTGAAAGGAGGCGTAAGAGGGATTATTCAAGTGAAGATTCCTCGAACTCTAATCATAGTGACCGCCACCCCCGCCATAAAAGGGTCTCTCCTTCATCCACTGAGGACTCTGACTCCTCTGACTACGACCGAAAACACCGTAGGGCACCAAAAAGACCAAGGATACAAGGTGAAGATCAATGGACATTCCCATGGCGTCGAGAGAAAGGAAGCGCGTTTTCAGAACGCATAACTTCTTTCAGGGATAACAAAAAAAGACGCATGCCGTCCAACGTCAAGACCTACGACGGTAGGACAGATCCAGATAATCACCTAAAAGTATTCGAATCTCAGGCAGGGATAGAGAAATAGCCAGAAGCCGTGTGGTGTCATATGTTCAACTCGACGCTCATCGGGAACGCTCGGACATGGTTCGACCGTTGATTTAATGGTGTTTGCATATGTGTACTCAATCGTTCGCGGTGTCTATTCGAATTGATCACGGTTTAAGTGGAATTATTGCAATTGGTAACTAAAAGGGGGAGCTTTTGATTAGCTATTTCTATTGATAATATAAACGACAAAGTTATTAAACATAAAAATAAAAGAAAGAAATCTAACCTTGATTGGCGGGAAAAGAAAATTCGAAAATTAACTTGGAACAAAAAGGAAAACTTAAACCTGTCGGAATACCCACTATCGGAATACCGTCGGAATAATGATCGAAAAATCCGTCAGAATGTTATCAAAAATTCTGTCGGAATAACTGAAACAATATCGGAATAATAGACAGTAAAAACTGTCAGAATATTTTTATCGGAAAATCCGTCGGAAAGTCTGTCGGAAACACCGTCGGAATGTCTGATCACCAATATTATTGTAATACCGATCGAAATACCGATCGGAATACTAAACCCTTTTCCGATAGAAGTTATCGGAAAAACTGTCGGAAAGGAAAGCCCTATTCCGATGAAAACAATCGGAATAACCGTCAGAAAAGGTAAACCCTTTTCCGATGGTTCGTAACACGCAATAAGCAAAACCGAAAAAGCTTGCTTTAATAAGCACTAATCAAAACTTGACCAAATCAATAATGAAAGGAACTAAATAAGCACGAATAAGAAACTTTCAAAACATTAAATAAGCAAGGTTTATATAAATAAAAACTTTGAAAAGATTAAACTTTTAAAACACTTAAAAGGAAATAAGCTAAACATGAAATAAGTAAAAAAACCGCAATAAGCTAAAACCTTAAATCGTTTAAAAACATTGATAGGAACAAAAAGATAAACTTTTTAATCAAATAAGCATTAAGATTAAACAAGATGCATACTTAATCCGAATCAAGATCAAAATCAAAAACAAGAAAGATAGAATAAGATAGATGATGAAAGGCTTGAACTTGAACTTTTCGATTAAGGATTCAAAATACAAGATTAAATGAAAAGCTTAAAACTTGAAAGAAAAGATGGAAGAAATCTAGAGAGAGAAAGTAGAATCACTTACTTCTCTCTAAAGATATGAAAACTAAGAAAAATAAAAATGAGAATCTAACTAACTAACACCCTCCTAATGAAGCATTAGGAGGGTATTTATAGGAGAAGGGAGTTGGTAGGATGCTTCCTTCTTTCTTCCTTTTGTCTTCTCGTCTTTTTAAATGACTCGTCTTTCTCGACTTTGTCTCGGGATTAGTCGAATGATAATATGAACTCGTCTTCTAATTTCTTCATTTAGTTGACTTGGTTCTTCGACTTCGTCAAACTTCCGTCTTTAGACTTTTTCTTCGATAAATCTTCCGAATAGGCCTTTGACTTCCGTTCTTCTTGCACTTTTGATCTTTTGACTTTGTCTTTTGTCTTTTTCTTTGATAAAAGCCCGTGAAAGCCCGTGTTTTCTTCCTTTTTCATATTTTTGTCCTAAAACACAATAAAAACACAAACCACGCATAATTCCGGCTTTTACGACATAAAATACACATTTTGGTCTCGTCTTTTTTACAATTAAGTGGTAAAAGGGTAAGTGTTTTCACACTTGTTAAATCCCCTACACTTGACCATTGCAATGCCCTCATGCAATGCATTAATTTCAAAGCACGGTTTACATTTTCCATCATTATTAACCCACCTTGGCCTTTATTAAATACTAAACACTAAGGAAACCAAAAGATTAGAAAATTACCAAATGCAGGAAGGAAGAACAAGTAAAGAGATCGAAGACTTACATTAGGGCGTTGGTCGTCATGAATGTTTATCACCCTCAAGTTTCATGTTCCCTATACCAAGCTTATAAACGAGATCATTGTTATTATAAGTTAGTAAGCTAACACTCACTCATGTGGCCCTATTATTCACTTACACTCCCTTATTCCTAGGTGTATCTCTTATATTTTATTATTGTCTTGAATGATCACGAGGATGCATTGTTGACTTATTTTGATAGTTTATTTAGGCTGAAAATAAAGTAGGACGATTTAATCAATAGTTAGCTAAAGGACAAAATCTTTTAAAACTGCTTCTCGGGACCTCATAAAGTTCATATCTTGGCATAACTCGCTTCACGATTTGAGACCTTTCTCGGACCGATATTTGGCAGTGACTTCATACTTCGAATTTTGAGAGACGTTCTTGAAATAATGGTCTTCTCTTCATAATAGGAATTTCTTCACTTGAAGTTTTTGAGAGATTCTTCATACTTGGACCACGACTTCTTCATTTTTATCCAATATTTATTTTAGATTTTGATATACAACGATCCGCCTCCTTTTAGGACTTGGATCTATTTATCCTCATACCTTGCTAGGGTCTTTTCGAATAGACTTCTCCATGATCTTTAGGGGAGTATTTGCTTTTCGTTGTGTGTCTCGATCCTTCATATTGATTTTTGATAAATGATTCTTCACATCACTTGAGATCTTTAGCAACAAAATGTAGCCCTCATCCCTTGTTAGGGCCTTTTCGGACTCGCCAATCTTCGCATCCCGCTTCAATACGTTATGCCTTGGCTATGAACTCTAATTAATACCGAGCAACTTTTAAACGATCTTGAGATAGAAGCTAAGTAACCTTTTAAATCGTACGAACTTACTTATTGTAATTAAATTTATTAACAAGCGATGGGAGAAAAAGTTCATAATCAACTCACATAAATTAATGAAAGAATACCAAACTTATAATTGACTCAATCATCTCTCGTCCTCCACAATTTAAAATCTCAAGGAATGAGACTCGTGGATGCTTAGCCTATTAAATCAAAGTTTTGGGTTTTCCAGTCATCTATAGGATCTTGCAACTTCTTAGACTTTTTTAAGTTTAGAATTCGCATTTTAAAGTTCCCTTGATAAACGACTTTCTAGGATCAATTATAGGAACTTGCGAAAAGTTCTTGTTCTTAACCCGTAAGAGTTAAGACTTTCGCGTTTTAAAGTTCCCTATATAAAACCCTAGCAAAAATCGATTTAAACACGTTAAGGATACTAGCTAGAGTAAACTTAGATCAGTAAACTCGGGTTGAGTCAAAAGATTCATGACGGGCCTAATATATCAAAGACATCTAAACTCATTAAAACTATTTTATTCCTTTCTTTTTTTTCTTTTGACTTTATTTTTGAAATGAAATATATACATACGATGCGATAACAAAAAGAAAGAATATAAAAGAGAATAAATGAAAAATACTACTAGGCCAAAATAGATCAAATTTTTTGAAAAATGTCGAAAAATTAAAATTTCCGGTTAAAATGAGGACAAATTAATAGAAAAGCCCACTTAACTTCGATAGAAGTCCCCGTACACTTGATATAAACATTGTCCTCAATGTTTAAGCATGTGTGAGTAAACTCCCCTACACTTATGACATTGTGCACTTTGTTTAAATCTCTCTAAGGAAAGGAAACTAAAATGATATCAATGTCAACATATAAGATATGAAATATTGAATCACAAAAGTTTAGGATAGAACCGGGAAGACGGGTACACGGGATCCCGAGTCGTCAAATATCATCAAAGTGCTCTTTGAAAGCTTTAATCCCTGCACATCATAAGAAACAAGACAACAAACACCTACATAGCTCCCCCTACACTTATTATGAAAACGGGTGAAAAGGATAGATCATCGGGTTGCCTCCCGAGAAGCGTTTGTTTTTGTTATCCGAGTCACCAGCCTGACTCGACCCAGAACTAATTCAAGGGAAACATGGTGAGGGATGGAATCATCTCATGAGAGATGTCCTCACCAAAGTACAGCTTAACACGCTGGCCATTCACTTTGAAGTTTGGCCCATTTGGTTGCGATAGCTCAATGGTGCCATAAGGGAAGACTTTGGCGACGGTGAATGGACCAGACCAACGGCTCTTAAGCTTGCCAGAAAAGATTTTCAACCGAGAGTTAAAGAGTAAAACTTGATCACCTATGTGAAACTCTCGGTTCTTAATCCTAGAATCATGAATGAGCTTGGTTTTCTCCTTGTAGATCAATAAATTCTCATAAGCCTCATTCCTAAGTTCATTAAGTTCATTGAGTTGTATTTTCCTAAGATCACCAGCTTTGTTGATATTAAAATTAGCCCATTTCATGGCCCAATAAGCTTTATGCTACAACTCAATAGGGAGGTGGCAAGCCTTTCCGTACACAAGACGATATGGAGTGCAACCAATAGGTGTCTTATATGCGGTACATAAAGCCCACAAAGCATCATCTAATTTATCGGCCCATGAGGCACGATGGTCTCCCACTGTACGTTCTAAGATTCGCTTAAGTCCACGGTTAGAAACCTCGACTTGACCATTAGTTTGTGGATGATACGCGGTGGAAAGTCGGTGATTGACACCATACTTAGCCATGACTCGTGCAAATTGATCACTGCAAAAATGAGTCCCGCGATCACTAATAATAGCACGAGGCACACCGAATCGAGCAAACAATTGTTTCAAAAAGTTCACAACCACCCTCGCATCGTTAGTAGGTAAAGCCTTTGCTTCAACCCATTTTGATACGTAGTCAACGGCTACGAGGATGTACTTGTTCCCTTTAGATGATGGTACTGGCCCCATAAAGTCGATGCCCCATACGTCAAAGATTTCACACTCATGGATGAAATTTTGAGGCATCTCATCTTTATGTGTGATTTTGCCTTGTCTTTGGCAAGCGTCACAATGCTTAACCATTTCATGAGTGTTATGATAAATGGTGGGCCAATAGAATCCGGAGTCGAAAACTTTCTTAGCGGTGTAGTTAGGACCAAAGTGACCACCGGTGGGTCCTTTATGGCAAGCTTCCAAGATTTGTAAAGCTGCGGGCCCGTCAACACACCGACGAAGGATCATGTCAGCACATTGTTTGAAGAGATAAGGGTCGTGCCAATAGTAAGTTTTGACATCCTTGAAGAATTTCTTCTTTTGTTGGGACGATAACCCTTCGATGAGAATTCCACCCGCCAAGTAGTTTGCAAAGTCCGCAAACCATGGGGTATCGTCAAGATTAGAGTTAATAGACATCAAGGTCTCAAGGGTAAAAGATTCATTAATCTCTTGATTTGGGAGCTCCCCTTGATAAGGATCCTCGAGTCTACTAAGATGATCCGCGGCTAGGTTTTCCGCTCCCTTTTTATCACGAATTTCAATTTTGAATTCTTGAAAGAGTAAAACCCAACGAAGAAGTCTTGGTTTGGAATCTTGTTTTGTTAACAAGTACTTCAACGCGGAATGATCGGTGTACACAATGGTGGTGGAAAGGACAAGATAGGGGCGAAATTTTTAAAAGCATATAGAACGGCTAAAAGCTCTTTTTTGATTGTAGTATAATGCAATTGAGCCCCCGTCATTGTCTTGCTAGCATAATGGGTTGGTTGGAAATGTTTGTTGATTCTTTGTCCCAAAACCGATCCAATAGCAAAGTCGCTAGCATCACACATCAATTCAAAAGGTAACTCCCAATTAGGGGTAACTAAGACCGGTGCCTTAGTTAATTTATCCATAAGAAGATTGAAAGATTCGATAAACTCTTTAGAAAAGATAAAAGGAGTATCTTTTTCCAAGAGATGGGTCATCGGGTGAGCTATCTTAGAAAAATCTTGAATGAAACGTCGATAAAATCCCGCATGACCTAAAAAACTCCTAACTCCTTTGACGGTGGTAGGTGGAGGCAACTTAGCAATGACGTCAACTTTAGCACGGTCGACTTCGATACCGACTTTAGAAATTTTATGACTGAGGACGATGCCTTCTTTTACCATGAAATGGCATTTTTCCCAATTAAGAACGAGACGAGTGTCTTCACACCGTTTAAGCATATGTTCTAAATTGGCAAGGCAAGAAGAGAAAGAATCACCATAGACCGAGAAATCATCAATAAATACTTCCATAGTTTCTTCAACCATGTCATAAAATATTGCCATCATACACCTTTGGAAAGTCCCGGGAGCATTGCATAAGCCGAAAGGCATTCTTTTGTAAGCAAATGTTCTATAAGGACAAGTGAATGTGGTTTTCTCTTGGTCTTTTGGATCGATAGGGATTAGAAAATATCCGAAGAAACCATATAAGAAGCAATAGTAGTCATTACCCGCTAAACTGTAACACCCCATTTTGATAAATGGAACGTCACGCGTGATTACGGCGTGTCATCAAAGCATACAAGGATAAATGTCTAAACATTACATGACCATAAAGGAAATACCGAAATCAAACATCGCTAGTCCAAAAGTAGAACTCATCACACATAAACATAAGTACTGTAAATGAAAGGACTAAAAAATGTCCATGAAATGAGTATCAAAGTATAGATAAATGCATAAAGTAAAGAAGGCTAGAAAGCTTCCAGTCCAAATGCACGTACGCTTAAAGTCTACGAGCGTCCCTCAGTACCTGCCATTTTTGGAACATGAAAAGGAAAACGGCTGAGCAATACGCTCAGTGCGCGGATGTACAAGTAAAGCATGAATAATATAAGCATATAAGCATGAAACAGCGGAAGAAACTAAGTCCTGGATAACCCGGTTATATCTTAGTAAAACTGATTTTATAGTTTGAAAAGCCTTATGTTTATCTTGTGAAAACTGTTTAACATATTTTACTGTTAGCCAATATAGGTCATGAAATATCAACGTGCATGAATACTTGGAGGGGTGACCTCGTCATGCAAATTAGAGGGGCTGCCTCTAATTTAATATATTGGTTTTGGGTAGGAGGGATCAGCTCCTTGTGAAGGATGCAAGGCACACACCACATTCACACTGAATAATCTGCTGAAAACATGTAACTAGGATGCACCCATATGCCCCACCTAATAATATAATAAATGGCCAAAAGCTGAAAGGGACGCCACGAGCAATCACTCTGCCGTGGGGAAGTCATAACACCAGTGCCTCTAGTGTTATGGTTATGGTACCTCCATAACTAGGTGAAACTGGTCATGCATGTATATGGCTTTAGGTATTCTAATTAAACATAAGCAATCAAAACATATAAAACATATACTAGGGAAAACAGTTGGCTGCATACGGGGAATCCTAATAAGGAAAGAATGTCCATACTGAAAGGACGGAGAATCCGTACCTTATGTCCAGTGAACGAAGAAGATGAACGGAAGAGAGTCCTACTTCGGTATCACTAATGCTACATAAATACATACGTGTATAAGTATCTGATTACTGAGTACGTAACTGATTTTATATCATGTCTTAGCTTGTTTTATATGTTCATGTCATGTTTTACTGATTTAAGCTTTATACTGTGTTTATCTTATATCTGATTAAGTATTACTTGTATTTCATGTATTATTATACTTGTTGTGTAATAATAAGTAACTTTCTAAAAATAGCAGGTTTCCTAAAATAGAAAGTTTCCAAAAATAGAAAGTTACCAAAAATAGAAAGTTTCCAAAAATAGAAAGTTTCCAAAAATAGAATTACTGCTTAAAATAGATAAGTTTCTAAAAATAGAAAGTTTCCATAAATAGATTAGCTGCCTTAAATAAATAAGTTTCTAAAAATAGAAAGTTTTCATAAATGGATATAATCTGGTTAATTAAGCTAATTACATAAGCTTAAGTGTTTTCTGATTAATTTTCTAAGTCAT
This sequence comes from Glebionis coronaria, assembly GCA_025667525.1. Classification (NCBI taxonomy): domain Eukaryota; kingdom Viridiplantae; phylum Streptophyta; class Magnoliopsida; order Asterales; family Asteraceae; genus Glebionis; species Glebionis coronaria. Next base: position 65,318,168 of record CM046874.1, on the reverse strand, counting down.
GTGATTATATAGTATAGTTTATTAATTAATACATGTAAATTAAATAAACTATAGGTTAAAGTATTTAATTAAATATAACATGATTTTAATTAAATAAAGGTAAAATACTTAGGTTAAAACATATATTATTATCTATTAATAATATAACCTAAGTCATGTAAATTAATTAATTATAAGTCATGGTTTTTAATAATTAATTAATTATATAGTCTAATTAAAGATAAATACTTAGGTTAAAATTCATGAATTAATAATTAAATTAATAACCTAAGTCATGTAAATTAAATTAATCGTGTTCATGCTTTTAATTAATTTAATTTAAGTCTTGAAAAAAATAACATAACTTGTAAAAATCATAGACCTTGAAAAAAAAATGATTCATGAACCGGACCCGTGATTAAACCCATGAACCGGACCCGTAACCATCACCATACCCCGACCAAGGTCGGGGTTTCCTTGCCCTTGCTGTTGCCGTGACACCATCACCACTATACCGAGACCATATGGTCTCGGTGGTGTGAAATAAGCCAAGCCGAGACCCCCTTGGGGCTCGGTTAGGCGTCGGCTAGACCACAAACACCCCTAAACCCTTGATTTGATTTAACCCCATTATTAGAACATGTTTATATTACTTGTTTTAATTAGATTATTAAAAACATCATGATTTTATGTGATTATATAAATCAAAACATAAAAAGAAAAGGTTAAATGTTATACCGATTACATGAAATCAAGAAGGATGAACACACCCGATTCCTTGTAATAAATCCAAGATCAAAATCAAACCGAATCACCCTTTGGTGATGTTAAAACCCAGCGGCCAAGGAGCAAAGAAAAGAAAAACTAGGGTTTTTCTTATTTTCTAACTTTTGTAAATAATGAACATGTTTTTCCTAAATTCCCTAGTTAGTAAAATTACATGGGCTAAGCCCATGTTTCTTGGTATAGCCGCGGGTAGGGGGCCCCACATGGGGTAACCCGAACCTTTCTCGTGTCTAAAATAATAGTGTGTTCTCGTGTTCGTGTTTTACGTGTTTTAATTAGTTATCGACCGTGACTTAATATATTTATTCGTGTTCGTAATAAATATATTTACATATGTAATATTAGCTCGTGATTAATTTACGTTCATGATTTCATGTTCGTATGTTCGTGATTATAATTATTATTGAAATAATTATCGTGTGTTAATACGTAATAAATACTTATCTTGTTATAACACGTACGTAATACTTGTAATTCTTGTTCATGCAACATAAACGTGCTATAAAAGGAAAGTTCTAATCATGTACGTATGATCTTAAGGGTACTATTCATGGTAAAAGCATGCGGGTTTTACAACTCTTCCCCCCTAAAAAGAATAACTCGTCCCCGAATTATAGATAAAGTAAACTGGAAAAGAAGAACATACCCGAATTCTAAATATGAAATGAGGGTAAGAAGCCCGGATAGACTCCTCTGTTTCCCAAGTGGCTTCCCGCTCGATATGATCCCTCCAAAGGATTTTGACGAATGGAATCGTCTTCATTCTCATGACTCGTTCTTGTCTGTCAAGAACTCGTTCGGGTTCTTCTATAAAAGTGAGATCTTCACGAATCTGTTCCAGTGGATACTGAACCATGTGTAGGGGATGATACTGGTACCCTCTGAGTAAGGATACATGAAACACATTGTGTACATGAGAAATCTACGGAGGTAACTCTAAACGGTAAGATACTTCACCGACTCGTTCAATGATATCAAACGGTCCGATGAAACGAGGACTGGGCTTCCCTTTAACTGCAAAGCGTCTAACACCACGTGCTGGCGAAACATTAAGGAAAACGTGATCTCCTATGTTAAAATGTATGTCCCTACGATGCTTGTCTGCGTAGCTCTTCTGACGTGACCGTGCTTCTTGAAGTTTCTGCTTAGCTACTACGACCCTCTCATTAGTCAACTTTATGATCTCTGGTCCTTCAAGTGTTCGCTCACCAACCTGATCCCAGCAGATTGGGGCGCGGCACTTCCTACCATACAACATCTCGAACAGAGCACACTTGATACTTGCGTGCCAACTGTTGTTGTATGCAAACTCCACCAAACATATATAATCGTCCCAATCACCCGTCCATTCCAACGCACATGACCTCAATGAAATGTAGTAAATTGAAGTTTGTTTCTCTCGATTCTTAACCAATTGAAAGTCCTAACAATATCAAGTTTATTATCGTTTTTGGTTGATAGGGTTATTTGGATTTTCTATGTCTATTTAAGCAAGCACGTAAAAATGTGAAAATATTAAGCTACGTAACCGTAAAACATTTAGCAAATACCAAATTTTTATTCACAAAAGGACAAAATTTGTAAATCTATGAAAGTAATGTGCTGAAAATGTAAGTAAATGAAACTTAAATGCTTGAAATGTAAAAATCAGAAAGTTAAAGGACCAATTATGTAAATTCTAACAAACTTCTAACCAAATGTAACAACTTTCAAAACTAATTAACTGAAAATGGCAACTAGTGAAAAGTTATGGACTAAAATATTGCAAACCCTAATTAAATGGAAGTTTAGCTACCAAATAAAACTGTTACAAACTATGGGGATTAAAGTGCAATTAAAAGAGAGATTTCACCAAAAACGGGCACAAGTGACAATAAGGCTCGTATAAGCTCAAAAATGAACCAATTAAGCTCAAACAAGTTTTAAACAGCTTAAAATTGAAAAACACTTAGGCGTGTCCAAGGAAAAAGCTTAAAATGCTCTAAAACTCAAATAAGCCAACTCCAATAAGCCAAGAATAAGCTACAATGAAATCCAGATATGCACATTCCAATTTTTAAGCCAAATCTGATTAAACAGCTTATTGAGAGTCTGAAATGTATTTTCTTTTGAAAAATGATCCAGTAGATAAGCAGGAATTTGAAAATAAGCTGAAACCTAGCTTATTGACTTTTGTTGACCAAAAAGTGAATTTTCTGAAAACCTCAAAATTTAATCAAGACATGTTTCTAGGTAGGAATGTGGAAGAAAATCACAAGTTTTATGAATGCCAAACTAAGAAATCAGAATGCAAATTTATCACAGAAACTTGAAGTTGCTTGAGTGCTTATTACAAAGCTGATACTAAGCTTAATTGTGAAAACTGTATGATTTCCCTACTAACACTTAAACTTCAGATGTTAATGGTGATATAGAAACAGGTTTCAATGATTTTTATGAAGAAATGAAGAAATGGCATAGGATTGAAATGTGCTACTTTACTGATGAACTTTTATCACAAAACTGACCCAAACTTTTTATCAACCAATTGCCTGTTTGACTAACGTTTTGACTTGAAAACTACTCAGACTTGTTTTAAATGACCAAAGGATTAGAAATGAACAAAGTTTAACCAGCTTATCACACACAAACTACAAAATATATGCAAATCCAAACACTACTATCTGATTTATTATCAACTTTTATGAAGAGAAATTGAGCAAATGATTCAACCGAGCTATGGATGATATCTAAATAAACTTGATGAACAAAATGAGGTGTAAAAGAGCTAAGAACAGACCATATAACAGACTAATACTCAAAATGCATGAACAAGCTAAGTGACTGATGAAATAATGACAGAAACAAGTATAAGCAAGCTAAAAGCTATCAATCTAACAACAAGCTATCTAATCAACAGAATCAAGGCAAAACAGACTAATCACACTTGATCAAGCAGCATTTAGTGTTCACACTAGAATTTAGCATGCAATGAACTGTTAAGTGGAACAAAACTCAGAAACACGAAACCTTTTAGCAATGAGCCTCCATTGATGGAGTAGGTAGGCGCTGAGCCTCCTAATCAATGCTAAACCACCACCTTAGCACTAAAATCAACTAATCAACCATCTACTATCATCATCATCATCATATCTACCCAAAATATGCTACAAATCAACTCAGTAACTGAAATGGTAAGGAACAACTACAAATCTTCAACAAAAAGCTTATTATGATCAAGTGTGATCACAAGAGACTCATAACAGCAACAAGATTCATCAAGAATGTAGGGTACGATAAGAAGATTGAGTGAAAATGAGTGTTTTATTGATTTTGAATGTAAAAGTTGGTTACAGAAGTAGGTAATTGGTTACAACTAACTATAACTAACTCAAGAGGTTTTCAAGCTCTTGAGTTTGTTATGCTAACAGCTAACTAACAAAAATGAAGGGAGAAAATTGGAAGTGTGTGTGAATTTCACACTTAGCTACGTACATCAAATGGAAGGACTAATCCCTATTTATAGACAAGAATTGAGAGTGAGTTGGGGTTGATGACGTGTCCCCACCAATAGTAGGCTGCCAGGTGTCACCAATTTCTGTACATTCTTGTGTTCTTCATGAATTGGGGGATTTTTATCCTTTGAGTTTTAGTTTGATTAGATGTTCCCATTGTATTCCTCTCTTGAAGACGAGCAAGTTTCATGTATACATCATCTCTTGAAATACATTGTAGCTCAAGAACGAATCTGGGTTCGTTTGTTGAAGATGATGCCACGTGGCAGTCTCTGGTTGGGCAAGAATAGAGCACACAGATTATTATCCACAATTGGATAAAATGATTATTGCATGTTAGCTCCTTATTGGTTAGAAAATAGATAGTGGACTTTTGCTGTAGCATAACGGCTCATTAATGAGCTGGTGAGCTGGCTATACTTGCTGGCCATCCGTGTCTTCTTTTTCTTGCATTTTCATTGGTTAAGAGCCAATGCACACGGATCATAACTAAACTTGGTATATTTTTGGCAAATTAAGTCCCTAGAGTATGGCAGAATGTCCAAATGAGCTAGAATCTTCATTCCAATGACATTTTTGGTCCTTCCACTTGCATACTTGTTTAGTTTAACCCTTTTACTTGTTTGACTTTGGTGTTGACCATGTTTGACTTTAATCTTGACTTTGACCAATTTACACTTTGAGTCCTTCAACTTTAGAATGTTGTCAAGATAGGTCCTTCATCTTCAAAATCTTGTCATCTTTGATCCTTCTTTGTCTTTTTCATCCAAATAAGCTTGATTTCTTATTGTTTGCTTGAAAATGTATCCTTCTTACCTATTTGAACACAAACACAAAACATACCACATAATTCCGCTTTATAGCACAAAAGTTAGGTATTTTTCATTTGTTTTAGGGCGATTTGTTGATTAATTGATATAAGTTTTTGCTCATATCAAATCCCCTACTCTTGAACATTGCCATGACCTCATGCAATGTTATATTTTAAAACACAAATCTACATTTTCCTCATAATTAACCCACCTTGGCCATATAGAATGCTATTACACTATGCTACTCTATATGATGCATGATATTGAATTTGAACAATGCAATGCAAAAGAATCAATTCTATTTATATCTTTTTGGATTTTTCTTAAAATGGCTTTGATGGAAAAACTCATGATGGAAAAACTCATAAAGAAATCAATGGCTTGAATTAGGGCTTTGGTACCATGGATACTTATCACCCTCAAGTTTCACTTTCCCCATACCAAGCTTAAAAATGGGATCATTGCATTCACAAGTAAAAAGGTGCATCAACTTATTCATGACAATTAAATGTGGAACCGGTTATTATATGAGCAAATTGCTTTTGGGCAAATTTGTCATTATTTAAAGCGTGAAATATAAGAAATGTAAAATCCAAAAATAAGGAAGCACGGTTTTAATCCTAATTAATCCTCTCATCCATTACTTGAAAAACCGCTCACAATTAATATAAGTCCGTTTCAAGAGTAATAAGTCATTCGCCTCATGTGTAAAATCCTCATGTCATGCATTAATAAGTAGCTACACACTCGCTAAGGAAAGAAAAATAAAACTCACGCAATAATTTACATCCTCCGCCTTTTTGAGACTATGGATCTTCAATCCCGCAACCCGTCAAGGTAATATTGGATTGGAGCAACTATTAAATCCCCGCAACCCATCAAGGTAATATTGGAATCTAATAGTTACTATAATTAACACTTCACTGCCCCTCTTAGGAGTCTTGTATAAATTTTTTTTTCTTTTTTCTAGCCACTCATTTTTTTCATAAGTCGCTCTTATTTTTCTTTATTTCTCACAAAGAAAGTTGAAAAGAATAAAAGGAAAACACCCGCTAAGTATTAATCATGACATAAGTCTAGTACACATAAAACGTTCTAACTTAGAATCTTAAGACGTACTTATATCAACCATGAATGATTAGACAAAAATGCATAAGAGATTACAAACCAATTAAAACCGTTCTTGAATATTTATTAACATATATACATGCGAAGAAAATAGAGGTAAAAAAGAGAAGGGTTTAGCCACAAGTAATTATCATGAAGTTTATCTATCCCTTTTATAATTGCTTCAACTCTATCATCTCCCATTCTCCACAAATTTAAAATATCAAATAATGAGAGTCGTGGATGCTTAGCCTAATAGACCAATGAAGGACTACATGGTTAAGGATACTAGCTAGAGAATGCTTAGATAAGCAAACTCAAGTTGAGTCAAAATATGTGAGACCTCAAAAATCAAGCAAGGAAACACGTAGGCAGCAAAGGGGTTCCACGTCATGGTACAAGAAACAATGAAATACTGTTGACATAAAGTTGACGTAATAAAAACTTATACATTACATCTCAAAAAGATCAGAGTTTTTAAACAAAGGTCCCAGAGTTTTGTAAGCGAAAAATCTATTATTTAAACATGGTTTTGTAACATGTTGTTACCAAAAATATATGATAAACTTCTGACAGCTTTTACCAAAACCAAACTTTAAAAAGTAACACAGAAATTTCCAAGCTGCGATAATATCCTGCGGGCTCCCATCCAAGCAAAGCTAAGTAATAATACATGAGATTAAACATGTAAAATCGTCAACATAAAGTTGAGTGATATTCATAGGTTTAGCAGTAAAGGTGTGGAACACAAGCATTCATTTGTAAAACAAGTAAATAGGGAAAATGGTTATGATCATCAACCATAGTCCGAAACCATTATTATTGCTATTTAGTTCATGAACCGAAGCTTAACACAATGTAAGTTCCTCTAGTGAGTATTCAGCCTAAATACTCAAGTAACAAAACAAATGTAATGCGTCAATGGTTAAACAACCGCAACATGGGACGGGGATTGTCAGTCCCGATGGATCCACCCACAACATTCGCGCTTAGCAACACAAGTAAATTAACGGCTCATGATCAGGAGAGGAAACTTAAGGGCTATAACTAAAAGCAATAATAATAATAATGAAAATCTGTTGGAAATCATCAAGTTCTGGAAAGCATACAAGTTCTGGATAGCATACAAGTTTTGGATAGCATACAAGTTCTGGATAGCATACAAGTTCAGGATAGCATACAAGTTCTGGATAGCATACAATTTTAAATGAATGTGTTCCACCATGTAAAATCTCACCCCGCGTTTAGAAACAATGTATAAGTAGTAAAAAGGGGCTATGAACTCACCTTAGCGAAAGCGATATCAAACATGGATACCGATCAAAATAATAGTGACAGTAGTGAAAGATGAAATAGGATAAGCTGAGAAACCACGAGCTCCTAACAACGACCTAAAGTAAAATGGCGTGTCTTAGATATACACACGACTCCGTACAAAATTGAAATCAATTTTATTAACACAATTATCTTATAGTTACGACTAGTTTTGAACCAGGGGCCAAAAGTATTACTTTAAAACTCTTACATGTTTGTGTACCTATATTTTATACATAAAAGACCAATATTTAAATATCAACTTGTTTACATGAAAACAACAAATCTTCATTCTAATTTTTCTCATTCGAATAACAGTAGCAGTAACAAATGAAAATATTAAATAGAAAGAGTGGTACCTAAGGTGCTTGCAAAAATATGAGTGATTCGACGTCAATAATGGCACGAGTAAGAATACCGCCATAAACACGATTACTACCCAAGTAAAATCTGCCCGATATTCGAACCAAAACACAAACTCGCACCGCGGCTAATGAACGGGAAATTCTTGCCCGAATACAAACGATAAAGAAACCGAAACTCAAGTCATATGGACTCGAATCAAGGTCGGGATATGAACCCAACTAAACTAATTCATATATTTTTTTTATATAATAACGCTTCAACCTCTACTCATAAAAATTAGTAAAAATATATGTTGAATGATACTTTTTTGTTGTTGATCTTTATTCGGTTTATATTTTCTTTCGGTAGAATCTAAGTATGTGTGCTTGAACTATTATCTTAGGAAAATGGGTTATATTTTTTTTAGAAAGATGCAAGTTGCAAGTAAAACGTGTCTATCATTGCTACAAGCATATGACAATTGTTTATTAGGATCACACATCATGCTTGACTAGGTGTGTAATCACATAGAAAGATTTATTAGTCCTAGTTTCTAACAAAATATGATAAACGGGTATTATCGAAGCTCGATATTTTAAAAGTTACGTGATTTGAAAGATACGCGTTACGCACGAAAAATAAACGCTCAATATAAAATAAAAACATCGGCATTCGGTGAACATTGATATTTCAATAAATAAACGGGGACTCATAATTTAATAAACTTTAACACGTCTAATTAAGGAATAACGCCTAAAGGTTTAACGTAAAATATGAAAAATGCTCGTAAAACGAGAAATTAAAACGACGACAATAGAAAATATTTTTATGTCATAACGATAATATTTATGGTCGATGACGGACGTATACTTTACCGATAAATAATAAAAGGCACGTTTTCGATGCGTTAAAATCCTAACCTTGCGGTTAATCGAGAATTCAAAATAGATATATTTTTTTTAAATAAAAAAAGCAAAGATGATAAATAGAAGTCGATTAATTAATACTGGTCCGAATATTTGAAATAGTATTAGAACTCGGTCTAAATATTAATTTTAAAGTTCGGGTTACTATAGTAAATAAATTTGGAAAAATAAAAATAAAAGTTTTATAATTCCGAATAAAATATTATCAATAATCAGAAAAATAATTAAAATATAATTTAGTTAAAATTCTCGAGATCTCCGGACTTACGTATGAAAAGTAAAGAGGAACAAGTAAAACATTGTAACATCGAGAAGTACGAATAAAAGAATAATTTAATTACCGAGAGAAATATGAGTTCCCATAGTCGGCCCTCCTAAAGGAACTCTGGTCCCTCAGAGTTCAACTGGAGACGGAAGAAGATGGGAACAAATAAGGATACTTTGCTTTGAACTGGCCTTTAAATACGAGAGGGTATGTATATATTGAATGAACATGATAAATGCTTAAACGGATAAGGTGCACTAAAATGAATTAAGATTAATGATCGATAAGGAATTGCGAATCGCGTAAATCGTATAACACAATAATTCACTTTACTAAGAAAATGAGGGTTTGACTATGTTATATAGAAATTAAGACGAAAATGTAGATATTTAATGGGTAAACAATCGCTATGTCTTTTCTTATCAAGATAGTGTTCAAAATAGAAGTAAACTAGGTTCAAGTTTTATTTTGGTCGTCTTGAGAAACCTTAGGATGATTGTATGGATTATTGTTAAAACTTGGGTTTATGGTTACGATTAGAGAAAATCTATTCTCCAAGTTATTTAAAATCCTTAATAGGAATGTAGTTTAAGACGATAATTTCATTAAACTGGAATTAAATATGATGAAAAAAATAGTTCAAAAGGTAATGCATGATGTCGTTTATAATTTAAGTTAAATTTTTACAAAGAAAATTTATAGATCTAACATTTTAGCTTGAGAAAGTTATTTTGGTAATTTAATTGTTTGATAAGATCTGTAAAATTTTCTTAAATATTTATAATAATATATAGAAATCCATAAAAGTGTTTAATGTATCAAATGTTAAATTGGAGCCATATTCGGTGTTCAAAAGATAACAAGATAGCAACGAATATGAAGTAATTAATAGTCAAAATAATATGCAAGCAATGACATAAGGGAATAAAACGAAAGTCATAGAAATTCTTATCGAACAAGATAAAATAGAGGCATCAGCGATAAGACAATAAGAAACAAGGAATTTAGCAACTCATCACTTCTTGAGTGCAGTTGGTGTAACCAACATCGGCTTATTAATTTATCGGTAATCGATACACGATTGAAAGATAAAAGCCTTACAACAATTTTCGAATCGAAGAAAAATTCTTAATTAGTAACTTGTGTAAGATTCAAGTAAAACGAACAACATTGGCAATTAGAAAGCGAAATCAGCACTTGATTTACACGAGCGACTTTCGAGGCAATAGAGTCTGACACACATCATGGCAAATGTACGATATCACTATTCATGTACAGTCATAACTCGTTATTCTCGTCCGGAGATATTTTGAAGGTATACTAAAATTTACTCAAACAAATTTGGTCGACGAGAAAGTATGAAAACACTAGAACTTCCAAGTACGATATCAATAGTCAGTAACTAGACGAGCGGTAAATAGAATTGTATCATGAGAGAAAATGAGGTAACAAGTAGAGCAAAACTCATTGAGTAAAGAAAAATTGATTGTACTCGCAGACACGTAATTCGTTCAAGAAAAGATAAAGAAACATATGAATTTGTCACGAACTTGTACTACTTTCATAACGCATAAAAGGTTTCATAATTTTATTTTAACAAGATTTTAAGGTGACTACTATCCAGCCTCGCATGGCTCCTTCTAAATTACGCATAGGTGATCAGGCCATGCATAATCTAGGACTAGCAATGCGATGCTCAGTTTCGTCAAGCTAGTGTTACATTTCTTATATTTATATATATATATAAAAACAACCTCCCATTTGTTAAATAGGAGTCGAAGTAATTTATGAAACTTTTCGAAAGTAAATAATTCGCTATATAGTTAATCAACAACTTTGTTGTTACAAGAATTCTATACAAGACTGTTGATCCCAAACTTAGATCGATTAGCTTTGTGTATATGAGATTAGATCAAGTAATACACGTAGAGAAACCTTTGTATATGCTTTGTGAATCTAAGTGTTATGCGGAATCTAACACTTAAACAAGAACACACAATGATATAAACAAACTTTCACTTTGATTATCAATACCAAACTTGCTTACAATGAAAGATGTTTTCGAATGAAAAACTTATATGAAACTTATATCAAACATTAACCTAAAGGTCTTCTTTTATAGACATAAGAAGCCTTGTACAATAATCTACGTATCAGCTATTCTAGGTAAAGATAAATATAGAAAATACATTTTCGTTTCTATCCTTACTAGAAGTATTCTAGAATATAATAAACGTGTAGAATATATCAGTGCTTGTCTTCAATGTGTCAACGCTTGACTTTAACTTGTCAACGCTTGAGCTGTCAGCGCTTGTTTTGTTCTTGTCTACGCTTGTTTTGTTCTTGTCAGCGCTCAAGTGATCTGGCCTTAATTTATTCCCAACAATCCTCCCCTAAACTTGATATCCACTCTTATGATCAAGTTTCTGAATAAGCATTAAGGACTAGGAGGAATCTTACAAACCTTCTCATATTGGTAATGAATAAATCTGATCAAATCTTTTGCCACGTCACTTGAATAATCTATTTCCAGCTGAGTGTCCTTCATCTTCTCCAAAATAGCCTTGGATATGAAATACTGAGCACCCACAAGTAGATACTCAGCAAACTTTGTAGAACTCAAATGGTATACACCAGCAGCTGAATATAACCTCCATTGAAGACCACTGCGGTCATCTTCAAGATCCTTCCAAATTGCAGGATCCTCATCTTTTGGTCCACACATTCTTTTGAATGTGGTCTAAAGTTTTATTCCATTAGATGAAGTTGGTGCTTCAGCCTCATACTTGGTCTCCAGCAACCTCCAAAGGTCCACCAAGTCTTCTCTATCACAACTTGCAAACAAAGATACGAGAGTGGTAAAAGTGTGTACCTCCTTGCCAAATCTGCCAATCTTCCAGAACCCACATTCATCTTCTTCATAGCTCACAATTGGGTTCCTGGAATCTAATGGTAACACTTGCACTATATCTGAAGCTTCTAATGGGGAGAGCTTGAGGCTCTTTCTTATAACTGCTTCACTTGGATATAGTGGATCCATATCGTTTGGAAACTCAAATGAAATTCCCTTCTTCACTGGCCTGGGAACAATCGTAGCTTTCTTGAGTTCCATTTCTTCTGCAAGTTCCTCCTTTCTTTCATCTGAAAGAAGTCTGAGAGTGTTTGCTTCCTGCACTCTCACCCAAATGGGATAAGCCCTGTTTTCTAACTCATCAAATGTCAAAGCCTTCAACTTCTGATATGTCCATCCAACTCCATGACATCTGAGCAACATAAAGTAGAGCTCCCTTCTATCCCTTTTCAATTCTAAGAGAATATTGCTTGCCTTGTGTTTCAAAATTACCTGGCAATCCTTCTGAACTCTAAGAAGAAGCTCCAAACCCCATATTTGATCTGAAATGGTCAAGTCTGGATTATCCATGCATCTTTCTTCCCAAGCATTGTACATTTGAACCACCTCTGGCATGTCAAAGTCAACCTGCAATTTCAATTCTCTCAACTTTTCCCTAGCAAGCTCATCACCATACTCAAGCCTCTCTGGTTCTATAATCATCACACTTGAGTCTGAGCTAGCTCCATCACTTCCTTCTTCTGAAGTCACAACAAATGGTGACTTTTCCTTTTCATCCTGTTCCATGATTTGTGCAGCCAATCTTCTATCAAATTCAACTTGAGCTGCATCCTTTGGAACACTTTCTTCTACCAAAATACCCTTACCCTTATCTGATGGTGCAATGGTTGGTAAGGTAGATGGTAATACCCGAGTAGAAACCTCCTTGATGATAGATGATGACTGGGATACATCACCTTCATGTGCAAGTCTGTCAACGCCCAAATTTTTCCTATCAGCGCCCAAAATATTTCTATCAGCGTCCAAATTTTCCTTGTCAACGCTCAAATATCTTCCCTCAGCGCCTTGTGTAACCTCTCTCAACATAGCTGTAAATGATAAATTTAAGTTGGTGGGAGAGACTAAGGACGTATCAAAACCTGTTTGTTTCTTCAAAGTTGTAAGGGCCTCAGCAACATCCATTGATTGACCATCATGACTGCCCTTATCACTTAGATTTATTTGATCTTCCTCCCCTTTGGAAGATTCCTCCATACCCCTCCTAGCACGATCACTTTCCAAAACAACAATCCTCTCCCTCAATTGCTTGAGTTCAAGGCCTTGTGAGCTGACAATTTGTACTAAGTCTGCATTTTGCTTTTGCAAGCTTATGCAGACGGCCGTCAATTCCAAAAGAGTCATTGGTTCCAGTCTGCCCTCTTCTGAAATGGGGATTTGACCTCCCAAGTCAGATTCATTGGGCAAGGATGAGGACTTAATGATGGTGGGACTGCCTTGGCTAGCTTCTAAGCCAGAACCAATAGTCCCAGCCTCATTCAGGTCACCAGCCACACTTGTGGTGGTGGTTCTCTCTGCTACATGGCTAGGACCACCAGAGGAGAACACTCCAGTGATCCTTTGGCGTTTCATCAACCTATATTCAGGGGGTGTGGAAGATGGTGTGGAAGAATGGGTGGATGTGGGTTGGTTAAGGGGTGTTTGGGTTTGTGAAGGTTGTGTGTCAGCGTTGGAAATAGGCACATCAACGCCAACATTTGATGTGTCAGCGTCGAAGGGTTCTTGGTCAAGTTGCATGTGTTCAGGTGAAGGTAAAGGTTCAAGAATTGGCTCAAGTTGTGGTTGAGGGTCAATTTGAGGTTGGGGGTCTGGTTGGGGTTGTGCTGCTGCAATAACAACAAGCATGGCTTGGGTTAAAGGTAGGTCTCTATGGGGTGGTGAGTTCATCTTCATAAAAATAGCCTTCTTTTGCTCAGGGATCTTATAAAAATCATTGTGATCCCTTGAGCAGTAACCTTGAACATCAAAAACCATTTGCAGAAAACGAGGATAAGCTAAAGTCATTTTTGTCCCCTTGTTTTTACACATCCCCTCAAAAATCATTTTTGAATAGTTAAATTTTTGCCCTGTTGCAATGCACACAATAGCACTGGCAATAGATCTATTGATCTCATTGTGTGCAGTGCATTTGGGACTCAAACATTGAAGGAGGACATGTATGAGGTACTTCCAGGATGGGGGAAATTCTTGCTTATGATACTTATTTAGAGTACCTTCATCAGGAAAAGGATATCCCAAAGCCCTAAGCCCTTGTTCTATTTCATTTATGGGAAGGGTGGCTATACCATCAGCATCATCAAGATGCAAGGCTTGGCGTACCAAGGCCTCAGTAACCACCCAAGGTCTCCCATGAACAATAGAAGTCAATGTGGTCACTCCATTAACTGTTGAGGAACTGACAGTGTTCCAAAACTGCTTAATGTGTGTGACTGGAATGAGTGGTGCATGAGAAAGAGCATACCTTAATGGGGATGCGTTCAAATACGCCACCATTTCTGTGTATTGAGGAAACAGAGTATCATCAGCGACAAGATAAGTAATCATGTTGTGTTGAGATCTGAACCCCAATTCCAATTCTGTTGGTTTAAACTTTGGTGCCATTGATGAAAGTTGTTAATTTTAAGTGAAGAAGATGAAGTTGATAAGAGAAAAGTGTTAGACAAGAATTATAGATACCCTGTTTAAAATAGGAGCCAAATTTATAGGAGACAAAGAATGCATGTGATTGGCCCAAAAATAGGGAAAGATTTTCAAAAATCAATCATGAAAATATTGAAAAAGTTATAAGTTATCTCATGCATTAAATGAAAGTAACAACTCCTAAAATTACGGCTTGAAAATATGTCAAAAAGTAACAACTGGGTAGGTCCCATTGAGTGTCAACGGTCAAAAATAACCTATCAACGCCCAACGGCTATAATCTTGTCAACGTTTGCCTATAGCCATGTCAGCGTCCAATTTGGTCACAATAATGCTTGGAAAATTCTTGTCAGCGTCCAAAAATAAAAATATTTTAAAAAGTGAAAAATGACCTTAACAAGTAATTTATCCTAAAGAAGATAACCAAAAGCTGATAATTATTATAGGGCGGCAAGCACTGTCCAGTTATGCACACTTGCATAAGCAAGATAGACATAACAGTCCTCTAGTGTCCCTTGCTAACCAAAACTCTTAACAACCAAGTTACCTTAAAAAATCCTTGTTACTCCCAGGTAAATCCCATATCAAAATCATTCCCAAGTCTCCCAACAGACCACAACCAATTCTAGGCCAAAAATGTCTTGGCAGCATGCACAGTATATCAACTTTGCATGCTACAGTGCCTCATGATTTAGTAAAACTAACTCATACTCACCTGTGGACACAATCTAGAATTGTGATAAGAGTATCATATGGATACCCAAAAATCCTAAAGGTTCCTAAAACCTCCCCTTAAACTATGATACAAAAGTTGGCTAAAAACATGCATGAACATAAAAATTTATGTCAAGATAGGAATGAATCATTCCAACCATCATCCATAAATAAAAACTTGTCCAAATGCTTCTCCATTGATCCATAAGCAACTCTGTATCCAATGGTATACTGCTAACACCATCTGCACATTTAGATTGAAAACCACAAAACTAACATTGTTGCTGACAACGCCCCGATAACACATGACAGCGTTGAGGGAAGCTTTGTCAGCGTTAGACAATTATATTGCTGACAACGTTGCAAAAACACTTATCAGCGTTCAAGCAACCTTTGTCAGTGTTAGAAAAATATAGTGGAAAATCTAAATCATTAATAAGACCAATAATAATGCATCATCCTGTACATACTTTTACAAAAAGACTCCAAAACACATATTATGTGAGATTGACCATTCCAATACTTGTTACCAAATATTAAAATCTCCCAGCATCAAAAGGTTTAGTTAATAAATCTGACACATTTTCCTCAGTGTCAACCCTATCTGGTTGTATTAAACCTTTCTCAAAGCAATCTCTTATAAAATGGTGTCTAATTTCTATGTGTTTAGTTTTAGAATGATGTACAGGATTCTTAATGATGCATAAAGTACTATTATTGTCAACAAATATCTTAGTATGCATGAAATTATACCCATAGTCCAACAGCTGGTTCTGAATCCACAGCACTTGGCCACAACATGCAGCTGCAGCCACATACTCTGCTTCAGTTGTAGAATTAGCCACCAATGTTTGTTTCTTGCATTGCCAAGATATCAACCTGCTCCCAAGAAACTGACATCCACCAGTTGTGGATTTCCTATCAAATTTATTACCTCCATAATCACTATCTGAATATGCAATCAACTCCAATGGTGAATCCTTTGGGTACCACAAACCAAGACTAGGATAGCATCTTAGGTACCTAAAGATCCTCTTCACATCATAAAGGTGACATTCTTTGTGAGTCACTTGATGGCGTGCACAAGCACACACAACAAACATGATATCAGGTCTAGAGGCAGTAAGATACATCAAGGATCCAATCATGGATCTATAGTGCCTGACATCAACATCTTTCCCATCTCCAATCTTTCCCCAAGGGTGTTCTCTATCCATAGGAGTAGTAGCCCTCTTTTCATGTGGAGAAAAGCCAAACTTCTTCAAGATCTCAGCAACATATTTATCCTGGGAGATGAAGATACCATCCTCTTTCTGCTGAACTTGTAAACCAAGAAAGAAGTTCATCTCCCCCATAACACTCATCTTGAATTTGTCTGTCATAAGCTTGGAGAAATCCTCACTCATCTTTGGATCAATAGACCCAAAAATGATATCATCAACATAGACCTGCACAAGCAACACATCCTTGCCTTTCTTCTTGGTAAACAGTGTCTGATCTATGGTGGCCCTCTTGAATCCATTGTCCACCAAATAGGTAGACAAAGTACCATACCATGCTCTAGGGGCCTGATGAAGGCCATACATAGCCTTTTTGACTCTATACACTTTATCAGGATTCTCTAGATCCTCAAAACCAGGAGGCTGCATCACATATACTTCCTCAATAATGGTGCCATAGAGAAAGGCACTCTTGACATCCATTTGATAGACAGTGAAGCCCATGCAGGATGCATAGGCTAGAAAAATCCTTATAGCTTCAATCCTTGCAACTGGTGCAAAGACTTCCTCATAGTCTATCCCCTCCTCTTGTGTATATCCTTGAGCCACTAACCTTGCCTTGTTTCTGACCACAATGCCTCTTTCATCTCTTTTGTTCCTGAGAACCCATCTTGTCCCTATAGGTCTGACATATCTAGGACAATCAACCAGCTCCCAAACATCCTGAATTACAAATTGGTGAAGCTCATCCTGCATTGCTTCCACCCAACTTGGTTCTTTGAGAGCATCAAATATTTTCTTGGGTTCCTCTTGTGACAGAACACAGGCAAACAAACATGCTTGCACAAGAGGGGTATCAACCTTCTTGTGTATATTAGCAATAAACCCACCAAGACCTTGATGAGATCTTCTAGTCTGAACTGGAGTCATAACATCAGCAATGATCTGGGAAGGGGGGTGATTCTTCATTGTGGAAGTGAGAACTCCTCCTTCAAAAAGTCTGGTGTCCTCAACCTCATTCTCCATATTGCTAATATCCTCTTCATCAGACTCTCTTACATCAACATGAGGATGAACCTCTTCATATATATTGGAAGGTTCACCTTGTTCAAAATTGGAAGAGAAAAGATGGGCATAATTGTTCTCAACGCCTGAATCTTGTTTGTCAGCGCTTGGTCTAACAACGCTTGAAGTTTGGTTGTCAACGTCTGAACCATCAACGTCTGAATTGGTCTTGTCAGCGCTAGATTTGCTTTTGTCAGCGCCTGAAGAACCATGCATGTTTGTATCTGGTGGTATTTGGAAACCACCATTATCTTGTCTCAGCAGCAGCAGCAGCAAAAGCATCTGTCCAAATGGGAATTGTGACATATTCTAATATAGGAGATGCCTTTTCTGCTTGTGATCCAACCCTCTCATTAACCTATGTACCTGAAACATTAACAACTTGTTCCTCCACAACATTTGAAGTTACCTTCACAATGTCTGGATTAGTGACAGACATATAATTTAAAGTTCTAGATAAGGGTTCCAAATCAAACAACCAATTAGGACCACTTTCAGGATCACTAGGTTTATTCTCTAAAAACCTAACATGTACTCTTTCAACTATACGTTTGTCCTCTTTAAGATAAACCCTATAACCCTTGCTCTGGACTGAATACCCCATGAAGTAACCCTTATCACCTTTTGCACTAAATTTCCCTAAGGCATCACTAGTATCCAAAACTACTACATGACAACCAAAAGGTCTGAGAAAACCAATATTAGGTTTTCTTCCCCAAAGTAACTCATAAGGTGTTTTGTTCTGAATTTTGTTAACCAATGCTCTATTTTGCACATAGCAAGCTGTATTAACAGCCTCAGCCCAAAAGGCTATAGGAAAGTGAGCATCAGCCAACATTGTTCTGGCTGCTTCAATTAGGGTTCTATTTTTCCTCTCAGCAACCCCATTTTGTTGTGGGGTTCTAGCAATGCTAAATTGCCTAGTAATTCCTTTCTTGGCACAGAAATCATCTAGCTTCTTATTCCTAAATTCTCCACCATTATCACTCCTAAGCATTTTAACCTCATTGTCAGACCTTTTCTCAATCTGAGTGATAAAATCAATAAGAATATCAGCTGTGTCACTCTTCATGGCTAGAAAGAATGTCCAAGTAAATCTAGAAAAGTCATCTGTGACAACAAAGCAATATGACTTACCATTCAAACTTTCTATATTTGTTGGACCAATGAGGTCCATGTGAAGCATATGAGGAGGTCTCGAACTAGTATGCACCTGTTTGGACTTGAATGGGACCTTGTGCTGCTTGCCTTTAAGACATGCAACACAAGAGTGGTCATTGTGGAAGGCCTTCTCAGGCAGACCATCAACTAAACCAAGCCTCACAAGTCTATTTATATTTTTAAAATTTATGTGCCCTAGTCTCCTGTGCCACAAATTACTCTCATCTACTGAGGCCTTAGCATAAAAACAAGACATATTGGTATTCATTTTAATCCCATTTAAATTCACATTATATATGTCCTTATGCCTAGGTGTTCTATACTCAATATATTTCTCATCAGGGATCTTAAAATCCTTGCTTAACACCAAACACTTAGTATCAGTAAAAAGAACTTTATTTTTGTTATCACAAACTTGTGATACACTAAACAGGTTATAATCAAGTTCTTTTACCAGGAAGTTGTTCTCAAAACGCAGATTATTGGTGAGAAGGGTTCCTTTGCCTATGATAGTTCCATATCCACCTCCAAAGTATACCTTATCACCATCTTTAATAGGAGTGAAATTCGTCAGATAGTCTTCCTTCCCTGTCATGTGCCTTGAGCATCCACTATCCCAATATCCATAATCATTGATCTGTCTTTGAATGCCCTGCACATAAAGAAAACAAATTAGTTTTCTTTGGGAACCCAAGTCTCAAAAGACTTGGATTCATCTGGTTGTTCAATAAGAACAGACTTAGTTCTCACAACAACCCCATTCTCATCCTTTTTAGGATGAAATACCCAGTTAACCCCAATAGTTTTGTAATGACCTTTGAAATGTAATTAAATCTATTGCAAGTCACTGAAATCCCTTTATCATTAGGGTTTTGATCTTTCTTGGGTCTCCATGTTAAGCTTGAAGAAGCTTTAGACCCCTTACCTTGTGGCTGCAAGTATTTAGGTCTGTTCACGTTTCTGTCAACGTTAGAATTTGTCCTGTCAATGCTGAAATTACCCTTGTCAGCGTTGAACCTAGGGTTTGCTACAGAAACCCATTGCCTATTTGACCAGGTGTTTGTCTTTTGAAATGGTCTTTGTCCATGAGTGTTAGACCTTCTAGAAAAGAATGGGGCAGGTCTAATCACTTGTGGACTTTGCTGCACACAAGGTTTGGGTCTGACAACGTTTGACTTCCTAACAACGTTGACTTTGTTCCTGTCAGCGCTGAAATTATTCCTGTCAGCGCTGGCTTTGGGAGCGTTGACACACTTGTATGCCAAGTGTGAAAAGCTACCACAAGTGTAACAGGCTTTCTTAGACACAAACTTAGGTCTAGAAGAGAAGAAACCTGTTCCATGATTGCTAACTTGGCTCTTGGGTGACCTAGTATTCCTATACATCTCTGCATATTTAATGGTAGGTCTTCTAACAGTGTTTGAGCCTAAGTCAACAGCTTTACCAGTGATTGGGTTAGTAACCTTAATGGGTGGTGACTCATTAGGACTTTCACATAGCAATCCACCCTTAACAAATAGAGTAGGGTTAGCCTTCTTCCACTCATTTAGGTCAGTCAGTTTTTGTTGATACTCTTCAACTAGAGTGACAACTCTTGGTGGAGGAATGAATTCCTTCTCTTGGAGCTCTGGCAAACCAGTCCAAGATAAGTCCCTTTGCTGGACACCATAGAAGTCACCAGCTGGTGGTGGAACCAAAGAGTAATCATTCATCCCAATCCCAGTCATGTCCTTAGGATCCCTTTGTTTGGCCACACAGTCTCCTAGGGTTTGGGTGGCTCTATTAAATCTTTGAATTTTAAGGCCAACATTATCTTTATTCTTAATGGCCTCATCTAACTTAGCCTGTAATTCACCATTAACCCTTTCCATGATGTTTCTAATATCCATACTACCCTCTAATTCATGTTTTAAGATATGGATCTTATCATTTAAGTCAAATTCCATTTTCTTGTATTCAGAAACGGTTTTCTCAGTTTTAGTAAGAGCTAGTTGGTAATTAGACAATTTACATCTTTCAGTACTCATATCATCTTTTAGTTTTAACACCTCTTTGTTAAGTCTTTCAGTATTTAACCTACAACCTTTGCTACAAAAAGCATCATCATATACCTCATTATCAGATGAAGAGGAGGAGTGTGCCATGAGAGCATATTCAACATGCTCTTCTTCTTCAATATCAGCAACCAAAGCTTTATCCTCTTCAACATTCTTAGCCAGATAGCTCCAATCCCATCCTGTACCATCAATTCCTTGAACTGCAACCATAGCTTTGATATCCTGAGCTTTAACAACCTGACTTGAGGGTTTACCAGCATCAGATCTTCTAGGAGATCTGCATTCCCTCATGAAGTGCCCCATACGATGACAGTTGTAGCATTCAACTTTGGATTTATCAAATCCAGCTGTATCTTTAGCATTGAAGGTCATCTTCTTTTTAAACCTTCTGTTCCACCTATTTGCTCTTATACTAGCAAGAGCTATGTTCCACTTGATGTCCATCTCTTCCAAGTGCTCATCACTTATCTGCTCAAGGTCCTAATATGTAATCACTGAACCATTGGGCAAAGAAGCAATGTAAGCACAAACAGTATCCAAATCTAAACCAGCAGGTTTAACTCTTAGGGAGTCATTCTTGAATGTGGCAGCGTCTGAATAGGAGACGTTGACAGGACTTGTTCCAGCGCTGACATATGATGATCCAGTAACTGGATGCATATAAGAGTCCTTCTGATTGAATTGACCTTCACTATGAGAGAAGAAGGCCATGTTGCTGGTGGTAGATTTGCTTCCTTGCTCTAAAAGAGTTTCATCTTCCAACAGTCTTAGTTTGTTGTAGATGTCATCAAACGAGGAGCTCTTGTAAGTATTGTTGGCAAGAATAGATCTTGCCTCAATCTTCCATGCCTCACCAAGACTTTTAAGAAAGGTAGCATTCATGTCAACATCACCAACTTTTGTCCCCATGAAGGACAACTTGCTTGTAATGTCAAGCAATCTGCTTCTCACACTACTCAGTTTTCATTGGGTTGAGCTTTGAAGACAGCATAATCATGCAGAAGTTGCTTTTTCTTTTCCTCCTTAGTGTCTGCATTGCCACCATATGCAACTTCAAGAGCTTCCCAAAGATCCTTAGCAAATTCATAGCCTCTATATTTATGCTGGTTTTCTTGTCCCAAAGAGACTTTCAGAATATTTAGGGCTTTCATGTCAACCCTTTTCTTTGCTATGTCATCAGCAGACACAGCTCTACCATCTCCAGGTTTTTCTTTCTTATCTTCTTCAGAACATCCAGCAACAACTGATCTTTGAGTAATGGCATCAAGAATCTTTTGAGCCTTATTGAATGTGTTTCCATATTCAATAATCTCCTAGAGTGTGTAGTCATAGATCCCCAGATATTGTTCAAAGTTGAACTTCCATAAGTCAAAGTTGGTTGCATCGAGCATGGGAATTTTGATGTTTGGTAAGGCTGAGGAGGAGGAGGTTATTGCTTCAGACATGATGTTGTTAGGGTTTCTGAGAAAATTAGGGTTTTGGTGATTTTAGGGTTCTGGTGTTCTTTAAGATCAAAAGTTCCTCAACAAGCTCTGATACCAATTGTAGATCCCAAACTTAGATCGATTAGCTTTGTGTATACGAGATTAGATCAAGTAATACACGTAGAGAAACCTTTGTATATGCTTTGTGAATCTAAGTGTTATGCGGAATCTAACACTTAAACAAGAACACACAATGATATAAACAAACTTTCACTTTGATTATCAATACCAAACTTGCTTACAATGAAAGATGTTTTCAAATGAAAAACTTATATGAAACTTATAACAAACATTAACCTAAAGGTCTTCTTTTATAGACATAAGAAGCCTTGTACAATAATCTACGTATCAGCTATTCTAGGTAAAGATAAATATAGAAAATACATTGTCGTTTCTATCCTTACTAGAAGTATTCTAGAATATAATAAATGTGTAGAATATATCTTCCATCAGTGCTTGTCTTCAATGTGTCAACGCTTGACTTTAACTTGTCAACGCTTGAGCTGTCAGCGCTTGTTTTGTTCTTGTCAACGCTTGTTTTCTTCTTGTCAGCGCAAATTTTCAAGACCAATTGTTGAAGAATTTGTGAAATTACATCGTAAAAGAATGACGAATGTAGAACATTTTGTAAAACGTTTCGCAAACGATAACAGTTTAATTTCATATGGTGACACGATGATAGCTTACAAAATAGCGAAGTGGGTTACATGGGGGTAATAAAGAGTAGTTCAAGACAATCAATGAAATGGTTACAAGTTGATAAAGTTTCAAAAGTTTTAGCCGGAATCGTCATAAGACACGTGTCAAGATGATAACGAACGATATGAAAGCAAGAACTTCAAACCTCGACCCAAATCAAGGGTACGATAGAATCAACAAAGATAACTTAGAATGACAATTAAGCCATGTATACAAGTAAAGATAAAGGAATCTATATGCACTCATGTCGTAATTTATTTGACATAAATATACTTTTAAGAAAGTAGGGCATCAGTTTCCAAATAGTACAACTACTCCGTAAAGTTTCGATTTTAAGAGGGTAGAAATTTAGCATGTAATTAGTAATGCATAAAAATGTACACGCATTTTTTTAATTTTTTTTTTTTGAAACATATATTTCATCATCGGTTTATCAAATCACCTGGTTCCAAAAGTTCAATATATGTATGTATGGCCGAACTCAAAGTTACTATTTTAGTTTCAAACGTAATCAATGTTTGGTAGTTGTAAATCTCATTGTTAAAGTTTTACGAGCTCAAATGAACTCAAAAACGCTTCAAACCATATATATGTATATATTTTTATTCTATCAGATTTAACTTTTAAGTTTGACTTTTGGGTCTGAAAAGACCAATTGACTCGCTAATGACATTTTTAAGACTCGAAGTCTATAGAAATTTGGTGTAAAACGATATTTTGGACAACTTTCTAGTTTTGCTCGAGACTTGAAATGGGTCAAAATGGACAAAAATACCCTCACATCAAATCTGTCAACAAAATGATATTTTAGAAATATGCAGAAATGAGTTCTTAAATTTTACAATTTCAAATGAGCGTAACTTGCTCGTTTTTAAAATTTACGGGTCAAATTTTATGTCCTAAACGAACATCTCAACAAGTAGAAACATATTTTTATGTCTAAAGTTTATAAAAATATTTTCTAGACCTCGTTAACTTATGTTACTTTTCTGCAGAAAGTATATTTTTCGACACCTTGAAATTTAATCAAACTTAAAAATGGCCCGGAATTTATGTATACACATAACTTGTGGATTACATAAAGACGAAAGATAATAGGTTATTTAATATTGCATGTAAAGAAAACATAGTATAAAAATGGTTTATGAATAGCAACGATAATTTGAGAGATAAAATATGACGCATGACATCCGTGTCTTCGATTTCAAGATGCAATGCAGGAAGGTCTCTTGGTAGTGTGATTTTCCAGAATCACAAGACATGTCGAGAAAGAAATGAAACATTAACCACTTGCACTCCCGGAGCGAGAAGGTTTAATAAAAAGGGAGGATACAAGTTTATAGAAGTAGAATCGTATTCCAAACAAGCACCACATTATCATAGGATATGAATTACAAGATGACGGTGGTGTTTCCAAGGTACAATGAACGTTGCAATTCGAAGTTGAAACGTAGAATGGCCAATGAAGTAATATTTAATCGATATACAAGTGTCGCGTAAAACGGTGACGCAATGGTCAATCAAGGTTACGAAAACCAACGATATTATTCAACACGGATTCAAGAAATGCTTCGAGATGTGTGACTCATACGATGCCCTTTAGTCTTTTTTGATGACACACTGAGCTACACAACGGTCTATAGACTAGACATCCAATCACAAATGGCTGAAAGGCAATTAGGATATCTAAATAAGGAGTTAAACAATGAAAGTAACACACACGGTAGTAAAATGATAATAAGAAGTTTCATTGAAAGAAAAACTTATTAATCCCAAACAATGGTATCATTAGAATACACACAACATGTAAAAGTGAGTCGAAAAACAGGCGGTTCAAAATGAACGAGTATATGAGGTCAGTCGTACCACGCATAAACGAAATAGCAATAGTACTCAGAAAAGTGAGTATGAGAAGTCGGCAGCATACGCGCTCCGAATAAAAGTATGTAACGTCATAACAATTTAAGATTTTTGTAACAAGATCAAATTCACAAGAACAAGAATTCAAAAAATAGAGTAAGAGCAGATGTAATAACAGTAATATCCAATGATAATTCATCAAGCACAAAGGATTTGAAAAGAGATAGTAATTATCGTCATTAGGGTAATGTAATATTTCAAAATGTAATCAAGGAATGAAATACTACAACGATAATTAAAAGTAAATAATAAGGATTAAAGAGTTACCCGCGCATATATCGAACAACCTTGGCAGATTTTGTGTTTGACACTTAGAAACATAAAATATTTGAACTTTCGGTTATAGACTATGGTTTGAAAACGACTCAGTTCTCTATAACCATCGCTCTGATACCAATCTGTGAGACCTCAAAAATCAGGCAAGGAAACACGTAGGCAGCAAAGGGGTTCCACGTCATGGTACAAGAAACAATGAAATATTGTTGACATAAAGTTGACGTAATAAAAACTTATACATTACATCTCAAATAGATCAGAGTTTTTAAACAAAGGTCCCAGAGTTTTGTAAGCGAAAAATCTATTATTTAAACATGGTTTTGTAACATGTTGTTACCAAAAATATATGATAAACTTCTGACAGCTTTTACCAAAACCAAACTTTAAAAAGTAACACAGAAATTTCCAAGCTGTGATAATATCCTACGGGCTCCCATCCAAGCAAAGCTAAGTAATAATACCTGAGATTAAACATGTAAAATCGTCAACATAAAGTTGAGTGATATTCATAGGTTTAGCAGTAAAGGTGTGGAACACAAGCATTCATTTGTAAAACAAGTAAATAGGGAAAATGGTTATGATCATTAACCATAGTCCGAAACCATTATTATTGCTATTTAGTTCATGAACCGAAGCTTAACACAATGTAAGTTCCTCTAGTGAGTATTCAACCTAAATACTCAAGTAACAAAAAAAATGTAATGCGTCAATGGTAAACAACCGCAACATGGGACGGGGATTGTCAGTCCCGATGGATCCACCCACAACATTCGCGCTTAGCAACACAAGTAAATTAACGGCTCATGATCAGGAGAGGAAACTTAAGGGCTATAACTAAAAGCAATAATAATAATGAAAATCTGTTGGAAATCATCAAGTTCTTGAAAGCATACAAGTTCTGGATAGCATACAAGTTTTGGATAGCATACAAGTTCTGGATAGCATACAAGTTCAGGATAGCATACATGTTCTGGATAGCATGCAATTTTAAATGAATGTGTTCCACCATGTAAAATCTCACCCCGCGTTTAGAAACAATGTATAAGTAGTAAAAAGGGGCTATGAACTCACCTTAGCGAAAGCGATATCAAACATGGATACCGATCAAAATAATAGTGACAGTAGTGAAAGATGAAATAGGATAAGCTGAGAAACCACGAGCTCCTAACAACGACCTAAAATAAAATGGCGTGTCTTAGATATATACACGACTCCGTACAAAATTGAAATCAATTTTATTAACACAATTATCTTATAGTTAAGACTAGTTTTGAACCAGGGGCCAAAAGTATTACTTTAAAACTCTTACATGTTTGTGTACCTATATTTTATACATAAAAGACCAATATTTAAATATCAACTTGTTTACATGAAAACAACAAATCTTCATTCTAATTTTTCTCATTCGAATAACAGTAGCAGTAACAAATGAAAATATTAAATAGATAGAGTGGTACCTAAGGTGCTTGAAAAAATATGAGTGATTCGACGTCAATAATGGCACGAGTAAGAATACCGCCATAAACACGATTACTACCCAAGTAAAATCTGCCCGATATTCGAACCAAAACACAAACTCGCACCGCGGCTAATGAACGAGAAATTCTTGCCCGAATACAAACGATAAGAAACCGAAACTCAAGTCATATGGACTCGAATCAAGGTCGGGATATGAACCCAACTAAACTAATTCATATATTTTTTTATATAATAACGCTTCAACCTCTACTCATAAAAATTAGTAAAAATATATGTTGAATGATACTTTTTTTGTTGTTGATCTTTATTCGGTTTATATTTTCTTTCGGTAGAAACTAAGTATGTGTGCTTGAACTATTATCTTAGGAAAATGGGTTACATATTTTTTTAGAAAGATGCAAGTTGCAAGTAAAACGTGTCTATCATTGCTACAAGCATATGACAATTGTTTATTAGGATCACACATCATGCTTGACTAGGTGTGTAATCACATAGAAAGATTTATTAGTCCTAGTTTGTAACAAAATATGATAATATTATCGAAGCTCGATATTTTAAAAGTTACGTGATTTGAAAGATACGCGTTACGCACGAAAAATAAACGCTCAATATAAAATAAAAACATCGGCATTCGGTGAACATTGATATTTCAATAAATAAACGAGGACTCATAATTTAATAAACTTTAACACGTCTAATTAAGGAATGACGCCTAAAGGTTTAACGTAAAATATGAAAAATGCTCGTAAAACGAGAAATTAAAACGACGACAATAGAAAATATTTTTATGTCATAACGATAATATTTATGGTCGATGACGGACGTATACTTTACCGATAAATAATAAAAGGCACGTTTTCGATGCGTTAAAATCCTAACCTTGCGGTTAATCGAGAATTCAAAATAGATATATTTTTTTTAAATAAAAAAAAGCAAAGATGATAAATAGAAGTCGATTAATTAATACTGGTCCGAATATTTGAAATAGTATTAGAACTCGGTCTAAATATTAATTTTAAAGTTCGGGTTACTATAGTAAATAAATTTGGAAAAATAAAAATAAAAGTTTTATAATTCCGAATAAAATATTATCAATAATCAGAAAAATAATTAAAATATAATTTAGTTAAAATTCTCGAGATCTCCGGACTTACGTATGAAAAGTAAAGAGGAACAAGTAAAACATTGTAACATCGAGAAGTACGAATAAAAGAATAATTTAATTACCGAGAGAAATATGAGTTCCCACAAAATATCCATGGCAGGCATAGTATGTCAAAGAAGTCTAAATTTGTTAAACCATGTCCTTATTATATTTTTTCTCTTTAATATCTTTTATAAAAAACACAAGAAGAAATATATACAATGCAAATGTGTTATGCAAATGAAAAATGATTGATGAAAAAATTAGGAATGCATATTTTTTTTGGTGGCCAAAGTAGATCAAAAATTTGAAAAATGTTTGAAAAATTAATTTTCGGAGTTATCATGAAGGTCAATGACAAGGTCTAGGTAAGGTCACTTCGATAGAAGACCCCCTACACTTAAGCTAAACATTATTCTCAATGTTTAAGAGTATTGGAGTAAACTCCCCTACACTTATGACATTGATAACTTTGTTTAACCCAAGCTAAGGAAGAGACAACTAAAGGGTATTCATTTTAAAGCACAAGTGTGAATATGAGAAATCACAATAATAACGAGTGAACCGGATACAAGGGCCTCCTCCATAAGCTCCAATGTATGAAATGAGAGAGAGCAACCCTACAAACACGAAGAAGACAAAAGATAGGCACCCCCTACACTTCATCTCGACTATATACCCTTTTATGAATCCTATCCTACCACACTCTATTCTAGATGATCTAATCCTAGTTATTCAAGATTGATTTAAGGAGACTCTAGCTCGACTCATCCCACACTTAAAGTGTCTAAAACCTATCATGGAGAAGAGAAGTTTTGCCCTTTTTAAGAAAAATCTCCATGATGAGGTAAAACATGTTTTCAATGATCAAAACTCCATAAATATACCCCCCCGGATCAAATACATAATTAACATCCCACTTATAACACAATCTAATAACTAACTTCCCAAGCAATGGTGAAAAAGGTGAGGTGGTGTTGTCCAAAGTGGTAGCCCATATGTTTGTCAAAAGGTGATAAGGTGATACTCTCAAATCTGTCACAAGTTTTCCTTTTGTTGCATCAGGCGGATACTTAGATGGTTTAGTAAGCTCTATGACAGGATCAAAAATCCGTTCCTTGATGGGAAAACAACAAGTGTTGGTTTCCTTAGAAGATTATCCCTTGTAGGTCACATGGTGAGAGAAATGTTGAGGAGGAATGGATAATAACAAGCTCTTGGAAGGAACCATCATGACTTGTTTTCCTTTGTCACATTGGAAGGTTGAGGTGGACAAGGAAAAAGGTAAAGGATCTTCATGCAAGAGAGATTTTAAATAGATTATGTCCCCCTCCTCATCAATATAACCAAGAGTGTACTCAAAAGGTATATCCACCTCTAAAAACTCATCACTCTCATCCATGATAGAATCCTCCTCATCACCATAAACATCATAGATTGGTCTATAAAAAATGGTGATTCCTCAAAACTAAAAGAAGTATGATCATAAACAAATGGAGAGTCACAAGTGGAGAGCTCATCATCACTATAATCATCATAAGTTAGTGGATCACAAAGAAGAGATTCTTCATCACTAAAATCCTCATGAATGTCTTCATCATTGTGGAAAAATGGGTTATCATATGAGGTTTCAAAGAGAGGATTGGGATAAATCACAAAATCATCAAAGTTAAGCTCTTGAGGTTCATGAAAATCCAAGGATGAAGTAATGGAGGCTATGGTCTCAACATATGGAGGATCATAATTGCCACTTGTACAAGCTTCATAAAAATATTCATCACACACTTCATCAAGGATATCATCTTGTGTTTTCTCATTCACAACATCAATATGCTTCACTGATTCGGGCTCATTAGACTTCTTTGACAACTTTCCCATGTTAAACACAACTCTCTCATCTCCTACCCACATTGTAATTTCACCTTCCGCCGCATCTATTAGAGTTCTTCCCGTTCTCAAAAATGGTCTACCAACAATCAAAGGAACTCTCGGATCCATATCATAATCAACGACCACAAAGTCCGCGGAAAAGGTAAATCTATCAACCCCAACAAAAACATCCTCCGCAATTCCCACCGGATAAGCTATAGTACGCTTGGCCAACTCAAGAGTCATCTTAGTAGGAGTGAGCTCGGGAAGTGAAATTTTCTTCCAAACCGATAATGGCATGATATTTATGCTTGCTCCTAAATCCGCTAAAGCCATGCAATTTTCCACCCCCGGGAAATTGCAAGGAATCAAAAACCTCCCCGGATCTCCAAGCTTAGTAGGCAACTTCTTAAGCAAAACCACGGAGCAATTTTCATTCAAGGAAGCATTAGGTAAATCCACTAATCTCTCCTTGTTAGAAAGTAAGTCTTTGATCATCTTAGCAAACTTAGGCATATTGGCTAAACCTTCCGCAAAGGAGATATTTATGTTAAGTTGCTTGAACATCCTCAAAAAGTTTGAGACTTGGATATCATCCTTGTTCTTAAGCTTGTCCTTTCTTAATCTTGATGGGTCAGGAAGACTTGGTTTTGGTTGTGGTTGAGTGGTTGATGAAGGATTTTCCTTATTGGTTTCTTCATGAGTAGGTGTGGAAGTGGGAGAAATGGGGGAACTTGAGGATGGTGAACTAGATGTAAAAGGCGTATCACAAGAAGGAATCATAGTAGGCTTTACCAAATTAGGTTTGGGTGGTGAAAGATCCTGAGTTTTCTTTCCACTTCTTGTTGTAATAGCATTGACATTTGCCCTCGGGTTTGTTTGTGTGTTAGAGGGTAAAGCTCCTTGTGGCCTTTGATTAAATGCCATTAAAAGCCTCTTAGTTTGCTCCTCCGCAATGAGTTTCATTTGCTCTTGCATTCTTTTCTCACTTTCACGAATTCTCCTCTCAACATACTCTTGATTATCATATGGCACATATCCTTGATTTTGAATTTGAGGGTATCCTTGATTTGGGAATCCTTGATTGGGTGGATGAAAATTATTTCCTTGATTTTGAAAGGTGTTAGGTGCCTTGTAATTGTTCCCTTGGTATTGTGGTCTTGGACCTTGGTGTCTTTGTAACAATTGAGATGGATTGGGTTGAGTAATGGTGGGTGGGGTGGGAATCCCGGTGGAGCTAGGTAATTTTGAGACTTGTAAGAAAGGTTGTTTGGATTAATATTGGGCTTGAAATGTTCTCTATGTTCTTTTGGGTATGCATAACACTCCCCTTGATAACCTTGTATCTTATCACATTATTGGTAGGAATGGGGACCTCCACAAGTCTCACATGAAAGAGTAATATCATGCACATCATTGGTGGAATTGTTGCCCAAAGAAAGTTTCATAAAGTCATTCATCATGGTTTGTTGCATCTTTTGGGTGTTTTGCATAATTGTTTGACTTTCCTTTTGAGCTTGAGTCAATTCTTGGATGGATGAAATAAGTTGAGTCTCAAATGGTTTAGAACCTCCTTCTTGAATGACATGTACCCTCTCATCAAATTGGGTGTTAGTTTGCACCATTGCTTTAGTCTCAATTATGTCCCAAGCGTCTTGAATGGATTTAAGAAGAATATTTCCTCCCGCGGAAGCATTGAGTGAGTCTTGGTGATGAGGTCTAAGGCCATTGTAGAAAGTATTGATTTGGTGAACTTCATCTAATCGATGGTTAGGGCATCTCCTCAATAACTCCCTATACTCCTCCCAAGCATCACTAAAAGTTTGACTAGGTTTTTTTTGAAAGCCTATAATTAAGTTTCTCAAAGCCGTGGTCTTAGATGGGGGAAAGAACTTGTTCAAAAACTTCTTAGTGAAACCATCCCATGTGGTATTGCTCTCGGGTGGTTGTGTATCTAACCAATGCTTAGCGGGACCCTCTAGTGAAAATTGCACCAATATCAACTTAATGGCCTCATGGGGAACTCCATTGTACTTAATGGTGTTGCAAAGAGCAAGAAATTTCTTAAGGTGATCATGTGGATTATCATTCTTGTTCCCAAAAAATGGTGTGTTTGAAACCAAGTTAATCATGGATGTTTTTAGCTCAAATGTGTTTGCGGGAATATCGGGTATCTTGATAGCATCGGGATATCCTTGCACATTGGATTGCAAGTGCTCCATCAAAAGTCGAGTATCAACTCCGGCCATGGCTTCTTGTTGTGTGTGAATCAAAGCACGATTCTCGGGATCGGCTTGATGGACGACGGTGTTCCTACTCTTTCTCTTTTTCTTCCTTTTCGGAGGAAGGGGTTGTACACCAATCGGTATTTGTGCACGCCCGCGAGTGAGCATGTAACTCAATACGAGGAATGAGAGAGAATCTCTCATTTGACTTTGAAGAAGAAGGGATTATCCTCTTCGAGTTTCAATATGAAATATCCACAAGAAAGTATAATATACGTAATTACTACTTGGGTGCAAGACCCCCAATGAAGCCTTCCTTCTTAGAATACGTACTAGTGAACGGGGGTTAGGTGGCGCGAAGCACTTAAGTACCTATTGACCCTTAGATGGCATTTTATAGCACATCGCCTTTCTATTCACTTTGTAGTTTGTATTCTTCGAATTATTGCCTATTGGAAGTATTTATCTATTCTTGCTTTATTGAATTTGATCGATACATGTGTCAAGGACCGGAACGCCCCCTAACACGGTGTATTGCCTTGGGAATACTTATGGAAGATATATGTATTGGTTGTTCTTATACGTATACGTATTTACATATAATAATATAGAGAAAATATTTTTGTATTTATTGGGGTTTTTAAAGAAAATATTACATGTACATAAAAACCGAGAAAATCCAATAATATATATTTTTGGTTGCAATCTCTTAGGAAAAAGATTGCTTTTTGATTTTTTATTTTTTTGGTCAATTCTTTAGGAAAATAATTGTTTTTGTTATTTTTAGTTTTTATATTTTTTATTTTTTATTTTTTTATGTTTTTGATTTATGATACGTAAAAATAACGTTCACGAGGTGAACGGATCCCAAAAGCCAATTAAAACCGTCAATCGATAGTCTCTCGAAAAGTCAAAGAACCGGCAGCGACACCATTTGATATTGTGTATTGAAGTTCGTTTCTCTCGATTCTTAACCAATTGAAAGTCCTAACAATATCAAGTTTATTATCGTTTTTGGTTGATAGGGTTATTTGGATTTTCTATGTCTATTTAAGCAAGCACGTAAAAATGTGAAAAATATTAAGCCACGTAACCGTAAAACATTTAGCAAATACCAAATTTTTATTCACAAAAGGACAAATTTGTAAATCTATGAAAGTAATGTGCTGAAAATGTAAGTAAATGAAACTTAAATGCTTGAAATGTAAAAATCAGAAAGTTAAAGGACCAATTATGTAAATTCTAACAAACTTCTAACCAAATGTAACAACTTTCAAAACTAATTAACTGAAAATGGCAACTAGTAAAAAGTTATGGACTAAAATATTGTAAACCCTAATTAAATGGAAGTTTAGCTACCAAATAAAACTGTTACAAATTATGGGGACTAAAGTGCAATTAAAAGAGAAATTTCACCAAAAACGGGCACAAGTGACAATAAGGTTCGTATAAGCTCAAAAATGAACCAATTAAGCTCAAACAAGTTTTAAACAGCTTAAAACTGAAAAACACTTAGGCTTGTCCAAGGAAAAAGCTTAAAATGCTCTAAAACTCAAATAAGCCAAGAATAAGCTACAATGAAATCCAGATATGCACATTCTAATTTTTAAGCCAAATCTGATTAAACAGCTTATTGAGAGTCTGAAATGTCTTTTCTTATGAAAAATGATCCAGTAGATAAGCAGGAATTTGAAAATAAGCTGAAACCTAGCTTATTGACTTTTGTTGACCAAAAAGTGAATTTTCTAAAAAGCTCAAAATTTAATCAAGACATGTTTCTAGGTAGGAATGTGGAAGAAAATCACAAGTTTTATGAAGTAGAAATGCCAAACTAAGAAATCAGAATGCAAATTTATCATAGAAACTTGAAGTTGCTTGAGTGCTTATTAAAAAGCTGATACTGAGCTTAATTGTGAAAACTGTATGATTTCCCTACTAACACTTAAGATTCAGATGTTAATGGTGATATAGAAACAGGTTTCAATGATTTTTATCAAGAAATGAATAAATGGCATAGGATTGAAATGTGCTACTTTACTGATGAACTTTTATCACAAAACTGACCCAAACTTTTTATCAACCAATTGCCTGTTTGACTAACTTTTTGACTTGAAAACTACTCAGACTTGTTTTAAATGACCAAATGATTATAAATGAGCAAAGTTTAACCAGCTTATCACACACAAACTACAAAATGTATGCAAATCCAAACACTACTATCTGATCTATTATCAACTTTTATGAAGAGAAATTGAGCAAATGATTTAACTGAGCTATGAATGATGTCTAAACAAACTTGATGAACAAAATGAGGTGTAAATGAGCTAAGAACAGACCATATAACAGACTAATACTCAAAATGCATGAACAAGCTAAGTGACTGATGAAATAATGACATAAACAAGTATAAGCAAGCTAAAAGCTATCAATCTAACAACAAGCTATCTAATCAATAGAATCAAGGAAAAACAGACTAATCATACTTGATCAAGCAACATTTAGTGTTTACACTAGAATTTAGCATGCAATGAACTGTTAAGTGGAACAAAACTCAGAAACATGAAACCTTTTGGCAATAAGCCTCGATTGATGGAGTAGGTAGGCGCTGAGCCTCCTAATCAATGCTAAACCACCACCTTAGCAATAAAATCAACTAATCAACATCTACTATCATCATCATCATATCTACCCAAAATATGCTACAAATCAACTCAGCAACTGAAATGGAAGGAACAACTACAAATCTTCAACAAAAATCTTCTTATGATCAAGTGTGATCACAAGAGACTGATAACAGCAACAAGATTCATCAAGAATGCAGGGTAAAATAAGAAGATTGAGTGAAAACGAGTGTTTTATTGATTTTGAATGTAAAAGTTGGTTACAGAAGTAGGTAATTGGTTACAACTAACTATAACTAACTCAAGAGGTTGTCAAGCTCTTGAGTTTGTTATGCTAACAGCTAACTAACAGAAATGAAGGGAGAAAATTGGAAGTGTGTGTGAATTTCACACTTAGCTACGTACATCAAATGAAAGGACTAATCCCTATTTATAGACAAGAATTGAGAGTGAGTTGGGGTTGATGACGTGTCCCCACCAATAGCAGGCTGCCAGGTGTCACCAATTTCTCAATTGTAGATTCTTGTGTTCTTCATGAATTGGGGGATTTTTATCCTTTGAGTTTCATTTTGATTAGATGTTCCCATTGTATTCCTCTCTTGAAGACGATCAAGTTTCATGTATACATCATCTCTTGAAATGCATTGTAGCTCAAGAACGAATCTAGGTTAGTTTGTTGAAGATGATGCCACGTGGCAGTCTCTGGTTGGGCAAGAATAGAGCACACGGATTATTATCCACAATTGGATAAAATGATTATTGCATGTCAGCTCCTTATTGGTTAGAAAATAGATAGTGGACTTTTGTTGTAGCATAACGGCTCATTAATGAGCTGGTGAGCTGGCTATACTTGCTGGCCATCCGTGTCTTCTTTTTCTTGCATTTTCATTGGTTAAGAGCCAATGCACACGGATCATAACTAAACTTGGTATATTTTTGGCAAATTAAGTCCCTAGAGTATGGCAGAATGTCCAAATGAGCTAGAATCTTCATTCCAATGACATTTTTGGTCCTTCCACTTGCATACTTGTTTAGTTTGACCCTTTGACTTGTTTGACTTTGGAGTTGACCATGTTTGACTTTAATCTTGACTTTAACCAATTTACACTTTGAGTCCTTCAACTTTGGAATGTTGTCAAGATAGGTCCTTCATCTTCAAAATCTTGTCATCTTTGATCATTCTTTGTCTTTTACATCCAAATAAGCTTGAATTCTTCTTGTTTGCTTGAAAATGTATCCTTCTTACCTATTTGAACACAAACACAAAACATACCACATAATTCCACTTTATAGCACAAAAGTTAGGTATTTTCCATGTGTTTTAGGGTGATTTGTTGATTAATTGATATGAGTTTTTGCTCATATCACTCAACATGTCTTCCAATGTCTGAATCGTTCGCTCCGATTGCCCGTCTGTTTGAGGATGAAAAGCCGTGCTAAGCTTAAGTTGTGAACCCCAAGCTTTCTTCAGACTTTTCCAAAATCGCGAAGCGAATCGAGGATCTCTGTCTGAGACGATGCTGGATGGAGCACCGTGGAGTCTCATGATCTCTCTTCTATATGTATCGGCGAGTTTACTGACCGAATCTTCCTTGCGGGTCGGTAAGAAATGAGCTGATTTGGTAAGTCGATCTACGATAACCCAAATTGCATCGTGCTTCCTCTTGGTTGGCGGAAGACCAGTAACAAAATCCATGGTGATTTTGTCCCACTTCCACTATGGAATATCTAACGGTTGAAGGAGACCGCCAGATCGCTGATGCTCAATCTTAACCTGCTGGCAGGTCAGACATTTGGAGACGTAAGTGGCAACATCCTGTTTCATACCACTCCACCAAAAGTACTGCTTGATGTCATGGTACATCTTAGTCGAACCAGGATGTATAGAAAATGGGGAACTATGAGCTTCAGCTAACAAGGCTTCCTGGAGTTCTTGATCATCAGGAACACAAAGTCTCGTGCCCTGCCATAAGATACCATCTGCATCTACTCTGAACTCTGTCTGCTTCTCCAAATTCTAAATTATCGCCCAGATTTCTCCATCATCTTTCTGAGCTTCCTTGATCTTAGAGAGTAACTCGGGTTCTACTCTAAGATTATCCCAGTAACCGTGCTGTCCACGTACCATGATCTCTATGTCTAGTCGCTCCAAGTCTCTTATGATTTCCTCCTTAATCTCAATGCCGTTAATCATTCCAGACTTTCTGCTAAGTGCATCTGCTACTACATTCGCCTTGCCAGGATGATACTACAGATTAATGTTATAATCCTTCAACAGCTCTAACCATCTCCTCTGTCTCATGTTCAATTCACGCTTAGTGAAGATATACTTCAAGCTCTTGTGGTCCGTGAAAATGTCACATGATTCTCCATATAAGTAGTGCCTCCATATCTTCAATGCAAACACGACTGCAGCAAGTTCCAAGTCATGCGTAGGGTAATTTTCCTCATAAGGCTTAAGCTGCCGTGAAGCGTACGCGATCACTTTTCCATGTTGCATGAGAACACAACCAAGTCCCTTCCCCGATGCATCACTGTAGATTTGAAATCTACCCGTACCAGATGGAAGAGTAAGAATAGGTGCAGATACTAATTTCTCCTTCAGGTCTTTAAAGCTCTTCTCTCGTTCTTCAGTCTAGACGAATTTCTCCCCTTTTCTGCATCAGTTTGGTCAATGGTAGTGCTAGGCAGGAAAAGTTCTCCACGAACCTACGGTAATAGCCAGCTAAGCCTAAGAAACTGCGGACTTCAGTTGCTGATGTCGGCCGTGGCCACTTAGTAATAGCCTCAACCTTCGATGGATCCATAGTGATTCCTTCTGCTGATACAATGTGACCTAAGAATGCCACCTTGTCTAACCAGAACTCACACTTGGAGAATTTAGCATACAACTGCTCCTGGCGAAGAATCTGTAGTACTGTACAAAGATGGTATTCGTGTTCCTCCTTGGACTTTGAGAAAATCAGGATGTCATCGATTAAGACAATGACGAACTTGTCCAGAAATTCATGGAAGATTTTGTTCATCAAATCCATGAACACTGCTAGAGCATTGGTCAGGCCGAATGGCATGACTACAAATTCGTAGTGGCCATAGCGTGTACGGAAAGCAGTCTTGGCGTTGTCCTGCTCCTTAACCCGTAGCTGATGATAGCCTGAACTGAGATCAATCTTGGAGAAGTGTTTGGCCCCTTGGAGTTGGTCAAACAGATCATCTATACGTGGTAGTGGATACCTATTCCTGATGGTAATCTTGTTGAGCTCGCGATAGTCTATGTAAAGACGAATACTGCTGTCCTTCTTCTTAACAGATAAGACCGGTACGCCCCATGGAGATGCGCTCGGTCGAATGAAACCTCGTTCTTTAAGTTCTTGCAGTTGATCCTTCATCTCTTTTAACTCTATGGGAGCCATGCGATAAGGAGCCTTGGAAATCGGCTCAGCTCCTGGGATGAGCTCGATGTTGAATTCCACTTCGTGTGCAGGTGGTATGCCCAGAAGTTCTTTTGGAAATACATCTTGAAATTCTGACACTATCGGCTGATCCTGAATTGATGGGGATTCAGTATGCATGTCATGAATCGTAGCTAGATAACCCTCGCAGCCATGTGACAATAGTGCACGTGCTTGCAGGGTTGATAAGATTTGTACAGACCTGTCGGGTACAAACCCGTTATGAATGTACTCTGGTGCATTAACATCACCGAAGATGACTCGATATGAATGGCAGTCTATGGTAGCATGATGCTTGGATAGCCAATCCATGTCCAAAAGCATGTCAAAGTCATTCATCTCCAGCGGAAGTGCGTCAACAGGACGAACCTTATCGTCAAATTCTAGAGGAAGGCTCTTGTACACATGGGTTATAAGTACAGAGTCTCTCAAAGGCGTGGAAATACTGAGTCTATTCTCTAGTGGCATGGGGAGTATCCTAGCATTCTTGACATAAGCAGTAGAAATGACCGAGTGAGTAGCACCCGTATAAAATAGAACACATGCAGTCTGACCATTCATATACAAGATTCCAGTGATGGTACATGTAGACTTGTTGGCCTGATCGCGAGATGTCGTATAGACGCGTCCAGTGGTAGGAGGCGGCTTGGTATCAGCATGTCCTGATGTGCCCTCCATCTCGCCCTTGCGGCAGTCCTTCATGCGATGGCCAGGAAGACCACACTTGAAGCATGCGTCACTGTCGCGGCGACATGGTCCTGGGTGCCTACGGTGGCAAGTAGAGCAAAGAGGATGAGTATATCCTCCAGCAGGTGCTCTGGCTGGCTGAGAACCTGATAAAAAATTATACATGAGACATGATAATAGGGTACAAAGGACAATGCGGATGATCGTAAGATTGAATACCAGTGATAGCTGGACTGCTAGGCTGTGAACCTCTCTGGTTCTGGTCCCTACCATTTCCATGGTTCCTGGTAGAAGATTTGCTAATGTGTCAAAATTATGAGTTATAACATGAAATCATAAGAAAATGCGTAAGTATAAGGACCTGCTGCTGTTGGAGTGTCCAGCGTTGTTACGGTAATTATCATTACCGCCACGCTTATCCGTAGCAGAACGGTCATTAGTCTGATCGTTTCCCTTGGGTTGATTAGGCTGCTGCTGAGTAGCCGACTGAGACCGGTCCCCAGTCTTCTGCCTGCAAGATACAATTTAAAGAGATGAAATATTGACATATACTGAAAGAATACGGATTGGTCGCTGCTTGAATACGAATGTTTACCTCTTATCGGGTCTCTCTGCTTCCCCAAACTCATCTCTCTCCTACAGCATCTCCAGCTTACGTGCTGCATCGGCCACTTGTGCTACCGTGTTAAACGTAGCACATACCAAGTTGTTTGCGACCGATGTGTGAAGAGCCCACCTAAAGTGGTGTGCCTGCTCTTCAGGACTACCTGCCGCTGCATCAAGGAAACCAGCTAAGCAAAGAAAGCGCTGCATGAAATCGTTGCTATTCTCTCCAGCTCTCTGTCGGATCCCATGGTACTCCCTCTTCAGCTTGTCTTGCTCAGCCTTGGGAAAGAACTGCTCCATCGCCCTATCTCTGAACTGAGCCCATGTCAAACCAGCCACCCAATTATCACCTCCCTCAGACTGCTTCAATGCTAACCACCAATTTAACACATCGCCTTCGAACCGATAACATGCCAACCTCGACTTAAAGATGGGGTCACAACCCATAGCATCGAAGATCTTCTCGATGTGAGCCAACTAGCTTTCAGCTTCACTAGGGCTATCTGTTCTCTCGAAAGCTCGAGGATGGAGCTTTTGAATCTCTCCAGCCATGTAGCCAATGTCATTGGAGGAGGAGGAGGAGGTGCTGGGTGATGCTGCTGATTGTTGGCAGCCTGAACCTCAGCCTTGATGTCGTTCCTCAACTTAGGATGCAAAGCTTGCATTGCAGCTTGGATTGCTGCATTGAGTTGTTCCTTCTCGCGTGTGAGAACCATCTTATAGTGTAACATAAAATACATGATTAAACTGATCAAAACATAAAATATATACATGAAAAAAATTTATACCAATAAACCATGAGAAAAATTTTATGCAGAAAAACTAGTACATGAATGCATGATGCAGTTTTATGAAAACTTTTGTATGCTCGAGAGTGAACGCTATGGTCAGTTCACCCAAAATAAAAGACATGGCGAGGGGATGTCTATGGGTCGGTCCCAAATTTAAAAGTTTCGATAAAACACATGCGACCAAATAGGGCCAGTCCTGTATCAACCATTACTTAGTCATAAACCTGCTACAATGACATATATATTTATGCATGAAAATGATGAATGCATGAAAACCGACTGTCAGTTCTAGGAAGACCATAGTGACTACCCACTAATCACAGGTCATGTTTTGAGAGCCTACAGGTCGAAGCCTTGGCTCTGATACCATAACTGTAACACCCCATTTTGATAAATGGAACGTCACGCGTGATTATGGCGTGTCATCAAAGCATACAAGGATAAATGTCTAAACATTACATGACCATAAAGGAAATAATGGAATCAAACATCGGTAGTCCAAAAGTTGAACTCATCACACAGAAACATAAGTACTATAAATGAAAGGACTAAACAATGTCCATGAAATGAGCATCAAAGTATAGATAAATGCATAAAGTAAAGAAGGCTAGAAAGCTTCAAGTCCATATGCACGTACGCTTAAAGTCTACGAGCGTCCCTGAGTACCTGCCGTTTTGGGAACATGAAAAGGAAAACGGCTGAGCAATGCGCTCAGTGCACGGATGTACAAGTAAAGCATGAATAATATAAGCATATAAGCATGAAACAGCGGAAGAAACTAAGTCCTGGATAACCCGGTTATATCTTAGTAAAACTGATTTTATAGTTTAAAAAGCCTTATGTTTATCTTGTGAAAAATGTTTAACATATTTTACCGTTAGCCAATATAGGTCATGAAATATCAACGTGCATGAATTCTTGGAGGGGTGACCTCGTCATGCAAATTATAGGGGCTGCCTCTAATTTAATATAGTGGTTTTGGGTAGGAGGGATCAGCTCCTTATGAAGGATGCAAGGCACACACCACATTCACA
The DNA here is from genome assembly GCA_025667525.1 of Glebionis coronaria. Classification (NCBI taxonomy): domain Eukaryota; kingdom Viridiplantae; phylum Streptophyta; class Magnoliopsida; order Asterales; family Asteraceae; genus Glebionis; species Glebionis coronaria. The sequence continues at coordinate 65,277,088 of CM046874.1, read as the reverse complement.
CTGAGTAATCTGCTAAAAACATGTAACTAGGATGCACCCATACGCCCCACCTGATAATATAATAAATGGCCAAAAGCTGAAAGAGACGCCACGATCAATCACTCCGCCGTGGGGAAGTCATAACACTAGTGCCTCTAGTGTTATGGTTATGGTACCTCCATAATTAGGTGAAACTGGTCATGCATGTATATGGCTTTAAGTATTCTAATTAAACATAAGCAATCAAAACATATAAAATATATACTAGGGAAAACAGTTGGCTGCATAGGGGGAATCCTAATAAGGAAAGAATGTCCATACTGAAAGGACGGAGAATCTGTACCTTATGTCTAGTGAATGAAGAAGACGAACGGAAGAGAGTCCTACTTCGGTATCACTAATGCTACATAAATACATACGTGTATAAGTATCTGATTACTGAGTACGTAACTGATTTTATATCATGTCTTAGCTTGTTTTATATGTTCATGTCATGTTTTACTGATTTAAGCTTTATACTGTGTTTATCTTATATTCTGTCTATTCTAATTAAGTATTACCTGTATTTCATGTATTATTATACTTGTTGTGTAATAATAAGTAACTTTCTAAAAATAGCAGGTTCCCTAAAATAGAAAGTTTCCAAAAATAGAAAGTTACCAAAAATAGAAAGTTTCCAAAAAGAGAAAGTTTCCAAAAATAGAATTACTGCTTAAAATAGATAAGTTTCTAAAAATAGAAAGTTTCCATAAATAGATTAGCCGCCTTAAATAAATAAGTTTCTATTCCATAAATAGATATAAGCTGGTTAATTAAGCTAATTACATAAGCTTAAGTGTTTTCTGATTAATTTTCTAAGTCATGTGATTATATAGTATAGTTTATTAATTATTACATCTAAACTAAATAAACTATAGGTTAAAGTATTTAATTAAATATAACATGATTTTAATTAAATAAAGGTAAAATACTTAGATTAAAACATGTATTATTATCTATTAATAATATAACCTAAGTCATGTAAATTAATTAATTATAAGTCATGCTTTTTAATAATTAATTAATTATATAGTCTTATTAAAGATAAATACTTAGGTTAAAATTCATGAATTAATAATTAAATTAATAACCTAAGTCATGTAAATTAAATTAATCATGTTCATGCTTTTAATTAATTTAATTTAAGTCTTGAAAAAAATAACATAACTTGTAAAAATCATAAACCTTGAAAAAAATGATTCATGAACCGGACCCGTAACCATCACCATACCCCGACCAAGGTCGGGTTTTCCCTTGCCCTTGCTGTTGCCGTGACACTATCACCACTATATCGAGACCATATGGTCTCGGTGGTGTGAAATAAGCCAAGCCGAGACCCCCTTGGGGCTCGGTTAGGCGTCGGCTAGACCACAAACACCCATAAACCCTTGATTTGATTTAACCCCATTATTAGAACATGTTTATATTACTTGCTTTTAATTAGTTTATTAAAAACATCATGATTTTATGTGATTATATAAATCAAAACATAAAAAGAAAAGGTTAAAGGTTATATCGATTACGTGAAATCAAGAAGGATGAACACACCCAATTCCTTGTAATAAATCCAAGATCAAAATCAAACCGAATCACCCTTTGGTGATGTTAAAACCCGGCGGCCAAGGAGCAAAGAAAAGAAAAACTAGGGTTTTTCTTATTTTCTAACTTTTGTAAATAATGAACATGTTTTTCCTAAATTCCCTAGTTAGTAAAATTACATGGGCTAAGCCCATGTTTCTTGGTATAGCCGTGGGTAGGGGGCCCCACATGGGGTAACCTGAACCTTTCTCGTGTCTAAAATAATAGTGTGTTCTCGTGTTTGTGTTTTACGTGTTTTAATTAGTTATCGATCGTGACTTAATATATTTATTCGTGTTCGTAATAAATATATATACATACGTAATATTAGCTCGTGATTAATTTACGTTCATGATTTCATGTTCGTATGTTCGTGGTTATAATTATTATTGAAATAACTATCGTGTGTTAATACGTAATAAATACTTATCGTGTTATAACACGTACGTAATACTTGTAATTCTTGTTCATGCAACATAAACGTGCTATAAAAGGAAAGTTCTAATCATGTACGTACGATCTTAAGGGTACTATTCATGGTAAAAGCATGCGGGTTTTACATAAACGCTCGAGCATTTGATCCACGAAAGGAAGAGGAAAATGATCCTTACGAGTGGCATCATTGAGCTTACGATATTCTATGCAAACTCGCCAACTCGTTACGAGTCAAGTAGGAACCAACTCGTTGTTTTCATTGGGAATAACGGTTATTCCACCTTTCTTAGGCACACAATGGACGGGACTAACCCATGGCGAATCCGAAATAGGGTAAATCATTCCGGCATCAAGAAGTTTGATAACTTCTTTCTTAATGACTTCATGAATTTTTGGGTTTACCCTTCTTTGACTTTGGATTGCGGGTTTAAAGTATTTTTTTTCTTCCATGAGAATTTTATGAGTGCAAAAGTTAGGATCAATTCTGCGGATGTCAGAGATTTTCCAAGCAAGTGCTTTCTTATGATTCTTAAGCACTTCGATAAGTCGAGATTTTTATCCTCTTTTAAGTCCTTAGCAATGATGACGGGTAACTTCTTATTGTCTTCTAGGAAAACGTATTCTAAATGAGACGGTAAATCCTTAAGCTCTAAATCTGGTGGATTGTCGGTGGAAGGCTTAGTGAAATTCGGATCATCATTTATGATTTCCATAGGAGAAGGTGGAGAAATATGGTCCTCATTGAGAAGTTTCTCAATGGTACGAATGTCTTCGTCCCAATCGGAGGGAGAATCGTCATATTTTAAGTCCACATCCCCTAAACTTGCTTCGAATTCTTGTAAAAGAAAGTCACTTTCTCCAAATGGAGTCAATTATGGAGCAATAGAAGCCACTATCTCAACATGAGGTAAATGAGAAATCCCGCTTTTACAAGCCTCGTGAAAATGTTCTTCACATGCTTCGTCGAGCACATCGATGTAATTCACGGATTCGGGCTCATCGGTAAGTTTGGAAAGTTTACCGATGTTAAAGACGATTTTATCATCCCCGACCCTCATGATAAGCTCACCCGCGGCTACATCAATCAATGTACGCCTGGTTTTCAAGAAGGGTCGTCCCACAATTAAGGGAACACGGGGATCCATATCATAGTCGACTACAACGAAATCGGCGGGAAAAGTGAATTTTTCGACTCCTACGAAAACATCCCCTCGGCTATCCCCACCAGATAAGCAACCGTATGGTTAGCTAATTCCAAGGTCATACGAGTGGGGACTATCTCGGGTAAAGATAATTGTTTCCACATGGACAATGGCATAAGATTGATACTCGCTCCGAGATCCTCCAAGGCCATACAATTCTCAACACCCGGAAAACTGCAAGGAATAAGGAATCGACCGGGATCTCCTAACTTAACCGGTAGTTTTCTCAAAAGAAACACGGAACAATTCTCATTCAATTGGGTATTGGCAATATCGAGCAATTTTTCCTTATCACTTAAAAGGTCCTTAAACATTTTAGCATACTTAGGCATGTGAGCGAGAGCCTCAGCAAAGGTGATATTAAAATTCAATTGTTTGAACATTTTTAGGAAGTTCGAAACTTGAATATCATCCTTATTCTTCAATTTCTCTTTCCTCAACCTTGAGGGATAAGGTATATTGGGTTGAGAGGAAGGCTTTAGAGTGGATTGCTCACTCACATCCTTTGGTGGAGGAGGGGTAGAAATGGAAGGTGAAGGAACCGGTTTTGGAACCGAAGGTGTGGTATAAGATTTAGGTAAAGGTGGAACATAAGGTGTAGAAGAAGGCATAATGGGTGGTATGTCACAAGTAGAAGGTGAAGGAGGGTGGGTAGAAGAAGAAGGAATCTCGGGTCCTTGTTTAGGTGGGGGAATAAGAAGGTTCTTCGGTGGTCTTACCGCTCCTAGTAGTGATGGCATTAACGTTAGCCCTAGGATTGGTCATGGTGTTAGAAGGGAGGGCACCTTGGGGACGAAGGGTTTGAATCATTTGACAAAATTTCTTATCGGTCGATTCTTACATTTCTCTCATGGTTCATTCATGTTCGGTTAATTTTTGTAGAACCAAGTCCATTTGAGGATTATGCATGTTCATTTGATTATACCCTTGATTTTTAAACCCTTGATTAGGAAAACCTTGGTTTTGATATTGATTATAATTTTGAAAACCTTGATTAAATCCTTGATTTTGAAAACCTTGGTTATGAAATCCTTGATTTTGATTATTAAACCCTTGGTTTTGCCCTTGAAAATTCCCTTGATTTTGATTAAAACCCCTTGTATTTGAATTCCGTTGAAAATTACCCTGTTGAGGACCTTGGTTCCTATTTTGGGCGGGTAAGGGTGGTCTTTGTGGAGCTACAAAACCCGGGGGAGCCAAATAGTTATTAGACTTATAAGACAAATGGTTAACATCAACATTTTGTTTGAAATGAACCCGCTCATTTTCATTGTTGTTATAAGCATAAACTTCTAGTTGTTGATTGTAAACCTTGTCACAATTATAATACGAATGTGGTCCACCACAAGTGTCACACGTTTCACAAGTCTCTTTTAAGGCATTTACTTGCACATTGTTCTTAACATGTAAAGCAAGGTCGGTCATGATTGAAGTAAGCTTGTCAATTTTCTTGTCGTTCTCACTAGTACTAGCACTTGCCATAGTAGCCCTAACACTCTTGGTTTGAACTTTTGCCATGTTTTCAATTGTTGCCCAAGCCTCGTTCATGGATTTCACAAGAATATTACCCCCCGCGGCACTATTAAGTGAGTCTTGGTCATTAAGAGTTAAACCATTGTAAAACATATTGATTTGATGCACTTTTGTAAAACCATGTTGTGGACATTTTCGTAAAAGCTCCTTAAAACGGTCCCAAGACTCACTAAACGTTTCCCCATATTATTTTTCAAAGGTAATGATGTCATTCCTTAAAGAGGTGGTCCGTGATGGTGGGAAAAAGTAGTTAATGAACTTGGTCTCTAAATCAATCCATGTGGTAATACTTTGGGGTGGTTCCTTATCAAGCCAAATTCGGGCTTGTCCCTCGAGGGAAAAAGGGAAGAGGAGTAAACGAATGGCCTCTTGTGGCACCCCATTGTATTTGACGGTGTTTTCCAATTGTAAGAAACGTTTTATATGAGCGTGTAGGTCATCATTAGTATGGCCTAACAATGGTGAAGCGGAAACCATTTGAATAAAACCCGTTTTTAGTTCAAAATTATTTGCTCCAATATCCGGCAACACAATCGCGTCATCATTTCCTTCAACGTGAGATTGTAAAATCTCAATCATTGGTCGATTATCCGTTGCCATCGTGTTGTTCAAAGCTCGATTCTCGGGATCGGCTTGATTGACGGTCTTTTTGTTCTTCTTCTTCTTTTTAGAAGAATTAGATGTATTTGGTACACCACTCGGTATGTGTGCACGCGCGCGAGTGCGCATACAACTAAACTCGAGGAATGAGGTAGGAGACCTCGGTCGACTTTGAGAGGAAATGGATTATCCCTCTCGAGGTTCAATATTAAAAGCCACAAAAATATATATACGTAATACTACTTGAGTTGGCAAACCAATAATCGGTCGTCCCTCTCAATATACGCACAAGCAAGCGGGGAAACGTGGTGGCACAAAACACTTAAAAACCTTTTTCCTTAGACGGCCTTTTATAGCTCGTCGCCTTATACCCACCTTATAGTTTGTATAAATAGAGTTCAAACTTTTTACTAGTATTTATCTATTTTGCCTTTTTTTTCGTTTTGGATTCGAATACAATAGCTAGGTGATGAAATCCCAACTAAGGTCTTATTTGGAAGTAGGTAAATTGATTGTTCTACGTAATACAATATAGTAAAAGAAAAATCTTTTTGTATTTTTTAGAAAATATATATTCACAATAAAAAGCGAAACAAATCGAAATAAGAAAAATAACAATAATACGTAATATTTTTGGTGTAATACTTTAGGAAAAGTATTACTTTTTGGATTTTTCAATTTTTTTGGTGCAAATCTTAGGAAAGAGTTTGCTTTTGTGATTTTTTTTTGTATTTTTAAGTTTTTGAATTTTTTATGTTTTTTATTTTTAACAATAAAAATAACGTTAAAAAATGAACGGATCCCAAAATCCAAAGCTTCTCACGAAAAGTCGTCAATCGTAACGAGCGAAGCGGCAGCGGCGCCAATTTAATATATGAATTTTGCAATTCTTTTTTTATCTCTAATTATCGTTCCTCGACTCGACTCGAATTGATTTCCAATTTTATCGTAAAATTAATTGTTTTCGGTTAAGAGTACTTGTTTTGGTATTTAAAACTAAAAACTATTTAATCTATTTAAAAAGAAAATACTTTAACACTATTAAGATTTAATTAAACAATTATAAACTATTTAAAAATTATCAACTAATTTATTTTGAAAATTACTTTTACTATTTAATAAGCAAAATCTATTTAAAACTAAGTTTTATTTAAAAAATAAATTAATTAAAATTTATATTATCTAAAAAAAACTAATTTATCTAAGAACTAATTTTAAATTTCTAAAACAATAAAATATTAAATCTAATTTATTTAGAAACTAAAATCTAATAAAAAACACTTTAACTTTCTAAAAGTAATAAATATAATAAAACTTTTAATTTAAAATTTATCAAAATAAAAATTAGTATCTAAAAGCTATAATAAAACTGACAATGTTCAAACGGACTATATTAATTCTAAGAACTTTAATGAAACACAAGAGAGTAACTAGAGCAAATGGTTAACTTGTTTGGCAGCTACCCGTGAGGTCACAGGTTCGAATCCCTTGGGAGACTTTTTTTGCTATTTATTTTTGAAAGCTGAAACACCAAACAAGGTCACAAGAGTGACTCAATGGCTGCTATTTGGACTGATAAATCAACAAATACACTAACAGACCAATTGAGTCTGTTAGCTTATGATCAACAGATAAAACAACACAGGCAAACTAAACCAAATCAGCAAAGAAATACATCTAATAAGCAAAGCATAAGACAAATAAAAGCTGAAAAATCAAACATAACAGATTTATAAACTCAGATCCACCTCACAGATTCAGCAGACTAAAATCAAATACCTAGTCCTTATAAAACAAATCTCTCTAATCAATTTTAAATATCAACCTTTATATTCAAGTAAACTCCAAACTAATTTATCTTATAAATCAAAAGCTAAGTTACAGATTGTTCAAGCTTACTATGGATTAATCAACTCTACTCAATTCAATGGTCTCACATCAACAACTTACAAACTAGACAAAATAAAACAACCAGCAGACTACTAAATCAGATATATAACAGCTAAAAAAACTAGCATCAAACCTCACATATTCATATTTATCCAAACTTAGATCCAAACAACTTAAATCTAAAACTCAATATAACTCCTAACTTATATCAGATTCAATAAACTCAAACTAAAGCAGATACTCAAAGCAAAAGGCAAATAATCAGATAAAAAAACATTCAGCAACTTATATAAATCTCAGCAAGTCTAAACAAGGCAATACCAATAAGCAGACTCAAATTAACACAGACAAAAATCATCTAAACAGTTCTGATAAACAGAAAAACTTAAACAGATTAATCTAAGAATTAAAATAACATGAAAATTAAAAAAGAGATTAAACCTTTTGAAGAAACCTTTGAGCAGTAGAGCGGCGTTGAGCCGTCTAATTTAACCGAATAGAAACACCATTCGCCATTAATCAAACCCGTCAACACCACTCGAATCATCAAAACCAACGAACCACTTTCTTTACACACTTTCCAGCGGGGAAAGTATATTTTTCCCAATATTTATTTAATATTAACTAATTCAAACTATTATTTAGCTTAAGTCAACTAATATATATTATTATGATAAAACAGTTTAAGGATAAATTGCAGTAAATTTAAATAGAAAATATGAGACAAGATTAAACTGAATTAAATTTTATTAATAATAGAAACTAATTATAATACTTGAAAAAGAAAATTACAATTAAATCCTAAATCAATTTAAGCATAATAACTAGGGGAAAAAATGGGACAGAATAAAAAATTACAATATTCGGGGTTTTATAGGCAAACCCCAAAACTTGTTGATGAAGATTTGTTGAGCAAATCTCGAATCTTAACCGTCCAATCCATCTTTTCTCTCTCTTTTTCTTGATCTACGGCTGAAACTTATTTACCCATCACACGGATTGCCACCATGGATGGGTTTGTGCTAGTTGTGCTTTCTCTTTGCAGATGTGGCATGATTTTATTGGAGGGTTGTAAGATGGTGTGTTGTCTCAACCAATAAGAGACGAGAAGGGGGCCACGTCACCCATAGGACCTCCATCTTCATGATCTGAAAAAGAGGGTGATTTAATTTCCCTTGCGTGTCAAACACGCGCTTGAATTAATTAAAAACCCCACATTTATTTTGGGTTAGGGTTTGGGTAACAGTGAAAAGGGTATCTGGTTATTTGGGGTGGGAGAAGAAGGTAAACTTCGTTTGTAGCAAAAATAATGTGTGGTATGGGTGTGTGTAGTTTTGAGTTAACGTTTGAACAAGAAAACGTTTTTAACTTGCACGTCCCATTTTTTAACCAACCGGGTTTTAAAGCCCATGATAACTTCCACTAGTTTCTTTATTTTAGTTAACACTTGGGCTTGGGCCCAAATTCTTATTTATCCGTCACTTTTATAAAAGTTAATGGGCTTTGTATTTTGGGCTTGGTTACAAAATGAATAACATTAACTTCCTTATTGGGCTTTTGGGCCCAATACCCAAATGTGGGACCCACAAGCCCAAATAACTCCATTAAGATGAAATCCACTAAAAACGGACTCGTTTTTGGCTTTGTTGATCTTTTCTTCAAAGTTGTGTCGATTTTGCCGGTTTTCGTGATCTTCGTACACTTTTGGTTCTTTGACTTTGACTTTGTCTCTTTCTTTGATTTTTTTTCAACAATTGACCGTGAAATCCTGTGTTTTCTTTCCTTTTGATCTTTTGTACCTATTTCACACAAAAACACAAAACCACACGTAATTCCGACTTTTACGATATTAAACACATGATTAGGTCTTGTTTTTCATTGATTTTAGTGACAAAAGGATAAGTGTTTACACACTTATTAGTCTTCTTGGAAAATGTATTCTAAATGAGACGGTAAATCCTTAAGCTCTAAATTCGGTGGATTGTCGGTAGAAGGCTTAGTGAAATTCGGATCGTCATTTATGATTTACATAGGAGAAGGTGGAGAAATATGGTCCTCATAGTGAAGTTTCTCAATGGTACGAATGTCTTCGTCCCAATCGGAGGGAGAATCGTCATATTTTAAGTCCACATCCCCTAAACTTGCTTCAAATTCTCCAATCTTTATTTTGGATTTTGATATACAACGACCCGCCTCCTTTTAGGACTTGGATCTATTTATCCTCATACCTTGCTAGGGTCTTTTCGGATAGACTTCTCCATGATCTTTAGGGGAGTATTTGCTTTTCGTCGTGTGTCTCGATCCTTCATATTGATTTTTGAGAAATGATTCTTCACATCACTTGGGATCTTTAGCAACAAAATGTAGCCCTCATGCCTTGTTAGGGCCTTTTCGGACTCGCCAATCTTTGCACCTCGCTTCAATATGTTATGCCTTGGCTATGAACTCTAATTAATACCGAGTAACTTTTAAACGATCTTGTGCTAGAAGCTAAGTAACCTTTCAAATCGTACGAACTTACTTATTGCAATTAAATTTATTAACAAGCGATGGGAGAAAATGCTCATAATCAACTCACATAAATTAATGAAAGAATTCCAAACTTATAATTGACTCTATCATCTCTCGTCCTCCATAATTTCAAATCTCAAGGAATGAGACTCGTAGATGCTTAGCCTATTAAATCAAAGTTTTGGGTTTTCCAGTCATCTATAGGATCTTGCAACTTCTTAGACTTTTTCAAGTTTAGAATTCGCATTTTAAAGTTCCCTTGATAAACGACTTTCTAGGATCAATTATAGGAACTTGCGAAAAGTTCTTGTTCTTAACCCGTAAGAGTTAAGACTTTCGCGTTTTAAAGTTCCCTATATAAAACCCTAGCAAAACTCGATTTAAACACGTTAAGGATACTAGCTAGAGTAAACTTAGATCTTGGCAATGTGAAATTTCTTTTAGGCCATTTAAGCTTCAATTTCAAATTTTGGCAATGCGAAAAAAATTTCGACCAAAAATTCAAATTTTCGGACCAAAATTCAAAATTTTAGGCCAAATTTCAAATTTTTTAGGTTTTATTTTTCATTAAAAATTTCATTTTCAAACTTTTTTCCTACTAGTTATTGGCTATTGCTTATTCGATTTCAAAATTTAGTGTTTCAAAATTTTTTCGGCTTACCGTTTTGTCGGACTGAGGAATTTTTTGTCGGGCTGGAAAATTTAGGCAAAGTTTGATTTTGTTGACATTCCAACACACGCTTTCTACGAATTGAGATCCTGTTTTTCACACGACTTCTACTATAACTTATCAACAAGACAGTGATGCTACGGGTTTTGAGCATCGTGATAGCCATGTAAGAAAGAAGAGGAATGCTTCCCATCTCCAGTCTCAGCTTCTTATAGCACAAAAGGAAGAAGCAGGAATTCCACTTCTAGCTGAAGAGTTTGATCTAATGGCATCTGCATCAGCATATGATTAGGAAGAAGAGGTGACTACCGACTCCATCTGGATGGCTAATTCGCAGCAATTATCCACATCGGTAGTTCAACCTGACAGAGCTCCTGTGTATGATTCAGACGGTTCCTCTGAGGTACACCCACGTCTCAATGATAATGAGTTATATAATATGTCTAATCAGGAGGAAGAGTATACTGAGTCACTTGAGCCTTCCACTAAGACACACGGGGTTCAAACGAATAATAGCAATATTATTTCTAATGCGCCCAGTGTGGACCTTAGTGGAGATCAAGTAGCGCAACCTACAACCCTTCCCGACGAGACGCATGCGTATTATAAATCATTATTTGATAAGCTTGCCAAGGATGTTGCTCATGCGAATGTGGTTAATAATAAGTTTAGAGAAACTAATGTGTGCGGGATATAAGGAACGGGAGAAATTTTTGAGATTCATCATGCTAAAATCAAGAAACTTGAACAAGATCATGCTACAACGGTTTATCAAGAAAAATGCACCACTAAGAAATTAAATGCCTTACATTTAAGTAGTGCTAAAAAGATAAGCGAATTGAATGATGAAATCACCTCTCTTAATAAACAGCTTTCAACTGAAAAATCTATCATTTTGGATTTAAAAGAAGAACAAAAAAAGCTGAAACATGATTTCAAAATTCCAGAAGATGGGCTTCTTGAGGATTTTTCAAAGCTCAGGATAGGATTAGGGAATTAGAGAACCTTTTGGTAAAATGTAGCCAAACTATGCAAACGATAAATATGCTCGCACCTAAAGTGAATGAGATAAATTACACCCGTTACAAAATGGCCTTAGGTTGTCCTATTCCTCCCGATCCCGAATATCTTAAGCAAGTTCAGGCCACAAATCAAACTCTATATAATGGTAGTGTACTCTTGTCTGATGAGCATGATCCTCCTAGTGTGCATAATTCTAAGGAAACTACTGAACTTGCAGTAGAGACTCGTTTAAGAATGAAAAAGCTTGATAAAGAAGTGACACCCGTTTATTATCCGAAATTTAATCCTCCAACTATTTTTGTTCGGTCTAAAATGAGTACTGAAATGCTTTTGATACCGAGTGAGGATTTGTCTAATGACCCTCCTAAACCAAGTGTCGCACGACGATTTCTAAACGAGCTAAAAGATAACTTTGTAATACTTAAACGTGTTGTTAATTCCAAAATCACTGGAGGAAACTTTACATCACCAGTTCAGATTGAGGTCCATAAAATTCTTCAAAACGAAATTAATCCGCTTATTAATCAAGTTGATGCTCGGATAAGCAATCTGGAAAACGCTTTTCTAAAAGAATTAGCCAACTTTGTTGAAGACTTTAAATCTTTGGCGAAGGAGGCTGATGAATCTCTTGATAGAATTAAAGTTTTGGAAAGCGACCTTGCACATCTCTCGAAAGCAAGTGACAGTGGTGATTGTGTTGCTAGTAACCCCGTTGCGGTAAACATCTTTGTGTCTGACAGTGAAACCCTCCAAAATGAGCTTGAGTGTACGAAAGAGAAACTGGAGTCTTATGTCATCAAAAAGGACAACGAATTCACCGATCTTTGGAATAAATATGTCAAAAAATGTGATGAATGTAAGGATGAAAAACTTTCGTATGATAAAGCTTACAGTGAAATGCAACAAGCAATCGAACAGTTGCAAGCTCAGTTAGGAGGCGAATGTCGTGATAGTGAGCCTTCAACAAATGTTAATCAAAAAGAGTTCACGATTCTTCAACACTGATATGATTTTCTTCAGAAACATTGTCATTCTCTTGAACTTGCTTTGCAAAACAAAGTTGGAAAAGTTCTTGATGACAGTAATTTACAAGTAAAACTCTTTGAATCATTTCGTGAATTAAATGAAAAGAGTAAGGATATTTCTGATCTGAAACCTCAGTTGCAAGATAAAGACATCGCGATTGCTGAGTTGAAGAAACTTGTTGGAAAGATGGGTGGAAAAACTGTGGAACCTAAGGTTGTAAAATCAGTTGTTAGACAACCCAATGCGTACAAAGTTCCAAAGCCATCTATCTTAGGAAAACCGCCTTCTAATGTTTCTAGGTTACCTCCTAATACCGATGGGCAATCAAGTGTTCCAAAACCAGCCATATCACCCTATGTCCCACCATTTAGAAAACCCACTCTTGCTAAACCCAACCATGTGAATGCACCTTCCACTACTCCTAATAGTACTCCCAAACATGTGATTCTTACGCCCACAAAGGAATCTAAAGGGTCAAATGATGTTGTTCAAACCAACAATCTAGGGAAGGGTATGCCAAAAGGGAACATTCAGAAAGTAAACCTTGTGTATTCACCACCTAGTAACCAACCAACTGCTAGAGTTCCACACACTCCTAATGGTAGTCAACCAAAACCTAGGATCCCTTACCAGCAACCTAGGAATTGGCAACCACCAATGAGTAGTCGTGTATCGAACAAGGTGCTTGAACGATCGGTAAAACCTAGGTACACAAGGACCTTTGAGAATCCCAAACTCCATGTATGCCCCACGTGCAAAAAGGGCATTCACCATGGAAACCATGCTCATTGCATTCTGCAATACCTCTATGAGGTAAACTCTCGTGTCTTCTCACAGAGAAAGAATGCCTAATCCCATAAGACAACAAGGAGATCCACACCCGTTACACAGAACAGAAATGACAAGAAATCTTCAAGACGGTTCAATGTAGGATCTAGTTTCTCTCCAAAGAAGTCTTCCGTTGTGCAAGAGAACACTACTCCTCGCTCTAGTATTCAGTGGAAACCAACAAGCATGATCTTCAAGGTAGTTGGTCTTAAGTGGATTCCCATCGAGCTAACTGATGAAACCTGCTCCAGCACTAATGCGAGTGTTCTGAATGTAGAAAATGAATTTGTTACTCCTAACACTAGTATTTGTGCAAATTCTTCTTCTGTCATTGCAGGTTCTTCAGCGGATTCTGAATCCACCTCTTCAAACGGTTCCAATTTTGTACATTCAACATCACCTTCTTCTACTGTACAAAGGTCTATCTTAGATTATTTTCGAAAAATTTGAAAAATTCAAAAACAAAATAATAATATAAAACCTCGAAAAACAAAATAAAAAACGAAAAAATCTTTCAAAAATACCAAAAATATTCTTCTCGACATGTCTTTCTGTTTTGATAATATGGACGCGCCTAGAAATGTCGCTCAATAACGACACGAGTGTGTACATAAAGCTCGAATGAAAGTTCAAATGTTTTCATAACATGTCATTTCCTTTTTCTTTAAATGATTTACAATTACCTCAGATTGTGACTCGTACTTCATAGAAAGGAAAGTTGATCACGTTTGATAACTTATCCTAAACAACGGGAAAAAAAATTCTCGGTCATGAGCTCTCATTAAGAACATTCCAAGTTTTTAAGCTCGTGTAAACGACTTGCAGTTAAATGTCAGACTGTAACTCGAACTTCAAATAAAGGAGAGTGTATCTTTAAAGATAACTTATCCTAATAACAGGTAGCGCAATCTATCTCGGGTTGAGCTTGTCGTAAAACATTCAAAGTTTTGAGCTAAACATTATGGCTTATAGTCACATGTCAGACTATAACCCGGTCCCCAAAGAAAGGAAAGTCTATGACTTATCCTCATCAACGAGAAACTAATTTTTTCTCGGTCATTGGCTTATATCAAAATAATCAAAGTTTTAAGCTCATGAACACAAGAAAAATGTTCATTTATGTACATTATTCCTTAACAACGGGAAAGTAAGTTTTCTCGGGGTTTTTAGAACAATTTTTCAAAGTATTTCAAAACTGTGTGCTCATATACTCCCCTATTTTAATTAGAATTTCTTTTCTAGGGGGAGTACAAACTTTCATGCAACATTATTCTCTCCATGTTTCATCACTAGTTTCACAAAAATTTTAATCTCATGCAATTTTTGAGGGGGAGAATAGTGATTAAAATGTGATCAAAATGTTTTACTTTGGATAAGATCTTTGAGATAAGTGCTTTCTCGTCCTAACATGTGAAAAATGGTTACTTAAATTCTTTCGCATTTTGATGCACATGTATATGGGGAGCAATTGTGGTGATTTAGAAAGTTTTTCTGGTTATGATATCTATACCTTCAACACAATTATTCACGACGATATTGGTGTCAAAAGGTGGTTAGGTATTCGTCCTATGATCCAACCAGAATCGGAGGGATCTTCCCAGGGACAATCCATTAGAATTTAGATGTCCTTAGGAAAGATGGAGTAGTTGAGTGTACGGGGAAAATGTCGACTAATGACTTAAGCTAGCACTGGAACAATCACAACAAGGTGCTAGTTATGACGTATTGGTAAGCATTAAAGGGGTTGAAGAATGAAAAAAAAAATAAGGATAAAGGGTGATAAGAAATAGCCCTTCATACAACTTAGGCAGAAACCGGGTCAATGCATCTATTATCAGAATCACTTTGATGATTTCTGATACTGAAGACAAAGCATCATGGACCCAGTGATGCAATGCACAACCCTTTCCAGCTTACTCAAGCTTCTCTCAAAAGAAGTTTGTTTTATTGTCACGGAGTTCAACTCATTTCTATCAACTTTCTCACTCCGAGATAGTAGATATTGAAAAGGTGGCAGTCTGCTCCAGCCTCCGATCACCAAATAAACGTGCACTTATAGAGTCTAGAGCCAACGAGATTCATCAAAAATCTCATTAGGAAACTTATTCCATATATCAATTGTTGTTCTTCATTAGAACACAAGCGATAACTTATAGAGTCCTACGCTCTATCCTTGTGATATTGCCAGAACATTCAGAGTGATACTCTTAAGTGTTCACAGTGATGAATGGAAATTCTTCTAGTGTTAACATCAAACAGCACTACGGTAGGTCATATGTAAGATTCACCTGAATTAAACATATGTTAACTGGAAAGCAACAGCAGTTTGATTCTTTCGTGATTCAAACTCGTTCCAGGTCTCGATGCAATATCTTTATGATCTTGCCAGAACATTTAGAGTAATACTGCTTAGTATTTACAGTGACGAATGGAAATCCTTCCATTGTCATCATCAAACAGCACTATGGTAGGTGACTTGTGAGATTCTATACGAATCAAACTTGTGTCAACTGGAAAGCAACAATGGTTTGATTCTTAATTCATTCAAACTTGTTCCAGGAAATTGAATTGACGACTCAATCAGCAGAATGGAACTGCATGATTCACTCCTTACTATGAATTATCTTTTGATATATTTAAGTATTGAGAACGGCTACCACAGCCGGAAACCCTGTCAAGGAAGTTCTTTGAACTTACCTAATCATAGGTACAGTATTCGTATTGTAAAACGGGAAACCGGAGGAATGCAAACGGTGGCGTAACCTCAAGAGTCGTAATTCAAGACCATATTCTCATGAAAATGAATAAAGCTCAAGAAAATCTAAAGACAAAGACTTCCGCTACTCTGATTATCAAGGGAGATTGTTAACAAGCTTTCAAGACAACGCAAACCATGAGTATGTGGATAAAGACACAAGAAAACAAGTTGGAAAAGCATCAAGATCAAGTCAAGGCAAAGATCAAAGATCCAAGATCACAAGTCATGAAAGGAACGATGAAAGAACTCTCAATACAACGAGCTTCAAAGTCTGCAACAATAAAGAAGTGAAGTCACATAATACATGACCACCACTTAGGAGGAGATTGTTAGAAGTATTTAAAGTGATGGTCAAAGAAGTGAAGTCACATATTATATGACCACCCCTTAGGGGGAGATTGTTAGAAGTATTTAAAGTGATGGTCATATAATATACCGTTGCGAAGCTCATGGAAAATGCTATTCAACGGTGTCGAGAGTTCTATGTTATTGTTATGTATGTAACGGGAATTAGTCCTGAACACACAAATGAGGAAGGCCTCATAACCTTGTAAGCCTTAGTATAAAAGGCACATTAACCTCATTTGTGTGTGTGTCTCTCATAGTATTTTCCTTCCTTCTTGTTTTAGAGAGAGAAACTCTCCTTAGTTTCTCTCACTAGAATCACCTACTTTGTATCTTTCTTCCTTCTTCTTCACCTAATCTAATATTCAATTCTTAGTTTTAATCTTGTTCTTCATCTTCTATATTTCTTGTTCTATAAGTCGTGTGTTAAGTCATACATGTCTTCACACTTATTAGCCATCTCCCATGAAGGAGCATTCATGGGTTTGAAGAACTTCGAAGAGCGTTCCGAAAAATCTATGCGTAGCAGAAGAAGTATGACAAAAGCCCGGTTTCACTTGCGAGAGTAAAGCAGAGGCATAACGAAAGACTAGAAGACTTCATTGAACGCTTTAAATCTGAACGCAACTAGATTAAGGATTGCCCGGAGATTCTAAAATTTCTGGATTCCTCGCAGGCATCACAAATCCGGACCTAATAAAAAAGTTGAACGACAGAACCTCGACAACATTTGACGGGGTAATGAAAAAGGTCCGAGCATTTATTCAAGGAGAAACCGCAGCAGCAGATAGCTGGCAGATGGCGTCGGGCTACAAGTACCAAGACAGGCCCAAGAAACAATCATATGGGCAAAACATCATTCACACGTTGGACTTCCAAGGAGCGGCAAAGCAAGGGCGCAACAACAACAGCAAGTTCACCCCGCTTCAAAAAACATCCAGAGAGATATTCCTATCAGAAGGAGCAAGTTTTACAAAGCCTAGCCCAATGATGGGACCAACAGATAAACGGGATAACACAAAGCACTACGAGTACCATGATGATAAAGGGCACACTACTGATGAGTGTATTCAGTTGAAAAGGCACATTGAGAGACTGGTAAAAGCAGGGAAGCTGAACCACCTGATAAGAGATTAGAGAAAGAACACGGATGCGAAGAAGGTTGAAGGGAAGAAACATAAGGATAAACCTATAACCATATACATGGTAGATAGGGAAAAATCTTTCATGCAAAGAAGGGTGGTCGTGGAATTTTCGTACGATAAAGAAATAGCATTCCCTATTCTTTCAAATATGGACTATAGAGTCGGGTCGTTGACAATTAACATAGCCCTCGGGGACCACACTATAGAAGGCATGTGCGTCGATGGGGGGTCTGCAGCGAACATATTAAACGAACATTGTTTCGCGCGGCTGCCATGGGAAATAAGGAAGGAGCTAGAAGAGACAGCACAGATCCTCACAGGGTTTAGCGGTGATCAGACTCGACCACTGGGACATCTCTGTAAACAGGTGACCATTGGAAACGCAGAACACTCGACGATGGATTGGATGGACTTCATGGTTGTGCGATCTCAATCCTCGTACAACGGGATAATTGGACAGCCGGTACTAAAGACGTCGCGCACAGTACCTTCCACAACACATGGTATGTTCAAATTCCCAGTACAAGATGGAGTAGTTACCATCTGAAACATAGACACACTCGAAGGAGGTAACAGTACTTCTACCACTAGCGCTAAAAGGAAGCAGGCGGACAGGTGTCGACACGATATGGAGCCCAACCTACAGATGAAAAGAAGGAGGCGTATCTCGGAAGAATCCCAGGCGCAGAGCATATCTGTGCGTGAGGGCTCGCTGTCAGGGCTCCCGTGGGTCCTCTTCTCGACAGGCTTCACAGGAAACGGGGGACCAGATGCAGGGTTCATCCTCAAGAATCAGGGCGACATAAAAATCATGTATGCATTGTTGTTTGACTTCCCTACCACCAGCATGGAAGCAGATTTCAAAGCCCTCATAGCAGGTCTCAGATTGGCACTAAGAAGGGCATGAAGAGCCTAGTGGCCTACACATACAACCCTCTGGTAGCAAGTAGAGTCAACGGGTCATGCGAGCCACGAGGGCATGTGCTAATCCAGTATAAGGAAAAGATACGGGACATGACGGCATAGTTCACGAAATTTGCTATACGAAGGGTTGCAAGAGAGAAGAACTAAATCTCGGTGGACATGGACCAACTTTCAAATGTAGACATGGATAAGCCTCATAGTCACGTTCTAGTCGATTTTATCTTGCACAAAAATGTGAGTGCGGACATGGAGTCACCAACATGGATGACACCCATTCGAAAGTTTTTGTCACATAACAAGTTGCCAAGCAGCAGAAAGAATGCTAGGCAAATACAGGTGCGAGCTAGGCACTTTAAAATTGTCAAATGAACGTTGTACAAGCAATCGGGTAAAGGTCAGATATTGCAATGCTTAGCACCAGATCAAACGCGGGCAGTGGTGGAAGCCGCGCACCGAAGAGTATGTCCTCGCGACCCGGTAGCTGTGGTTGAGGAAGCCACTCGCTCAGGGTATTTTTGGCCATTTATACATACGGTTGCGTGTAAAAGAGTGGCGCATTGTCAGAGATGCCAAGCGGACTCAAGACGTAGGATAAATTCTAACATGGTTACTGGCTCACTCTCAACCAAAGGCGCAGAGGAAGGAGGACTACTCTCAAAGTTGGGGCGTACTCTGGGTTCCCTAGCAACATCAATTGCAAATATGGCGCGGCGCGCAACAACACTGCTCCCGTCTAAAGGTAACCACCAGCAACAGCGCAGGGGAGCAGTCGCCCCCGCAGATAGGATAACTGTACGCACCATGCAGCAGCGGGATCGTATGGGCGTACTACCAGCAGCACGAAGCACACAACTGTGCGGTCAGGCAAGCAAAGGACTCTCACGGACTAGGATGAGTGCGCATGGCTATGTGGAGTCACTATCAAGCCCTAAAAGAAGTGAGTTGAGAGGCAGCCCGAATTATGGACGATATTCTCCCTGAGATATTGCATAGTTAGCTTGGACCATTCCATTGGCTACTAGTAGCCCCAATAAGGATCCATGTATTTTTTCTTTATTGTCGTTTATTTTAGGGTTTCCTTTTTTGTTATTTATTTCAACATTGGCAAAAAATATGAATAATATGTTGCGGTTCCTAGTTAGTTCCGCAACCCAAATAATCTTTTTCTTTTCTATCTTTTATGCATAAGAGTGTTGTTTCTTCTCTGAAATATATATATGTTTGGCCTTCCGGTGTACATGTACAATAAACGTTTCCCTGTGAAATAAGAGGACTAAGCTTCCCCTACTGATTAAACTTGTCGTGTAAGTGGGATGCACCCCCAGCGGCGCCGGATCAGGTATCCTTTGTTAGGCAGCTTCCCACAAGACGTTGTGGTAAGTGTAGCAGTTCGCATACTTTATGACGGATATGCACAAGACACAGTGTGCACGCCTAACAAACTAGTCATTCTCTATGACATTACTAATGGTAGTAGTGGCAGGACCACACGTAATGACTTTCGACTCGACCATAAGTTTAGAGTCGCACTCCCATGAGTGTACTCATAAACAGGCGTTCTGTCTCACACAGGCGTGAATATAGACACCTGGACCCACGTATATAACAAAGAACGTGAGCATAATGCAGGACGCTATGTATTGGAAAACAAATGGGTTGCCATAAATAATATACAAATTCCTTAAGTTACAAAGTTATTGTGCGTAGTTAGTACAAGACAAATAGTAAAGAAAGGTGCCCTCTATAGGAGGTCGTTCGCTGACAGCGACCTCTTCAACCTGCGGTGCGCCGGGTTCAATGACGCAGAGTGCTGTATCCATGCCTCCTTCATACATTGCAGCACGCGAGTATGGTACACATCGATGGAAGGCAGGATAACGGGTACACCATCGGATCGACTAGGATGTGCTAAGCCTAAACCAATAGCGACACCTTTAGTTAAAGTCCGGTTCTTCTTCGCAACACGTCTAACGTGCTGTTTCAACTTGTCTTCTAGCGAGACCATTATTGGTGCACCAGAGATGTAGACAGGATGTATATAGTTGCGAAACATCCGGTTTGGCCAGGGCGGGGGGGGGGGACCTTCTCCCCGTTCTTTCTGCGCGATGACTTGCTAAGGTAAGGCCGGCCATAGTCACACTTATAGGAAAATCTTGGTCTTTCTCAAGGCGGTCTATGATGGGCAGTGGGAGGCCTTCTAGTCTACGGAATGCAACATCAAAGAGTTCTTGCACGTACCTGGAGTAAATTTCACTACCCTCTAGGGGTCTGGTTAGTAGCTTCTCCTTCAAGGCGCGCTCCATGACGATGCTTTGTCCTAGTAGCTTTGCAACATCGAATATATCCCTGATCACTTTATGGAGGTTGGGCTGCTCCACGTAACTTTTTGCAGCTAATGGCAGGCCATGTTTTATTAACCAATGATTCTCCGCGCACGCGGTGGTGAGGTGTGGATAAAGCTCTTCATCGAAATCGGTGCTCATATACTTCAGAATCTCGGATTTCTTATCCATATCTTCGTGACAATTGGCAATAAAATTGTTACAATTTGCAGTAAGGGCACTCATACCGTCTTCCAGCTTCGACATAGCCCAACGATTTTCATCCTCCTGCTTCACATGCAAGCAGCGCTCGCGATCTATAAGTTCGGATAATGTTGCCTTTTCATCCTCCAAATATTGGATGGATCCGGCATTTATGCTGGACACAGTGCGCAAACGTGCAAGTTCACACTTAGCAATTGCGAGTTCGCGGTATTTTTGTTCTGCTCGGTCTACCCCAACTTTTGTATCAACAATACATAAGGATGTACGTAAAAGAGTAGCGCGTTGTCAGAGATGCCAAGCAAACTCAAGACGTAGGACAAATTCTAACATGGTTACTTGCTCACTCTCAACCAAAGGCGCAGAGGAAGGAGGACTAATCTCAAAGCTGGGGCATACTCTAGGTTCCCTAGCAACATCAATTAGAAATATGGTGCGGCGCGCAAAAACATTGCTCCCGTCCAAAGGTAACCACCAACAACAGCGCAGGGGAGCAGTCGCCCCCGCAGCCAGGATAACTACTCACACAATGCGGCAGCGGGATCGTATGAACGTACTACCAGCAGCACGAAGCACACAACAGCGCGGTCGGGCAAGCAAAGGACTCTAACGGACTAGGATGAGTGCGCGTGGCTATGCGGAGTCACTATCCAACCCTAGAAGAAGTGAGTTGAGAGGCAGCCAGAATTGTAGACGATATTCTCCTTGAGATATTACATAGTTAGCATGGACCATTCCCTTGGCTACTAGTAGCCCCAATAAGGATCCATGTATTTTTCCTTTATTGTCGTTTTTTAGGGTTTCCTTTTTTGTTATTTATTTCAACATTGGCAAAAAAATATGAATAAAACGCTGTGGTTCCTAGCTAGCTCCGCAGCCCGAATAATCTTTTTCTTTTCTATCTTTTATGCATAAGAGTGTTGTTTCTTCTCTGAAATATATATATGTTTGGCCTTCTGGTGTACATGTACAATAAAGTTTCCCTGTGAAATAAGAGGACTAAGTTTACCCTACTAATTAATCTTGTCGTGTAAGAGGGATGCACCCCCAGCGGCGCCGAATCAGGTATCCTTTGTTAGGCAGCTTCCCACATGACGGATATGCACAAGACATAGTGTGCACGCTTAACAAAGTTGTCATTCTCTATGACATTACTTATGGTAGTAGTGGCAGGACCACACGTAATGACTTTCGACTCGCCCATAATTTTAGAGTCGTGCTCCCATGAGTGTACTCATAAACAAGCGTTCTGTATCACACAGGCGTGAATACACACACCTAGACCCACGTATATAACAAAGAACGTGAGCATAGCGCATGACGCTATGTATTGGCAAACAAATGGGTTGCCATAAATATTATACAAATTCCTTAAGTTACAAAGTTATTGTACGTAGTTAGTATAAGACAAATAGTAAAGAAAGGTACCCTATATAGGAGGTCGTTCGCTGACAGCGACCTCTTCAACCTACGGTGCGCCGGGTTTAATGACACGGAGTGCTGTACCCATGCCTCCTTCATACATTGCAACACGCGAGTCTGGTACACATAGATGGAAGGCAGGCTAACTGGTACACCATCGGATCGACTAGGATGTGCTAAGCCTAAACCAATAGCGACAACTTTAGTTGAAGTCCGGTTCTTCTTCGCAACACGTCTTACATGCTGTTTCAACTTGTCTTCTAGCGAGATCATTATTGGTGCACCAGAGATATAGACAGGGACCTGTAGTTGTGAAACATCCGGTTTGGCCAGGGCGGGGGGGACCTTCTCTCGTTCTTTCTGCGCGATGACTTGTTAAGCTAAAGCCGGCCATAGTCACACTTATAGGAATATCTTGGTCTTTCTCAAGGCGGTCTATGATGGGCAGTGGGAGGCCTTCTAGTATGCGAAATGCAGCATCAAAGAGTTCTTGCGCGTACCTAGAGTAAATTTCACTACCCTCCAGGGGTCTAGTTAGTAGCTTCTCCTTCAAGGCGCGCTCCATGGCGAGGCTTTGTCCTAGTAGCCGCGCAACATCGAATATATCCCTGATCACTTTATGGAGGTTGGGCTGCTCCACGGAACTTTTCCCAGCTAATGGCAGACCATGTTTTATTAACCAATGATTCTTCGTGCGCACGGCGGTGAGGTGTGGATAAAGCTCTTCATCGAAATTGGTTCTCATATACTTCAGAATCTCGGATTTCTTAGCCATATCTTTGTGACAATTGGCAACAAAATTGTTACAATTTGCAGTAAAGGCACTCATACCTTCTTCCAGCTTCGACATAGCCCACCAATTTTCATCCTCCTGCTTCACACGCAAGCAGCGCTCGCGGTCTATAAGTTCGGATAATGTTGCCTTTTCATCCTCCAAATATTGGATGGATCCGGCATTTATGCTGGACACAGCGCGCAAACGTGCAAGTTCGCACTTGGCAATTACGAGTTCGCGGTCTTTTTGTTCTGCTGCTTGGTGGACTTTTTGACTTGCCTGTGCCAGTTGCTCTAATAGTTGTGATACCTTCTTTTTCAAATGCGCGACTAGAGTTATTTCTTGTGAGGTAACTGTATCTAACTCTCTCATTAGTGTTGTGGCAGACATTTCCTGCAAGTGTTGGGCGCGGCCAGGAGGAGTTAAGTGGTGGAGTAAATCCTCGCATGCAGTTGCGCAGTCCAGTACGCATGAGTGGGTGCACTTCCAGGAGGGAACGAATTTGGTGGACTTCGAGGTGCTTGCACTAGCTTTGGTCATTACAACGTGGGAGCTGCACATTTAATACCCTACGAATGGTGTGGTGATGTACCTGGGCAAATGTGTCTTTCCTCGCGGCCTTTAGAGTATCCCCACGAATTCACATCGGCACGAGGTCTAGTCTGTAGTGTTCTCCCCCTTTTGGGAATTTGCTGTGTAGGGGAGCACGGTAATTGTTTGTAACTAGGAACCGGTATGATCTCTTTTGCTGAGCCTGTGTAGGAGTCCCCTCTGAGGCCATGGTCTTCCTCCCCTCCCAGATTCGTTTCTTCTGATGAAGACTCTATGATACACGACACACTTCGGATGGGAGTAGCATTCACTACTGTCGTCCTCTCGGTGCTCCCTCCAGGTGTTGGGGAAGAGAACTCCAGGGCTACGGTGTGTTGGCCAATGCGTCATCCATTTGATAGCTCGAATGGTGTGAAAGGCCGAGCACGCATAGTCATCGCGCATGGATTCTCGCGCTTCACAAGCTACGTATAAGTTAGTTCTGCAGAAGTATGAGGCATATGTGAGTATATGCGCATAAGTTGTTTTCATTTTTTATTTTTTGACTACAAGGTCCTTACCATGGTCGAATTCATCAAAGTATCGGGGGAGGTGGTTTGCAGGAAGGGTCGATGTATGGCTCAGTCCTAGGGCGTATAGAAGGGCCTCTGGGTATTCCTGCATTGGTATCCATTCGGTGGTAATTACCTATGCGTCTGCTTTATTGTACGAGTGAGCAATAGGGCGGTCATCTTTCATCATTGTCTCAGGAGTGATGAAATCGTACTCAAATGTAAATACAACTTTATCTACCCAAAAGAATTTATCGTTACACTTGTTCAGCGAATCTAGCTTTACCGAGTAACATTGTAATTGACTAGGGTGTTTTGCAAAAGATATCCACCCGTTTATCCACGAGGGTCGGTAGAAGGCGCGGAAAAGGTTTATTGTGGGGTCAACATTCTTAAGCAAGCAGTTTATTTCAAAATTTGAGATTTTGGCGGTGCCTATACAATGCAGCTGCGAAAGGTGTATGCTGTAGTAGTTTAGTATATCCACCAGAAAGCGACTTAGGGGTATGCGATTGTTGGAAAACTCGATGAACCTGGTGTATATACCAATTTTTCCATCCGGGAAACTTCCAATATGTGCTTGTGGATCGGGTACAGTAGGATGGAGATCTGAAGATATGTGGTATTTTGTGATGAAGCGGGAGAGTTCTTGTTCTGTTATGCGGACGTCACATCAAACAGTTGTGCTACCATTTTTTTTCTTTGCAGATATTTTGAAACGAGGGTAGAGTTGGTATTATTTGTTGTTCGACGTTTTGTTTCCTGCTATTTTCAACAATGGTGGGAAGGTTTTTTCAGATAGGCAAAGAAGAAGGTTGGATGTTTGTCAGACTGCATTTATATACACTATAGACGCATGGGATCTTGCGGCACGTGTCCAAAATGCTTTGTTCATCCTATGGTGTTTGCTAGTTGGCTCCTCTGACGTGGTTAGTGTCTTTCCCAGTTCTCGATGCAGGGTTGTGATAGTGGAATCTGACGTGGATAGTTATTCAAAATCATTTCATGTGGGTTGTGCATGGTATTTGTTTTTAATGATTTTGCACAGGGGCATGAATGGTTTATAGTCTAGTAGCCGCGGTTGGAACCTGCGACCACTAGACTGGGGGACATGATGACGTATAGTCTCTAGTCGGGCTGGATAGTCTGACCCATGGGTACTACCCACATCCATCAGGAATGGATTGGATGCTTATGCGATGCGCGCGCAAGCCCAGGAGGCCCGGTAAGCCGCTGTCGCACATAAGGTTAATTACTTAACTAGGTCCTTGTCGCAGCGCGACAGGATCAGACAAGAGTATAATCTATCATATAGATATATTCGCCTAAAGTGAGGAGATATACACTTGCCTTGGTTATGTGATAAGGATCAAACTATTTTAGGTCATTATCTCTTCCTTTGACCGTAAGAGTAGGAGAGCCCAGCCAGGACTCTCTTTGGGTATAAAAGGAACCCCATAGGTTCCACAAAGGTATGATACACACAATACCCTAAACACTACATACTCAAATCGATTACTTACTCTCACGCTCGAGTCTAATCGTGGGTCACAAACCCACGGTAAGCCTAACGGTGTCTGTTTAGTGCGCAAGGTCCTCAAAGCAAGTTTCACTTGGTGCAAGAGCCAGAGTCCACAAGACCCCAAGTTAAGCCTAATTTGGGTCAAGCTCGGTCTACCCCAACTTTTGTATCAACAATCGCCTTACAAAGTCCGTACACTTCCTCCTTATGAAAGAAAATGACAAAATGGATCATTTGGCGCGATTGTACTTGAAAGAAGTCGTTGTTAAGCACGGAGTACCAATTTCTATCATATCAGACCGAGACGGTCGATATTGTTCAATATTTTGGTAATCACTCCAAGAAGCGTTGGGAACGCAATTGGATATGAGCACGGCTAACCATCCTCAAACGGATGGCCAAAGCGAGAGAACCATCCAAACTTTCGAAGACATGCTCCGCGCATGTGTGATCGATTTTAGAAACGGATGGGATCGACATCTACCGCTAATAGAATTTTCGTACAACAATAGTTA
The DNA here is from genome assembly GCA_025667525.1 of Glebionis coronaria. NCBI lineage: Eukaryota > Viridiplantae > Streptophyta > Magnoliopsida > Asterales > Asteraceae > Glebionis > Glebionis coronaria. The sequence continues at coordinate 65,250,722 of CM046874.1, read as the reverse complement.
CCACACTAGTATTAAAGCGGCACCGTTTGAAGCACGTTACGGTCGAAAGTGTCGTTCACCCGTTTGTTGGGCGGAAGTTGGTGATGCACAACTTACCGGCCCAGAAATTATTCATGAGAAGACGAAGAAAATCGTTCAAATCAAGAGTCGTATGCAAGCGGCTCGTGATCGTAAAAAATGTTATGCCGACAAAAGACGAAAGCCTTTGGAATTCAAGGTCGGAGATCGAGTGATGTTGAAAGTTGCACATTGGAAAGGTATAATCCGCTTTGGTAAACGAGGAAAGCTAAACCCTCGTTATATTGGACCGTTCGAAATTATTCAACGCATTGGTGACGTTTCTTATCGCTTAGAGCTACCACAAGAACTTAGTCGTGTGCATAATGTCTTTCACATTTACAACTTGAAGAATTGCCTATCCGACGAAACGCTTGTTATACCGATGGAAGAAATCCAACTAAACCACAAACTTGTATTCGTTGAAGAACCCGTCGAAATCATAGATCGAGAAGTTAAACGACTCAAACAAAGCTGTATACCAATTGTTAAAGTGTGTTGGAATGCACGTAGAGGACATGAATTTACTTGGGAACGCGAGGACCAATTCAAAGCAAAGTACCCTCGCTTGTTCACTAATGTAGTGTCTACTTGAAATGTATTGTTTGTTTTGCTTTGCGGACAAAGCCCTTTTTAGGGAGAGCGAATGTAACAACTTGAATTATCGTGTCTTATTATTTAATTAAAGACGTGCTTGTTTGTGACTTTAAGACATATGATCGGTTTGTACCGGCTACGAATGTACTTTGATTTGCCGAAAATACGTGTATCCACTCTTACTTTGGTCGCGTCGTTGAGTTAATCGTGTCGATACTCTCATAGTATTATGTTGGGTCGGTTTTACTAGTTAAGTTTTATTATTTAGGACAAGTCTTTCATTATTTACCATTTTGAGCCGATTGTTGTCAAGTCTTATGACTCTGGGCTGAAATTTATCCACTTAACCTCTACTGGGCCGAAATATTGAAAGTGTGTAACACATAAACATCAAACTAGAAATGAAATCTGAGTTTTGTAAACCTTCATTACAATCACAGTTGGTTACAATGTCTGGTCAACCAAAGTCAAATCTGTGATTTTAAATCCATATTCTATTAACCCACTTACCAGTTACGACTAATGTCTAGCACACATGCCAAAATTTCCCTAAATGTGCATATCACAAGCTTGCAAATCCAGATGAAGACTAACCCTAAGCCAATCTTTACAAAATATATACTACTCCATTTTTCTCACAGCCTCAACACAAACATAAAACATCAAACAAATCCGGGTTTACAAGATCAATGTTCCTGCCTATACAAGTAGTTTTAACAAATTGTTAGAAGCAAGTACTAATTCTTGATCAACCAATCCGAAAAAATTTTCCTGTTCGAAACCACCAAGCCAAACACCCCCTTTGTTGTGAGTCTTTTATCCACCTTTTCTTTTACTTTCTGTATACATTTAGTTGTGCTTGTCCAAGTAGATTTACCTGCAAAAACGAACCGGATCGAGTTAGTTTTTGAAACCATTCGGTTTAGACAATAAAACGTAATAATAACAGTAATGTGCCATCAATTTGGACTATTGGACCCACGACCCAAAACCCCCATTTTCTGTCGAGACCACAGACCCCCCTTTTTTACCGAGACCCTCATGTGCGTTTTGATTTTATTGTCCATATTCTTGGTTAAAACTGATATTGTTAATAACAGTAGTGAACAAGCCCCATTCGAATCTAATGTGTAGATTTTGCTAATTGAAAGTTCGTTTCTCGGAATCTTTTCGAATTGATCTTCGGTTGAATGTGCGACTCAGTTGTTCTTGGTGAATCAAATAAAAGAGTTGTCGTTGTCTAAAACTAATTAAAAATAAAGACTTGAAACAGAATAGAAATAAAGACGGTAAAAAGGGACAACAAAAGATAAAAATTTGGCGAAAAGTAAATTACGAGAAAATTAAAAGGCAAATAAAGTAAATGACGCAAATTAAAACTTAAACTAAAACAAAAATGCAAATAAAGAAAAAGGCGGGAAAAATAAAGTTTAAAACTGAAATCTGAAAAACCCTATTCGGAATAAATGATCCTATGCGGAATAACTAAACCTATACGGAATAATTGTTTAATCGAAATAAAGAAAATAAACTCTATGCGGAATAAAAATTGCTATGCGGAAAGTTGAAGCTATGCGGAATAATGAAAATCCTACTCGGAATAAAAAGACTATGCGGAATAATATGTTATGCGGAATAAAGGTGCTATGCTGAATAAAAAGACTATGCGGAATAAAGGTCCCTATCCGGAATAACCTAATATTCCGAATAAGGGTCCCTATCCGGAACATTTAAACATTCCGAGTAAGACTCCTATCCGGAATAAAAAGATTTTCCGAATAAAGAACAAAGTGAGGAGACTATACGGAATAACTGTGAACATTACTCTATTCGGAATGCTGGGAAGAAGAACAGTACGCAGAAACATAAGAACAGTAGGATGAAAACCAAACACGAATTTGATCAAAACTAACCAAAACAAACCAAAAGATTAAACCAAAACAACCACAAAGCATCAACTAACAATAATCAATCAAAACATTTGATCAAAACTAACAAACAAAGCCAAATCAATCAAAACCCACTTGATCAAAAACATAAAAACTCAAGAATATGAACAATGAGAATGAAGAACAAATCAAACAAGAAAGTTAGGAGGAGATTGACAATAAAGTAAAGATTAACAACAATTAAAGGTAAACTTACTTGGAATTAAAAAGAAAATTAAAGGTGCATTACATGAGAATTTAGGTGCAAGAAAGTAAAAGCAGAGAAATGAAAAATGGGGGAAGGATGGGTTGTCAAGCCACCAACAACTTGAAAAATGAAACTACCTAATCTATATATAGGGGGATTAGGGAGGAGCTTAGGAAGCTTCCTCCCTCTTTCTTCTTTCTCTTAATTGCATACTTGAGTCCTTAATCTTCTTAATCTTTTGTTAATCTTCTTAATACTTGGACTTTGTCTTGGGATTTCTTTAAACTCGTCTTGTAATTTTCAATAAATTAGACTCGAGTTTTTCGGCTTTTAGTAAACTTCCGTCTTTTGACTTTTTCTTCGATAAATCTTCAGAATTGGTCTTGGACTTCCGTTCTTTTTCCACTCTTGATCTTTCGACTTCATCTTTCGTCTTTTTCTTCGATAAAAGCCCGTGAATGCCGTGTTTTCTCCACTTTTCACCTTTTCGTCCTAAATCACAACAAAAACACAAACCACGCATAATTCCGACATAAATGATATAAAATACACGTTTTGGCTCGGTTATTATTGTAATTAAGTGGTAAAAAGGATGGGTGTTTTCACACCTATCAAATCCCCTACACTTGACCATTGCAATGTCCTCATGCAATGCATTAGTTACAAAGCACTTTTACATTTTTCATCACAATCAATCCACGTTGGCCTTTATTAAAGAGATAGAAAATTATAAACATACAAAGTAAAGAAATCAAAATCATACCTTTGGGTTTTGGAAATGTCGTGAATGATCATCATCCTCAAGTTTTCACTTTCTCCAAACCAAGCTTAAAAACGAGATCATTGTTATTATAAGTTAGTAAACTAACACGAACTCATGTGGGTCAATTATTTACTTAGACTCCCTTATTCCTAGGTGTATCTCTTATATTTTATTGCTGTCTTGAATGATCACGAGGATGCATTGTCGACTTATTTCGATAGTTTATTAGGCTGAAAATAAGGTGAACGATTTAATCAATAGTTAGCTAAAGGACAAAATTTTTTAAAACTGCTTCTCGGGACCTCATAAAGTTCATATCTTGGCATAACTCGCTTCACGATTTGAGACCTTTCTCGGACCGATATTTGGCAGCGACTTCATACTTCAAATCTTGAGAGACGTTCATGAAATTATGGTCTTCTCTTCATAATAGGAATTTCTTCACTTGACGTTTTGAGAGATTCATACTTGGGCCACGACTTCTTCATTTTTCTCCAATCTTTATTTTGGACTTTGATATACAACGATCCGCCTCCATTTATGACTTGGATCTATTTATCCTCATACCTTGCTAGGGTCTTTTCGGATACACTTCTCCATGACTTTTGGGGAGTTTTTTAGCTTTTCGTCGTGTGTCTCGATCCTTCATATTGATTTTTGATAAATGATTATTCACATCACTTGGGATCTTAAGCAACAAAATATAGCCCTCATGCCTTGTTAGGACCTTTTTGGACTCTCCAATCTTCGCATCCCGCTTCAATAAGTTATGCCTTGGCTATGAACTCTAATCCATACCGAGCAACTTTTAAACAATCTTGGGCTAGAAGCTAAGTAACTTTTCAAATCGTACAACCTTATTTATTGCAGATAAATTTATTAGCAAGCGATGGGAGAATAGGCTTATAATTAACTCACATAAATTCACGAAAGAATACCGAACTTATAATTGGCTCTATCATCTCTCGTTCTCCACAGTTTAAAATCTCAAGTAATGAGACTCGTGGATGCTTAGCCTATTAAATCAAAGTTTTGGGTTTTCGAGTCGTCTATAGGATCTTGCAAATTCTTAGACTTTTTCAAGTTTAGAAATCGCATTTTAAAGTTCCTTTGATAAACGACTCTCTAAGATCAATTATAGGAACTTGAGAAAAGTTCTTGTTCTTAACCCGTGAAAGTTAAGACTTTCGCGTTTTATAGCTCCCTATATAAAAGCCTAGCAAAACTTGACTTAAACATGTTAAGGATACTAGCTAGAGTAACTTAGATAAGTAAACTCGGGTTGAGTCAAAAGATTCACAACGTTTGAAAATTAAAACCACTTTATTAAACATTTATTCTAGCAAGGAAAGAAAAATAACTATACAAAGGGAGGAATTAATAGGCCAAAATAGATCAAAAATTTTGAAAAATGTCGAAAAATTGATTTTCCGGTTAAAATGAGGACAAATACAAGGAAAAGGCCACTTAACTTCAATAGAAGTCCCCCCTACACTTAATATAAACATTGTCCTCAATGTTTAAGCATGTGGGAGTAAACTCCCCTACACTTAGGACATTGTGCACTTTGTTTAAATCTCGCTAAGAAAGGGACAACTAAAGAGATTCCTATTTTAATTCAGAGAAATATAAAATAGTGAATCGAAAAGAGTTTAGGATAGAACCGGGAAGAAGGGAACATGGAATAACGGTTCGTCAAAAGTCATCAAGAGTGTGTATTTGAAGCTCTAATCCCTGCACATGATAAGAAAGAAAGCAAGAAGCACCACGGGGCTCCCCCTATACATATGGTGAAAATAGATAGATAATTGGGTTGCCTCCCAAAAAGCGCTTGTTTATATTAACCAAGTCACGAGCCTGACTCGTCCCCGAATTAAATGGTCCATGGGGAAGCCTCGAATGTAATACCGGGATCAAAGACCTTGTCCTCGTTCCCGGTTGACATCAACGAAGGAGAGGCGGGGGGATAAGTCTTGAATGGGAGAAAAGTCCTTTCAACATACGAGAAGTATGTGAATTCAAGATCCACGGGAGGTGGGTTGGGTATAGTAAGCACATTGTCATCCCCCAAAGACAATAGGGGCTGAGCATTCGGCAAAGCCGTGATGTCATCAATGATAGCATAATCAATGTCACCTCCCGGATCAAAGCACGCATCCTCCGTGATAGTGGCTAAAGGGGAGGATGAAAGGTGCTCGGGAGGGGGACTTGGGTCAATACTTTCAAGTAGCAAATTATCAAAAATAATATCCCCCTCCATGTCATCGTCATCATTACCTGGTGGTATGGAGTAAATGTCGATTTCTTCCGGCAATGGGTCATTATCTTCAACATGAGGAATAGATGGAGGCAAAGACTCGGAAAGAGGAGGAGAAGTCAACGCTTCGATTTGAGCAATAAGAAGGTGCACTTTCCGTAATCTATCGCGAAGAAGCACGTCTTCCACCTCATCCACAAGATCATGTTCATCGGTGAACTTCTCGTAAACCGGAGAGAATAAATCGTCGTCACCCGCATCTCCCGGTGGAGATTGAGAAATTTCAAAAGTGAAATTCTCATCGCTTGGAGAAAAATCGACATCATTAGGATCGACCTCTTCCGTAAGAGCAACGTCGTCCTCAAACTCCATAGCAGCCGGTATGTCACAAACCTCATCATCAAACACTTTATCAAGACCAACATCACTAAGCTCATTCAATGTATCACACTCCTTAGACACGTTTGGGATATTGAGAGGAGGGATGACAGTTGCACTAGGACATTGAGCAGTAAGGTCATTCCAAGAAATAGTAGGCTCATCGTCATCATCATCATAATAGTATGGATACACCGGGGGAGGGGTATAAGTCTCGATATTCGATATTTGCTCCTGTCGTTGATCCTCTTGACATTTCTCGATGATCTTGGTGAAAGCTTCTTGAAGTTGTTGACCTTGCTTAACAAGAGTTTCCCATTGTTCGTGGGAGCTCAAATGTTCGAAGGAGGGTTGATGATCGATGGGGTGTTGTGGGGGCTCAAAATGTTGAAAACCTGAATTATAGTATGGTTGTGGCTCATAGTAGTTCATCGGTTGAGAAGAATTAGAAACCGGGTTTGGTTCATAATAATCCATTGGTGAAGAAAACTGAGGACACGGATTTTGCTCATAATAATTCATTGGTTGACAATAATAGGTATCGTGAGGACCCCCACAGTTGTTGCAAAACGGTTGAGGAGAAAGACTGGGTGCGTCTTGTGGATAGCTATTATCATAGTCATAATTGTACCCCGGTTCTTGCTCGTGACCATACGGGTATCGAACCGGGCACGAAACATGCCAATGAGAATCGCTTCCACAATAGATGCACGGGGAAAGAGTAGGTGGGTTCAAAAAGGACGAATTAGTCGAGTTGCACAAAGGGCAAAATCCGCTTATGAATTGTGTATTGTTGATATCGTTGCCACACCGCTCACATGTACACCATTGACATGAGTCGTTTCCGGACAATCGTCTCCCGCACCCGACGCAATAGACGTAAGAATCTATTGAGAAAAATAGATGAGCAAGAAGAATATGTTTGGTGCAAAACTTTTAAAAAAGAAATGCTTTTTATGATTTTTCAAATGTTTTTGGATTTTTGAAAATTTTTGGACATGAAAAATAACGTTCACAAGTGAACGGATCCCAAAAGCCAACGCGTCTCTCACAAAAAACCAAAAATCCTCACGAAAAGAGCCGGCAGCGGTGCCATTTTAATGTGTAGATTTTGCTAATTGAAAGTTCGTTTCTCGGAATCTTTTCGAATTGATCTTCGGTTGAATGTGCGACTCAGTTGTTCTTGGTGAATCAAATAAAAGAGTTGTCGTTGTCTAAAACTAATTAAAAATAAAGACTTGAAACAGAATAGAAATAAAGACGGTAAAAAGGGACAACAAAAGATAAAAATTTGGCGAAAAGTAAATTACGAGAAAATTAAAAGGCAAATAAAGTAAATGACGCAAATTAAAACTTAAACTAAAACAAAAATGCAAATAAAGAAAAAGGCGGGAAAAATAAAGTTTAAAACTGAAATCTGAAAAACCCTATTCGGAATAAATGATCCTATGCGGAATAACTAAACCTATACGGAATAATTGCTTAATCGAAATAAAGAAAATAAACTCTATGCGGAATAAAAATTGCTATGCGGAAAGTTGAAGCTATGCGGAATAATGAAAATCCTACTCGGAATAAAAAGACTATGCGGAATAATATGTTATGCGGAATAAAGGTGCTATGCTGAATAAAAAGACTATGCGGAATAAAGGTCCATATCCGGAATAACCTAATATTCCGAATAAGGGTCCCTATCCGGAACATTTAAACATTCCGAGTAAGACTCCTATCCGGAATAAAAAGATTTTCCGAATAAAGGACAAAGTGAGGAGACTATACGGAATAACTGTGAACATTACTCTATTCGGAATGCTGGGAAGAAGAACATTACGCAGAAACATAAGAACAGTAGGATGAAAACCAAACACGAATTTGATCAAAACTAACCAAAACAAACCAAAAGATTAAACCAAAACAACCACAAAGCATCAACTAACAATAATCAATCAAAACATTTGATCAAAACTAACAAACAAAGTCAAATCAATCAAAACCCACTTGATCAAAAACATAAAAACTCAAGAATATGAATAATGAGAATGAAGAACAAATCAAACAAGAAAGGTAGGAGGAGATTGACAATAAAGTAAAGATTAACAACAATTAAAGGTAAACTTACTTGGAATTAAAAAGAAAATTAAAGGTGCATTACATGAGAATTTAGGTGCAAGAAAGTAAAAGCAGAGAAATGAAAAATGGGGGAAGGATGGGTTGTCAAGCCACCAACAACTTGAAAAATGAAACTACCTAATCTATATATAGGGGGATTAGGGAGGAGCTTAGGAAGCTTCCTCCCTCTTTCTTCTTTCTCTTAATAGCATACTTGAGTCCTTAATCTTCTTAATCTTTTGTCAATCTTCTTAATACTTGGACTTTGTCTTGGGATTTCATTAAACTCGTCTTGTAATTTTCAATAAATTAGACTCGAGTTTTTCGGCTTTTAGTAAACTTCCGTCTTTTGAGTTTTTCTTCGATAAATCTTCAGAATTGGTCTTGGACTTCCGTTCTTTTTCCACTCTTGATCTTTCGACTTCATCTTTCGTCTTTTTCTTCGATAAAAGCCCGTGAATGCCGTGTTTTCTCCACTTTTCACCTTTTCGTCCTAAATCACAACAAAAACACAAACCACGCATAATTCCGACATAAATGATATAAAATACACGTTTTGGCTCGGTTATTATTATAATTAAGTGGTAAAAAGGATGGGTGTTTTCACACCTATCAGAATCACCCACCTAAATGACCGAAACCCTAATTATTCTAAAATCAGTAGTAACATAAAATTAACACAACTCATCTCATAAAAATGCTAATTAATCTTAATTAAACTCGCGGGTATAAAAACCCCCAATTATATAAAAACCCTAATTTTTGTAAACTCATTTTTATTCGATAATTAACATCGAGTGATGCATAAAACACTAGTTAATTATAATGAAACCCAAGATTAAAGAAACCCCCAAATATTCAAAACCCTAGTTTTTATAATTTAGTTATGTGATGAAATTAACATAAATTTATACCCGAAATCACTAATTAATTATAATGAAACAATAGATTTAGAAACCCCTAATATTTCGAAAACCCTAATTTATTTATAATTAACTCGAGAACCCTCTTGTTATATTTTAATGAATCAAATGTTTTTGAAATCAGTAAACCCCTTTTGACTTCAAAAAGTTATAAAACGAGATCCCATTTAAAGCTTTTAGAGATGAGATTAGAGAACTTATCTTTGTTTAAGAACCACCATCAAATCACCCCTGGGAAACCTTGATTTCGAATCTATTTATATGAAAGGATGAAACCGCATCCCACACTTGATATACATACTGGGAATTTATGGTTTTGATGGTAATATTGGAATAGTAATATTTCCATCCATGGGAGACCGTGGATTCGAGATTTCTGGGGGGAGAGAGAAAATACGGTGGGGATATGGGATCGAGTTATGTGTGTGTCGAGTTAATGATAAAAACAGATATAAAACTCTCCCCTTGTTTGTATCACCCCTAGTTGGGTCGGGTTGGTTAAGTAAATCAAATGGGCCGAGCCCATGGTTTGATTTGGATGTTGGGCTGTTTGTTTGGTCGGGTTTATATAAGCCCACACTAAATTTCGAGTTATAAAATCTATTATTAAGCCCAAAGCCCATTTAATAAATAACCGGGTTTTAATTGTCTTGTTTTTCGTAAATGAAATTAATTGTCAAGCACAACTAGGATGTCATGCATTCATATTTGTAATAGCCATAGATGTCGTAACACGATTATTATATTTAATTTGGTTGTGGATAACGTGATCGTATTCTCGAGCTACATTTGCATCTCCATCACTTTGCTTATTTAACGAGGTGAGTTTATTGCCCCACTTTTAATTGCTTTTAACTATTTGGGGTGAGAACATTGCTTGTTTTACGGATGAAAATAAGTGTCATGAAAACTCATATGTTACCTACATGATGTCTAAGTAGCGATATCCCTAGATGCTTTAGCCCACTATCATGAACCGTTAATTACTTTGTGTAAGCACGAATGTTATGGATAGATATATTGGGATTGACCTCCCTATCTAATGTTGGTTGTGTGGCCAAATTATATACACTTATATTTGAGTGGTTACGAAATTCTTTGGGATAGGCATTTGCTTGGGCTCTCATATTATCTTGCTAGTACGGTTAACGCTTCGGTGTCATGAGCTTAGACGTAGGATGTTATAAACGTATGCTATTTGATTATAATCTTGTATTTGTTATAAGATTATATGTCGGTTGCCTAACTAAAATCTTATGGTTCATCACACTATCTATACTTAAACCTATAAACTCACCGAACTTTGTGTTGACATTTTAGCAATGTTTTTCTCATGTGTCAAGGCGGAGGAGTGATGTGGTTGTGCCATGGAGATAATAAATTATCATGACTATCTTCTGAAGACTTTAATTTAAATGTTATGTCATTTGGAAACTTTGATTTATTTCACCATGATGTACTAAACATTTTCTTGGAACAAGTTTATTTATGTTTAATGAATTCAAAACAGCTTTTAAATAGTCGTTCTTTATATTTATGTCTTTTGATTGTCATGATAGTCACATCCTCGTGTATTCACATATATTGGTAATTTGAGGGTGTGACATTGTACATTGTGCTTAATGCAGTTGTACTATAATCTTGGAGGGAGAATATACTCAAATATTGATTAAATGAGTTTGTACATTGTTATATAGAGTTTATACATTTTTAAATGAGATTTGGAGGAAAAATGGTTTAAAGTTGAATATTATGCATTAATGACTTGTACATTATGTGTTAGGTGATTGCACATATATATTAGAGGGTAACGTATCAATTATATGTTATTATATCTTGTACCTATGCTTTGTCAACTTGTACATATGTTTTATCATGAAATTAGGGTTTTAGCGTGTTATTTTATGTAATAGACTTATTTAAAATAAATATTGTAAATGATATGTTGTACAAATAACATATACTATAATGTTGAATCTAGTTCATAGGTTTGATATATAATGATGTTTACTTGATTATAATGTTAATACACTTGGTAGTGGTGGTTGGGTGTGCCCGTTTACTTTCCTATGTAAGTCATCTTACATAGATGGTACTTAAAACAAATAAAAATTTTCTCCATGAAAAATGACTTATGAATATAATGATAATAATATACATTATGAAAAATAATGGGTTGTTATGCTCACCAACTTTATGTTGACTTTTTTAAGCATGTTTATCTCAGGTATTTAGCTATATGGATTATTTGGAGTCTGCAATATTCGCGGTGACATGTAGAGATTGTTCTTTCGGATCAAGCTCTCATATATTCATGAAGTCATTGCCCACCAAAGCTAGTATCTGATGCAGTGAAGTTGGAGGTGTCACAATGAAACACTTATTATACCGTTGGACGAGATCCAAATAGACGATAAATTGCACTTTGTCGAAGACCCCGTTGAAATTATAGAGCGTGAGGTCAAGCAGCTGAAGCAAAGTTGTATTTCGATTGTCAAAGTAAGCTGGAATTTTAAGTGTGGTCCTGAATTCACCTGGGTGCGCGAGGATCAATTTCGAAAGAAATACCCGCACTTCTTTGTTATTTTGAGTGTTGCTATGTCACTCTAAGCTTCGGGACGAAACTTCTTTAATGAGTAAAGATTGTAATAATCGGTAAATTTTCAAACTTTCTAAATTATATTTTTGCCCATTGACCTTTTAATTTGCTAATTTTGTTCTTAATTTGCTATTTAACCGGGAAGCTTTTCTGTGTCTTATGAAAAAAGTCTCCGGGCGCTAATAATCTTTTGACGGTACTCAGTCTGCATTGTTGTGAACATTGTGACTGTGTCACTATTGATTTCGTACTTTTACGATAAATATTTAAAGTGTCCGAAATTATTTCCCCGTTATGTGATTTTGTGTGCATAAACCGTGTATGATCATCTATGTTAAGGTTTTTATGTGAATTGTTTGCATTTTAACTGTTGTCGACTTATCTTTGCAAATAATTTGTAATTTTTTATTTTATAATTCTACATGTAATTATTTTAATTAATTTTTTTATGAATCACATTTAATCGTTTTATCTTTCGTTTTTACGTTTTGTCACAGTGCAGATACTAGTAAGCTCATAATTAGGTCATCTATGTAATTAATCCTTAATAGCTCTAAATTATAAATTAATATTTTAATCATCTTATTAATTACACCTAACTATTTTATTAAAAGCCTAACTAACTTTCTACCTTTTTACATTTAAACCTTAAACTAACTAAACTTTTACATTAGAGATAATTGCAAAAATAGTCTGTGTGGTTTGGTCAAATTATGTTTGGTCCGTCGAGTTTCTAAATTGCAAAAACAGTCCGTATGGGAAACCTTGGAGTTCATTTTGGTCTTTTTTTAAATTGAAATGACTAAAATACCCTCGTCTTCATGCTTTAATTTTTTGTACGAACGAGGATATTTTAGTCATTTCAATTTATAAAATGACCAAAATGAACCCCAAAGTTCTCCAGACGGACTGTTTTTGCAATTTCGAAACTTGACTCACCAAACGTACAATTTGGTCAAACCACACGAACTATTTTTGCAATTCTCTCTTTACATTATTAGTCCCTATGCTTTACAATTTCACAATTTACCCCATGCTAGCCACTTAATCGTCGATCACCCTTACACCAAAAGCTTTCCCACCAATTTGCTTTGGATTCTAAATTCAAATTTCAAACAAGTACATGTAAGATCATACAACTTTGCCATGTACAAGTCCTTATCTCAATTCTCACTTGGAGATCGTTTTAGTCCGCTCAGACACTAGTGCTCGGTCATATATACCCCACTCTATATCTAGGTTGATTCTTTACATAATTATTTTTCACACTTTTATATTCATTTCTCTCTCAAACAATAGACACACACAAATCCTCTCAAGCAAAAACTTCTTCCTTTTCCTTGTCAAAACCAACGGCTACATATATAAAATAAAAAAACCATATAATTTTTCAAATCAAACTTTATTACAACAATGATTCATTATTATTAGAAGGATTTCAATTGGTGTTTAAGTTGGGTTTCTTTTCTAGTAGTTGTTTAGTGGAAAATTAAGGAGACTTAGCAAGAAAAGTAGGTTGATTGATTTTGGTTATTTTTATAGTTTTATGAAATCGAGTTATTATAGTTATTGTGTTGGTTTATTTGCGAATTGCTTAAGGTTTCACCTTATATCTCTTTTAAACCATGTGTCTTTACATATACTATTCAAGTATGCCACCTTTTCATGTGATTTCAAAAACGAAATTTGAAAAGTATTAATTTTTATTTAATAAAATGAGATCTTGTTAAAATAAATGTATCTTGTGAAACGCCCCTTTTCATACTTGACAAAAAGCGTAAGAATTTTGACCTTGTACGCGGAAAATACTTTACCAAAACAAACATCATGTTACTCTTTAATAAATTGACAAAAACACATCAACTTCCATACCTTGAAAGAATCATTAAAAGAAAGTAGACTCGAATACCTTTCCGACGATATACGACACGACTTCTAACTCTTTACGGATCAAAAGATATGATCTTTCAAGTTTGACAATTAACGAATAACTTTCTGAGGCCTTTAGCCGCAAGCCGAGGTTCCCAGCCGCTTGCTGAGCTAGCCACAGGCTAAAGTTCCCAGCCGCTGGACAAGCTAACCGCGTGCCGAGGATCACGGCCACAGGCTAAATCTTTACAGAGGCTGTTTGGACGTTGGGCCGAGGGTCACGGCCGCATGTCGAGCACAGTTTTCAGCCTTATATGGCTTTTAGCCGTTGGCCGAGTGGCCACGACCACAGACTGAGCCCAGATTTTCCCATTTTAACACATTTCACATTTCCTTTCAAAAACGACTTGCGCAACTCGAAACTTTACCAAACTTTCCAGGACTTAATAAAACATTAAATTATATCATTTTCATAAACAGTTACGGTCTAAATGACTCGTGATCACATACTTCATGGGGTTTTCAAACACCCGTTGTGACCCGTTTACATACACTATAACTTACGAATTAAGAAATGATCTTGACCCACTTTAACTTTAACATATACAAAGCATTTGACTCATACCAACATTACCAAAACACCGTTTACGACACTTGGGGTTCAACTTTACTCCGAGCTCGGTATTATAACTATATTAAGCTTTTTCGCTTTATCTTCTTCCCTTGAACCTACAAAACATTAAACATCTACACCGTAAGCATTACTCTTAGTAAGTAAACGACATAACAAGATATTATACATCATTTAACACATTTGCATAACAAAGGCTTCATCCACCATTCATCAATCAACACATAAACTTTACATACCTTCACTAGCATATCAATTATGCACACTCAAACTAGCTAGTTTAACCACTAGCATCATCTTAATCTTAAATCAAGCATATAAGCCATGATCTTTTATAACCTTAACATAAACCATCACATATAACACATAATATAAAACATGGTCAATTCAATATAACATATTGTTATAGTCAATTTACTTACCTCATTTCCAAGCTATTTTACCATGAGCATGACCATCATCATCACCACCACTTGAGTCCTAACCAATTTATTATCAATACCTATTTACACACAAAATAATATAAATAACAAGGGTTTACACAACCCACTCACATACCTATCTTTCATCATTACTTAACATCATATGATCATACTTCTATCATATGATGATACCTTCTATTACCAATTTCTCTTGAATCATTAATTAAACTTAATCCCATTATTAATAACATCTTAATTCTTGCTTTAGAAACATATTTACCCATAAACCCTAATTTAGGTGTATGAACCCTAATTCATAAATGATCAATTAAACACAAAACAAGGTTACTTACTTGAAGAATCATAGTTATAGACTCGATCCTTATAATTTAAACCTCAATCTCTTCATCATTAGCCATTAAGTCGCAGACTTTCCCTCTTTTTTTCTTGTTCTAAACCGACATCCCACAAACACTAGTGATTATGAGAATGTTATGGAATGTCGAATATATTTAAGGATTGTTTAGTTTAATTATTTATTAGTTTAGTCATTTGACACCTTTGGTCCTTCAAGTATATTTCTTTTATAATTATGACACATCAAAGTTTCTAAAAACATGTACGTACTAATTAGACTTAAAGTTTGACTATCGGGTTTGACTTTCTCTTTAAAACATTGACCAACCAATCACACGAGACATTCAAACTTATAAAAGTCGTAGTCAAACTCACTTGATGGCATTCTCGTTGTTAAATACTTTAAATCCGTTTTTGGAGTGTTACATCTTGGTTATGTTTTACTTGTGGATATATTGTGAACAATGTTTTAAAAACCGGGTTGAACCGGCCGGTTCTGCCGGTTGAACCGATCCGGATGTAAACAGGTTTTTATCAAATTTGGAACCAGATTAAACCGGCCGGTTTTCTATAACCCGGGTTGAACCGATTTACAAAAACCGACTGGGTCTAAAAAGTTTATTCTATTTTCAGTTAAAGTAATAAAATACAGTGAGTTTCTTTTTTCAATGACTAATGTTAGAGACCACAGTTCATTTCCCCAATCACCGCCCCCACACTTTCATTTTATTACTTACACCATTTTCCAAGTTAACAACCTTTCATTTCCTTTCATTAGACAAACTAAAATAGTATCGTATAAAGTAAGTTTACCTATAGAATAGAATATAGCTTTTTTAGTTTACCAAAATGAAAGTGATTATAGTTGATGTTGGTTTAATTTTAGTAGAAAAATCAAATGAGAGTTGCTTTAAAATGATGTTTGTACTATATGTTACATATAGCTTGTTAAAAATACAGTTTTTTCATTTTTCAAATATTGCATGTATGGTACCCAAAGAAACACATGAGTTGACTCGGTGATTCAGTCGGTTGATTAAACGTAATAATGAATAAAGAATAAATATTTTTCATCGATTTAATAGGACTAATAAAAGTTATAAGATTATAAAATACTATATATTAAATATACAAAAATTATACATATATATAAGCGGGTTGACTCAACGGTTCAACCGGTTGACCCATGAACCGGTCATTAGACCGAGTCAACTAAAAAACCGGGTTTTAAAACATTGATTGTGAATCTTGAACGAAATGGAGATGGTGAGAGAAATAAATGTTGATATTGTGGTTGAATTTCTGATTATAGATGAGATTGAGAAATGGAAAAATTGTGACATTGATTGTGTTGGTTTTGTTGGATTTTTGAGAAAAATAGTTTGTTGCCCTAAAATATTATGTGGGTTAAAGGTAATAAAAATGATTTTGACAATGATTTTAGTCAATATTATGAAACTGTACGTTCTTAGGATCGTTTCGATATATTATTTATTAAAATCGAACTTAAAATGAAGGAGTTATGGTCGTTTATATGTTTGAGTCGAAAAACACATTTTTGTAAAAAGTTGTCAATATATAACTTGTTGTTAGAAATTAATAAAAGGGTTTTCGAGTCGTAAATGGTGTTTTGGGCTGATAAAGGTTCAAGATATGGATAGAATATAATGTCTAAATACCCGGGGATAACTCGAACTTCCCGTGTTGACTTAAAATAAGAAATTTATAGCATTTTACATAAAAATTGTGAAAAATGACTAAAGTTACTAGTGATAAGCAAGTTGTCAAGAAAATGAAATGGATTAAACAATTGTTTTTTTATCAAACCGTGGTATTTTGGGTGTCGAAACGGGCTTAATATGATATTTAAACATATTAGGTTAGATATAAAAGGTAAAAATCAAGATATCGAGTTTTCAGTTAATATAAATGTAAAGTGTATTTTTATTGGGTCGGGTGCCGAATATTGACTTGGTTGCTTGATTCAGAATGATTTGGGGAGTTATAAAAGGGAGATGAGCTTGATTGATTAGTTACTATAATTTAACTAAAATAAAATGGAAAACTCACTAAAAATGAAAACTTTTAAAACGACGTCAAAAGGCTGTCGAAATTATTTTTGAATAAAAGAAATATTTTTTTAACTGTTAAATTAAACTAAATATTATATAGATTATTTTAAGTACGTTTTAATATTAAGTTAAAACGCATTGCGAATGGGTGACTTACGTGTTGTGATCTTTTGTGATTTACTTGCTTGCGCCCAAACGAATACTCCATTAATAATAGGTTGCTTCTAGGCGATTTATCGGCGTGTGATTGATTCTTTATTTGTGTGACTTTAACTATTGCTTGAGGTGAGTCATAACCTCTGTTAAATTGTTTTTATATGTTTAATGATTTGGGGTGAGATAATGTTTTGTTGCTTGCTTATGGAAGAAAAAAAATATTCCTTGATTACTTCGCTGAAGTTATGTTATGGATATGCCTAAGTAGCGCTCCATTAGTCCCCTTATCATGAATTGCTAATTACTTTTGGATAATCAATAAAGTAGCCACTTATATAGTGGATGGATCAATTGGAGTTTGACAACTCAAGCCGGGATGTTCAATTACATTGCCACTGCCAATTTAACGTATGCCATTTGGTTGTTGCTAGGTGGTCTCGAGTTAGACATCCATGTGAGGCATATTTATATATATTTCATGCGTGCACCTTTTGTTCGTACTCGTCGCTAGTTTCGATGTCATGAGCTTAGTGCTATCATATATAACTTTGTATGTTATATTTTATATGTATGACATTATACCTTCTATAATGGTCTCACATGCTTTAAAACATTTTGTTTGTGGTCCATTAATTGCTATGTTTTTAATTAAACCTATGAACTCACTAACCATATTTTGACACATTTAATATTTATCTCACGTAATCGAACTTGCGTGCTATATGATCTTCATGAAGTTTTATGCATATTGGATATTTTTTGAATATTTATCATTTGTCTTAGACTCTTATCTCGATGTCAAATATGAACTCTAGACTCTTATCTCGATGTCAAATATGAACTTGTTATTTCCGTTGCCTATGTTTGAAACTATGTTTTAAAAACTTTATGATTTCAATTAAATTCATGGAGGCAACTTCTTTCAAAACGTTTCATTACAGTCGTTCGGTTGCTCTTAGTCTTTGGATCAAATGATGCAACAACCCCGTACTATTATGTCTCCCCTGTGCCAATTTGAGTGTTACACTAAATGAACATGAATGAACAAACATAAATGATCGGGCGTAACTAATCATATACAAAATATTGTGTTTTATAAATATTATTTTCTTTAAGCAAAACAATTTTAAAACTATATAATAAAAAAAACGATAGACGAACATAAACATCTATGTGACCACAAACAAACGAATAGTGAGACGTTCACGCATATATATGAATGAACAATACATTTGTTAATGTTCGTTTATTTAACTAAATAAATGTAAAATGTTGTTCATGTTCGTTTATTAGTTTCATTAAACGAACACAAACAAATTTTTATCATTAGACTCATGAAAAATCCGCTCAACGTTTAGTTCTTCTATAGCTCTAGGATTTTGTGGTTTCTACATGAACACTGATGAGATGAGTGTTTTTTCGTCATCGTGTGTTTCGGGGGTATAGGTAAATGACGGGTGAGATGTAAGTATTGATCGAGTGAGTGAGAGACACATTTGGTAAAATATCAATCGGCAGTTTCAATTCCTTTAAACCATTAATCGCGCATGAGGTTAATCTACTGTATACGCATTATATTTGATCGCATATAACTTGCAAGTGTCATATTTCATCACAAATACACAAACCAAACGTAATTACATGACATTTACATATTGTTAGTAGTCACATGCTTCTTTGACGCATGAAAGCTATGTTGACCTCGTGTAAAATGATGAAGTTCAATAATTGAAATTTATTTATAATAAACTAAACCAAGTTATTATTACTTTAATAATTAATTACCAATTTGTTTAATGTATACGAGTGGCCGGGATGGCTTGCAATGTGGAAACATGTCATTTTTCTATGCGAATTAAAATAAGTTTCTGGATGCCTTTCTACGAGTGGTCGGGGTGGCTTATTATTTGACATAGTCGACTCGTTCATATTAACCCAATTTTCAACTAATTTACTTGGAACAAGTCTACAAATGAGTATAGAGATTACCACCTTCAAAGAATAGTTAACAACAATGTTTTCAAGATCGGATCTAACAGAGTATCGTTTTCGTTTTTATAAGAATGAGAATGTACGAAATCAAAATCTTATGATCATGTTATAAGAAAGTGTCACTGATTTGTTGGCGAATTGTATACTTTCTATGCCCAATATTATAAGTACTGCCAAATAAACGAATATGCAATTTTAGTAAACGACAAACGTTTCATGATATTTATAACATGAAGCATGTTACGTAAGTTCCTCAAATCTATAGGTCATCATAGCATCTCATAATTATTTAAAAATTCCCGAAATCAAGATCCACGTCGAATGTTGAATCCATAAAAATTGATTTGGAAAAACAAGGCATGTATGACTAGGTAAAATACACAAGAGGACAAAATAAATAACTTGCAAATTAAGTAAAAGACTTACTATCATAAGTAACTACCATTTAAAGAAAGAAAAAACTGATTTAACAATTTAACATACTCAATAATTAACAAAAGTAGTACTAGTAGCATTAAAAAAGAAGTATTAAATAGTGACAATGACTCAATGACGAACCATTTGCGTAACATGCAAAATATAGGGCCAAGATTTCACAACAAATGGACGGTTCACACTAATTTAATTTAACTTATAACTTGTACTTCCTGCATACATAATTATATAATATAACTTGATTAATAATTTTGCATTTTATACACTTCGAAAATAAAATCAGTACAGAAAGAAAAAAGAAAAAAAAAGAATAAGACACTACTAGAAAATATACTTATATAAAATAAGGAAATAAAAGTAGCCTTTTTCCTAAGATTGAGCACCAACATCTAGAAGCTTTTGAACAAGATGACCACTTAAATGAAGTCCCACAAGACTCTCTAGCCCTCCGATCCTTTCACCACCGATAAACACCGCCGGAGCCACCGTCTCTCCATCGTCGTCTTGCTGCAAAGCCTCGATCTCGTCTTCTTCTAGTTCGATCACAGTTGGATGAACTCCTACACACAAAAACATGATTTAAACTTAAAAGTCATCATCAGATGCATAAAGTTAAAAAGTACTACTACATGTTACTAAAATAAATAAAAAACACATATTTTTCACTTGAAAGTACATTTTTTCATAACAAGTACATTTAGATCTTATTTGTTTTTATCCTGTATATACAGTAGGTATTTTTTTGTGAGTGTATATTATATATACATATATGATGTCTGGCTATTGATCTTCAGCGAAAAAATTATAGTGTAAATTTTTGTGTATATCTTGGTTTTTTATAATTTGCCCACTGTAAGATTATTTTGTAATATAATTTATAAAAAAAATACTAAATTATGCTCTTCGAACTAAACTTTCTGGCTTCGTCCTGTCTGGTTATATAGGCAACAATAGTTGTTGTTTGGTTTTTGTGTTTTTTGAAGAACATGAATACTAGTATGTTTGTTTACACATAACAAAACACTTGCCACTTGTTTTGTATGATAAATAACAAGAAATTCATTCCTGAAAAAAAAAAGAAAAAAAAAAATTCTCCCATGATATTGGATTAATTTGGTAACAAAATAGGAGTAAATATTTAGCAGCATACTAAGTGAAGTAAAAACTGACCTAGAGATGAAAACAAGCGTCTCATGACATGACACATGCAGCAAGAAGATCGACTAAAGATAATAACAGGGTTTTCATGAATAAGACGTTGGATTCTCATTTCAGTGGATTCTGAGATGTCGAGAGAGAGAGGAGAGGTGCTTGACGTGTTGAGTTCGAGACGTACACCAACAGCATCCGATCGGAGTTGTTGCTGACGGTAAGTGGTAACGCCTTGCATGATTGGTTTAATTGGTATGTGGTTGTGATGAAATGGAAGGGAATGAAGGGTGTGTTTTTATAATGAAAGAGAAGAAGAAGAAGGAGGTGATTCATTACATCATAAAAGTAAACGTATTACGTATCTTCTACGTTTTTCCATACTTTTGTTATTGTTTTGTGTTGTACACGCGCTCTTGCCACCTTTCATATTTTGTCTTTTTCACGAGTTTTGCGACTAGGATGAAAACGAGTCGAGCTGCTCGAGCATTTTTAAAAAGCTTAACAAGTCGAGTTTGAACGAGCTTATGTTTCAGCTCGTTTTAAAACGAGTTCGAGCTTAATACAATAAGATCGAGTAGGTTCACTAGCTTAAACGAGTCCTAGAAAATATAAGTATACATATCGTTTATACGTATAACTATATATGAACGAGTTTAAAAGAAGTAAACGAGCTCGAGCCTATTGTGATTAACGAGTCGAGCTTGAATTGAACTTGTTTCAAAAACATCATATAAATTTCTTGAGCTTGAACTTGTGAAATTTTCACAAACCGAGCTTCAGCTCAAAATTATGAGACTAAAAAAGAGCTAGAACCCGATCTTGTTATATATTTAAACAAGTCAAGCTCAATCTAGATTCGTTTTCAACCCTAATTGCGACTAGTTTTTACATAAAATTGTTTTTCAAAAACACACAACTAGCTAACATTCTTATTTTCTTTTTCAAACACCCAAGCTCAAATATTACTTTTAATATCATTTAAGAAGTAATTTGTGGGCGAAGTTATGATATATTTATCTTAATATATATATACGTATTTGCTGTCCCGTGTGATTATTAGACAATATATTCAACATATCTTATATCATCATAAATGTTTATTTTCATTTGCATGTGTGTGTCTCACATATAAGTATGTAATTATAATAGTTTTGATAAATATTATTAGGCACATATCGAGAAAAAATGCATATAAGGACAACTAGTTTTTTTTACATAAGACAAGTTTCTCGTATAAATTGTCCAGCTAAAACATACACGGTTAAAGTCGAAAAATCAAATCGAAATCGATAATAAACCGAAAAATCGGACCTTTAAAAATCGTGGGCTTTCGATTCTCGGTTTGAGTTTTACGAAAATCAAATATTTCAAAACGACCTATCAGAACCGCACACACCCTTCAAATTGCTAGGTGAGTATATTTGAGAGTGGCAACAGCGATTCACCTGCGATGAATCCAGGCTATTCAAAATAATAGTCATTTCTGGATTAGTCGGCTCGCAATTCAAATCGAAAGTTCATGTACAAATAAATCATAAGATCATATATTTTTCAAATGGTGATACTTGTTTTCGGGATATGAAACATACAATACCTACTTTAGTCATGAACTAATGCAATACACCATGCTATTATCCATTATAGATTTACATAGATAAAGAAATTATGTTGACTAACATCGTACCCGCGTAATATAGTGGCGAGTATTCGATAATTATTTTTTAACGACAAATATTACAATTCACTAATGTTTAAATTAAAGTTATAGTAGTAAAAAAATTAAATTAACTTAAATAAACTAATTAAAAACGAAGAAACTAAAATTTAATAAAATTATATCAAATTGGATATTGAATTAAAGAGCACGAAATTTTAGAAAATATGATGAAATTTCAAAAAATAAATATATCAAAAGATATTTTAATTTAAAAATAAAAGTTTTTTGAATTGTTTGTTAATAAGGTTGTTACAAAAGTTTGTTATAAAAATATATGTATTGATGAGATCAATTTAACAAAATATGATTTAAGGATTTAAATTTAACTTTAAAATCTTAATTTTTGATTTAGAGTTATGTTTAAAATTTTTAGATTCGAGATTAAAATCAGAGTTACCCTCTTTATATAATAGTATAAATACTTAAATAGATATAAGTTGCAAAAGTATCCAAAGGTTAAACGAAAATAAACTTCATTTGGACCATGGTGAGTCATAGGGGTGGGTTTTAAGGAAGAGATTCAGGGCGCGTGAGGACCGTTAATGTAGAAGAAGGGAGTAGGGTCAGAAATAGCGGAGGGAGGGTAAAACTTTTGACGTTAAAACCGAGCACATGGGTAATGGTGGGTCCAAGACCATTATGGCAGGTGACGTCATCTTGACTTCTAACGTGGGAAACGCCAGCAAAAGTAATGGCACGGCCTACGTCACGCCCACAGCTGATAGCGAAACCAACAGCACTCCCCATCTTCTCCTCATTTCCCTTTTTTTTCTTTTCTTTTTCTTTGGTTTCCTACTACAAGAATAATGATATACATCCATCAATATACATCGTAAGCAATAAGTTGTAACTTTGACTAATTGGTTTAACCAAGGTTGTCAAGATCCCGATTTTGATCTTAAAATCTTAGCGTGAGGATATACGTCTTTGGCTAATAAAACCACCGATGAGGCGGATAATAAAAGGCAAGGCAAGACCGAAGTCATAATAAAAGCTTCATGGCGAAGTTGAATAAAAGATGGAGGTAAACCAAAGATAATAAGGTCCTTCCGTTAGGGGGCGTATAAAAGTCTTGGTAATAAGTCTCATGTTCAAAACCGTTATAAAACCGTGTTTATCGATTCTTCTTGTCGACTTAATTTTTTAACATCGTTGTCTATTAGGAGGGGTTATTGATTTAATGGTCTTAGTTACACCGTTAGGACTCTATTTTTAGACCTAAATCTCTTTTATCGCATAAGTCAATAATGTATCCTCGTGATCATTAAGACATAATAAAATATAAGAGATACAACTTAGGAATAATGGGAGAATAAGTACGTGATTAGGGCATATGAGTAGTGTTAGCATTACTAACTTATAATGACAATGATCTCGTTGCACGCTTGGCATGGAATTAAGGTGAAAATCGAGGACGATGAAATTATTTCTAACGAAGCATTCACGTGTTCTTATTCTATGAACCTAAACGTCCCATTTTGCGATGAAAATCATACATTATGTCTAAAACACAAGTAGTAGCAATAGTATAGTGTAGCTAGTTTATCATTTCATAAAAGTGAATAAAATTAAATTTTGGAGATGCTTTGATACTTTATTCTTAGCATTGCGTGAGGGCACGGCAATGGTTTAGTATGGGGGAGTGATGAGACTGCTTTTATACATGGTCTCATCGTCCAAAACTGCCTTAAAATGCATAAAATATCATAAAATAGACCAAATATATGCTCGTGTTTGTTACTTGTGTATTTTTAGGTACGGATATTGAGGAATTGGCAAAAGAACACAAGAATCAATCAAAAACGAACACGGGAAACGAAGTCGCACAATGAACCGGGCCCAAGTTTGGAATTTTGCAAAATTACCCTTGAAGAATTGAAGATTGGCAAAAATGGCCCCTCATCTTTGAAGAACTTGTCACATTTGACCCTCAAAATATCAAATGTACAAGTATGATCCTTAAAGTTTGAAGATTATACAAGATCAGCCCTTGGAAAATCAAGTTATTACAAAAGGAGCCCCTTGGAAAAGTTTTTGGAAACCTTCGTGCCAGTTTTGACAAGTTTCCAAAGTTGATAAGGCTAAAACAAACGCTGATGGGAATTTAATACAAAGTGAAGAGATGTTGATACCCTGGGGACCAAATTAGCCAATTGCCCAAACCATACCATCCACTCAGGACGTGCCACCTCAGCCCTACCCACTTTATTTACCCAATACCCTACCCTACCCGTCCACCCACCCATTAACCAACCCGTTTTTGATTTACTTAACCCAAGTCAACTGGTCAAACCACTTACCCTTTTCCCTCCTAAACAATATTTTTAAAATTTGTTTTACCCAATTAAGATTAAACCTGCTTAATTATCCCAAGAACCCTAATCTCACCCCAGTTTAATTAGAACCCAAATCAAAGGGATTTTCCCTATAATCTTCCAGTTTGTTGATTGACCATCTCCTAAACCTTTCCCACTTCACCCAACACACCCACATGGGCTGTGGGACCCTCCCCAAGCCTCCCCTGCCCCGTCCCTTTCCCTCAAAAACCTACACCCGACCATTTTAGCGACCAAGATTGCTCAACTTGGTCCCCAAGGAGTATCCAAAGGCTAAGATCAAGTTATCAAGCTGTCATATCACATGGCATCCAGTACAAGACTCACATGCACAAATTTGACCCGTTTTCCAGTCAAAGACTTCAAGGGCATTCCTGGAAATCCAATGTTTAGGGTTTTAGCATCTAGATAGTTCCATTGTATGTATAAATATGATGAGCATGTTCATCATATCTCTTGTTCCAGTTTTTGCAATACTTTTGTATTTCCTTTTTATATAAATTAAAAAGTTTGGTGTTTGTTGGATACAAGTGTAATTCCTTTTTTAATCTTGATATAAAGTTGGTGTAAGTATATGCAAAGCTGAGTTCCAATTTGTGAAAAGGTTTGTGTTTAAGTTTTTCAAAAAGGGAGTTTTAAAAGAAGGTTTTGAAGGTTCTGAAATCAAAACTTTTGAAGTGAAAGTGGAAAGAGTTTTTGGTTTTGGAACTTAAAAATTGTGTTTAAAACGTGTTTAAGAGTTTGTGGAAGAATTGTGTAAAGTTTTTAAGAAGAAAAATTTAAAACAGAAAATATCATATGCTTTGTATTTGTTCTGTTTTTCTTTGATTTCTTCTTAGCAGGTTTGATCTGTTTGTTGATTAAGTTCAGCACCAACCCGTGTTGGTAGGGAGGTGGTATAGCAACCACAAAGGACCCTGGATGTGGGGTCCTTAGGTAAAAATTTCTTGTTCCTTTGAAATTTTCAGAAAAGTTGAGTTTGCATGATTTTTGCATGAAATGTGTTCATATGTGCCTGAATGGTGTTTTCATGTTATGATATGCATGATGGAATAGTTGTAGATCAGTTTGATAGAGTTTTAAAGTGAGTTGCTTTGAAAATCTTGATTTTTAGAATATTAAGTGGTGTTTGGCAATAGGTATTAGCAGGGTTTTAATTTTAATTGTGAAAGTTAAAACGTGTTAAAGTGTTGAAAAAAGGTTAAGACAGTTTGTATGTTAGTTGGTAGCTAGTGTAGGGTAGATTTGAAACAAGTTTATTGAGTTTTAAGAAAACTAGTATAACTATAATCTGCTCATTACCTTGTTGCTTGTTTTTCATGGAAATTGGAATCTGATCTTTGAATTTTGTGAAGTAATAGGGTGATTTGAGGATTGATTAGGCTTGTATGTCATTTGGTGAGCTTGTGTGTTAAATTGTGGCCTTTGAAAGTCATTAGGGAGCTAGAAAATTGCAAGTATAAACCACCAGTCCTCATTTTTGTCTCAGAAACTTGACTTGCCCATATGTGCTTGATTTTTGATCAGTTTGTGTGCTAGGTGTTTTGTTATTGCTTGTTTGTGACTCCTTGTGCTTCAATAAGCACAAGGGTGCCTTTGTCCAAGAAATCATCACCAAAAACAGCAAGCAGTCAAGCCCTCTTGGCTCAAAAATTGACAAGTGAAGAACACTTCACTTGTTCATCAGAAATACCACCAGACCTGGGCACGTTTTGCCAATTTCCAGGCTTGATCCTTGGTTAAATCAAGTTGTGTTTGTGTTTTTGTAAGCTTCATAGTACTGGAATCAAGTTTTTAAACTTTAAAAAAAAAAAAATATAATTGCCAAAAAGGACGTGGCCAGGACTCGAACCTGCGCCACTCCTCTCACAACCAAACGTGCTAACCAATTGCGCCCTGGGGACTTTGACTGATAAACTTGGTTTTGTATTATACTTAAGTGCATTTTGGTTTGGGCTTATATAAATAAGCCGTGAGCTTTTAGGCTTATTTTAGCTTATTTATTAAACTTTTTGAGCTTCTTTCATTTTTCCTAGGATTAAAATAGGTTTTAGGATTTTTCTAGCTAAAAATATTATTTTTCCTTTTATTTAATTAATTTCTAGGATTATTTCTATTTTTATTTTTAGAAAGTCATTAAAAAATACCAAACAGTAGTTTAAAAATACAAAAAAATAGTTTTTAGGTTTTAATTTGTATTTTTGAGGTTTACATGTGAAAAAGTTTTCAAAAACTTTAATTTTTGATTTTATTTGATTTTAGGTTTTTTATTAAACTTTGAAAATTAATATAAAATTCATTAAGAGGTTTT
The DNA here is from genome assembly GCA_025667525.1 of Glebionis coronaria. Lineage (NCBI taxonomy): Eukaryota > Viridiplantae > Streptophyta > Magnoliopsida > Asterales > Asteraceae > Glebionis > Glebionis coronaria. The sequence goes on along the minus strand of CM046874.1, from coordinate 65,223,453 downwards.
AGAAACTTTTGTTTACATTTTCTTCTTAGTTAGATTATTTAGGATTTTTGAGAATTTTTTAGAATTTATTTAAGAACTTTTAAGTTTTTAGAATATTTTATTATTATTTTATTCATTAAAATAAAAAGTTTTATTTTTAACTTTTTTTCATTTTTCCTAGATTCTAGACATTAAAATAGGACCTTTGTCACTTTCCATTTAATTTTTAGGCTTTTCAATTAATTTTTAGAATTAATTTAAGATTTAATAGTTTTTAGGGGTTTAAAAATAGTTTAATTTGGTTTTAAAATTTTTAAAAATAGTTTTTAGTTTAGTTAGGTCATTTTTGAGGTTTACAAACTATTAAATCTTGTTTAGGGCTTTTTAATATTTTAAAGTGATTTTTAGGGCTTTAATTAGCATTAAAAAGTCATTATTAAATTAATTAAAAGGTTCTGGCAAGTTTGGATTTTTTGTAAACTCTTAGAATATTATTTGGGAGTTTTTAGTAATTTCTAGGAATTTTTAGATTAAAATTTTAAATTTTGTGTTTTTTTACGTTCTTCGTCGTAACTTTCTAATAGTGTTTTTGCCTTAATATTTATATAATTTTTTTTCGTCTTCGTCATTTTCTCTTCTTTTCTTCTCATTAATAATCAAAAACATAATCAATCAATTCATCACACAACGCACTAGCCTCCTCAAGAGAACGATTCCCATCAAGGGTCATAAGTGCTTGGTTTTCCTAAACCGACGCTTAACGCTTACCACTATTTTACCTCCTTTTCCTAAAGGTGTGTGAAAACTACTACACCACAAGGTCACTTATAACCTGTATAAGACCTCACCAAATCTTGAGTCAAAGCTTACACTTTAAAATCCATCAGCTCGACACTTTACCCGACTCCAAATTTAGGACAGATTTGTACACTTGTTTATTAAAACCGTTTGGACCACTTTAAAAGTACAAACTCGACAATACGTCATTTGAAACCACTACTAGACTCATCAAACTCAGTTTGTAAACTTTGAAAATCAGTAGCATCAACTATCTAACCAAGCCTAAAGTCCCCGAGAGTCGACCCAAAATCAGCCACAATTTCGGATTGTGCCGACTTGCGTCTCCCGGTACACGAAAACTAAAACTAGCATAACTTTTGACTCGTAATGACTTAGATGCTCTATCTTATACCAAAACGACCGTCTCGGAAAACTCTACAACAATATCAAATAATCTTAGTCTTTCACAGACCTTAAACCCACGAAAAATCAGTTAAAGACCTGTTGTCCCAAATTACCTTTTTAGAAAACATGTCAAATCCATTTTTCAACCAAATCCACTCATTCCCATACCTCTAGGATCACTATACTATCATTCCTATCAACCAAAACACTTCTAAAAACACTTGCATGTAAAATTTAACAAAATCAAAGATTAAAAACAAGAATTTTTATGATCAAAACAAGATAATCTTACCAAAAACACCACATGCATGATGATTAAAACATCATACAACCACAAAATTATAAAATCTTCAAAAGTTGATGCATGTACATGATTTTGATATCATTAGAATCACCACAAGATTTTAGGAGGTGGTCTTAGTTTAGTTTTAAGAGATTCAACTCAAAAATCAATTTTTATGGATGTTTTAGGTGATGAGGGGGTGGCGGAATGTTTGAGTGGAAAGGGGAGAGATGGAAGTTTTTGTGTGTGTTTTTATTGTAAAAAATGAGGTGAAGTGAAAAATATATGGCTTATATAGTATCGTTGGGGTTGATATTGCAATTGTTGAATAGTTTTGGACCAAAATGAAATTAAATAGTTTAATGGGTAGAAAATGGTTATTGGTAAATATTGAAAATATTTACGGGGCTCGGGTTTCGTAAAAATACTTTTCAAAAGTTACAATGCATCGTAAAAATGATTATACGATTTCCCGACACGACTTAATACGTAATTAAAACGAAATCGTCGAAAATATTAATTATCGAAACAATCGATAAATAAACGTAATATTTTGGGCATCCATCGGTATCGCGATCACTAGGAATTCTCGTTGTACATTGATTTTGAATAAACTCGTTGTAAAACGCACGCGGGTGATTTTAAATCAAAAACTTTGATTTAAATTAAATATGAAAAAATAAAATAAAAATTTTATAATTCCATAAAAAGTATTTATTGATGATCAGAAAAATACTTAAAAAGTATAATTTATAAATCTCAGGATTTACATATAGCAATACAAGAAAACGTAATACGTTGAAAAATTCAAGAAGCACGAATAAAAAGAATAAAATAATGCTGGGAAAGTACGAGTTCTCACAGTCTTCCCCCCTAAAGGAACTCTGGTCCCCAGAGTTCTCTTGAAAACAGTAGAAGATGCAAACAAGAGGAGGTACAAAGTGTAGAACAAAATTCATTGCTTCCCAGGTAATTTTCGTACCACGACGAATCTTAACAATCGGAACTCAATATGATTCAGTTTCTTAACTCCTTTTCGTATTACTTTTCAGTCTTGGATTAGAATAACGATCTTTCAATACGGAGATACATCAAGAGATAGAGTTGTTGGAAATACGTGCGATAAACTATCAAGAATGAACACAAGAATCGCTTAAACATGTAAAGTACGATAAAATGAACCAAGATTGTAAACCAACAAGGGGTCGCAAATCGTGCAACTGTAAAACGTGACAGTCTTAAAACGTAAGAATCTAGTCACCAGCGAAATAGAAGGAAAAAAAATGAATAACATATGATCATTCAAAATATAGGCTGTCAAAATCAGTTGTCTAGTATTTTGGTATTACTTTAAAACTTACTTTTAAATATTTTCTTTATTAAAAGAAAATTTTACCAGGTGTAGTGATTAAAAACCAACTATATATAAAATGAGTGGGTAAATAGTTGTTAAATATTTTTCTTGATCAGGACTTCAAAGTAAAAGTAACTCAGTTCAAATAGTTATTCTGATCAGCTTAAGAGCTTTTCGGGTGACTACATGAAATTATCGTTAAAAACTCAGGTTTATCGTTACCATTAGAAAAATTAAGGTTTTTCCAAGTTATTTTGAATCATTGTGAGAAATTATAAATTAATTTAATAATTTCATTATACTGAAAGTTAAAACGTGTTAAAGTGTTGAAAAAAGGTTAAGACAGTTTGTATGTTAGTTGGTAGCTAGTGTAGGGTAGATTTGAAACAAGTTTATTGAGTTTTAAGAAAACTAGTATAACTATAATCTGCTCATTACCTTGTTGCTTGTTTTTCATGGAAATTGGAATCTGATCTTTGAATTTTGTGAAGTAATAGGGTGATTTGAGGATTGATTAGGCTTGTATGTCATTTGGTGAGCTTGTGTGTTAAATTGTGGCCTTTGAAAGTCATTAGGGAGCTAGAAAATTGCAAGTATAAACCACCAGTCCTCATTTTTGTCTCAGAAACTTGACTTGCCCATATGTGCTTGATTTTTGATCAGTTTGTGTGCTAGGTGTTTTGTTATTGCTTGTTTGTGACTCCTTGTGCTTCAATAAGCACAAGGGTGCCTTTGTCCAAGAAATCATCACCAAAAACAGCAAGCAGTCAAGCCCTCTTGGCTCAAAAATTGACAAGTGAAGAACACTTCACTTGTTCATCAGAAATACCACCAGACCTGGGCACGTTTTGCCAATTTCCAGGCTTGATCCTTGGTTAAATCAAGTTGTGTTTGTGTTTTTGTAAGCTTCATAGTACTGGAATCAAGTTTTTAAACTTTAAAAAAAAAATATATAATTGCCAAAAAGGACGTGGCCAGGACTCGAACCTGCGCCACTCCTCTCATAACCAAACGTGCTAACCAATTGCGCCCTGGGGACTTTGACTGATAAACTTGGTTTTGTATTATACTTAAGTGCATTTTGGTTTGGGCTTATATAAATAAGCCGTGAGCTTTTAGGCTTATTTTAGCTTATTTATTAAACTTTTTGAGCTTCTTTCATTTTTCCTAGGATTAAAATAGGTTTTAGGATTTTTCTAGCTAAAAATATTATTTTTCCTTTTATTTAATTAATTTCTAGGATTATTTCTATTTTTATTTTTAGAAAGTCATTAAAAAATACCAAACAGTAGTTTAAAAATACAAAAAAATAGTTTTTAGGTTTTAATTTGTATTTTTGAGGTTTACATGTGAAAAAGTTTTCAAAAACTTTAATTTTTGATTTTATTTGATTTTAGGTTTTTTATTAAAATTTGAAAATTAATATAAAATTCATTAAGAGGTTTTAGAAACTTTTGTTTACATTTTCTTCTTAGTTAGATTATTTAGGATTTTTGAGAATTTTTTAGACTTTATTTAAGAACTTTTAATTTTTTAGAATATTTTATTATTATTTTATTCATTAAAATAAAAAGTTTTATTTTTAACTTTTTTTCATTTTTCCTAGATTCTAGACATTAAAATAGGACCTTTGTCACTTTCCATTTAATTTTTAGGCTTTTCAATTAATTTTTAGAATTAATTTAAGATTTAATAGTTTTTAATAGTTTTTAGGGGTTTAAAAATAGTTTAATTTGGTTTTAAAATTTTTAAAAATAGTTTTTAGTTTAATTAGGTCATTTTTGAGGTTTACAAACTATTAAATCTTGTTTAGGGCTTTTTAGTATTTTAAAGTGATTTTTAGGGCTTTAATTAGCATTAAAAAGTCATTATTAAATTAATTAAAAGGTTCTGGCAAGTTTAGATTTTTTGTAAACTCTTAGAATATTATTTGGGAGTTTTTAGTAATTTTTAGGAATTTTTAGATTAAAATTTTAAATTTTGTGTTTTTTTACGTTCTTCGTCGTAACTTTCTAATAGTGTTTTTGCCTTAATATTTATATAATTTTTTTTCGTCTTCGTCATTTTCTCTTATTTTCTTCTCATTAATAATCAAAAACATAATCAATCAATTCATCACACAACGCACTAGCCTCCTCAAGAGAACGATTCCCATCAAGGGTCATAAGTGCTTGGTTTTCCTAAACCGACGCTTAACGCTTACCACTATTTTACCTCCTTTTCCTAAAGGTGTGTGAAAACTACTACACCATTTTTGGCGCCGCTGCCGGGGAGGCGTGTTGTGTTTTGATTGACCATTGTTGTTTTTCTATATTAGCCATAAATATAATTGTATTAATAGCACTCTATTAATACGTATTATCGTTTTTCGATTTTTGTGTGAATATTATTACTATATTGTATACGTAGAACAATAAATACACAAGTACTCCAAATACGTGAGCAATCACAACCTTGATTCGGGATTTCATCACTCGATCATTGTATTCGAATCTCAAACCAAAGAAAAAGGCAAAAATAGATAAATACTTTCGTGAAGCTTAATCTTGATAATACAAACTATAAGGTGGGTATAAGGCGGTTGTATTTCACAACCTAAAGGAAAAAGGCTCTTAAGTGCTTCGCGCCGCCTCGTTTCCTCCGCTTGCTTGTGCGTATTTGATTTTGAGAGTGAATCGAGGGTTTTGCCGCCCAAAGTATTACTACATATCATATATATTTTCTTGGTTTCCATTTGATTAAACCCTCTTGAACGATTTGGTGTTCCACCATCGTTCTAAAGTCATCGAAGGCGTTCACTCCACGTGATCGTTTTCATTCCTTGAGGCCTTTTTAATCAAGAGATTTGATTAGTGAGGAGATTTGTGGACTCATTGTCTACTTAATACATTCACCAATTCCAAAAAAAGTTAATACAATCAAAAACCACAAAAAAATTGAAAAAAACAAAATGCCAAAAAGAATCTTCTTTGCTCGCCTTCTCGTTGTACGTGACGTTTATGCAAACTCGCTCTAAAGCTAGACGTGCTCGTAAACGAAGAAACAAGTCACTCACTCAATCTAGTGAGGAGTCTCCAAGTGAGGAACCTATTATAGAACAAGAAGCTATCATGGCTAATCGTACTATGATGGAGTTGCTTCAAGCACCCACCGAGGGTTTTGGAGAGGCCATTGTGATTCCCGTCATCCTTGCGGAGAACTTTGAGATCAAAACGGGTTTAATGTCTATGCTTCAAGCAAACAAGTTTCGCGGTCACGAAAAAGACAACCCGCATTATCACATTAGGCAATTTAATCGTCTCACCGCGACAAGCAAGTTTAAGGATGTACCACACGATGCCATTAAGATGATGTTGTTTCCTTACTCGTTAGATGGACCCGCCAAGATATGGCTTGAGAAAGAACCGCCGAATTCGATTTTGACATGGGCCGATCTCGTGTCTAAATTTGAGAATCAATTTTTTCCACCATCTAAGACAACACATTTGAAAAACGAGATTTCACGTTTTACACAAAGACCTAATGAAAGTTTTTCAATGGCTTGGGAGAGATTTAAAGAAATGCTACATGAATGTCCACACCATGATTTTTCCGAATTGCATCAAATTGACACTTTTTATAATGGGCTTAATGAACATGAACGAGATTATTTAAATGCCGCCGCGGGTGGTAATTTTTTGTGCAAAACGACCAATGAGGCTTTGAAAATCATAGAAAATAGGTCTAAGGTCTATAGCCCTCGTAACACACCGAGTGTTGCCAATTTGGGCTCGTCATCATCTCGTTCCATTAATGCCTTGCAAGATGAAGCAAATGAGGAGAATCGGTTTTTCGATAGGTTTTCGACTCTTATGTCTCATTGGAAAGCTCAAGAAGCTTCGAGCACCGCTTCGGCTAAAGCGGTTGCTAAGAGTTGTATTTCGTGTGGTGGAGCTCATGATTTTTCCGAGTGCATTACCGCGGATGGTAACACTTCGAATGCTTTTGTAGCCACGGGAACTTATAACCAAATCGGTCAAGGTTCACGTTCAAATCAAGCTCCACAAAATCAAAATGCTAATAACTATCGCAACAACAACAATCAAGGTGGAAATTACCAAGGAAATCAAAGGAATTATAACAAGGGTAATTACCAAAGTGGAAATGGGCAAGTTTCAAACCAAAACCAAAACCGTGATTTTCAAACTCCTACTCAAGGTTTTCAAAATGCTCACACTAAAAATTTGCAAGGAGAATTCTTAGATTATGCTAAGGCTAATGATGCTAAGTTTGACAACATGCAACGTGAGATGATTAGCTTAAGGTCCGAATTGAAAAATGAGCTTAAAACCGAACTTGCTAATGAACTTAAAACTCATGCTAATAAAATGGAAGGAAATGTCACACGACTCCAACAAAATCAACAAAAAATGGAGCAAGGACAACATGAGATTAAGCAAGAATTGTTGAAAGCGGATGCTAGGCAATCTAAGTTTGAAGACCGAATGGCTAAGATGTTTGAAGCTATCATGTGTAAGCCCTCTTCTTCGGGTGGTCTTCCTAGTGATACCATCGTGAACCCGAAGGGAGAATTGAAGGTTATTACCACTCGTAGTGGTAAAACTTTCAAAGAACCCACTTCTCGCCCAAGTACTTCTATGGAGAAGGAAAAAGAGAAAGAACCCGAGGTCGTGGTTGAAAAGGATCACATTACAAGCCCACGAAGTACCGCTCAAACCACACCTACGGTTGAACCAATACCCATTATGGAACCCGAGATTCTAAGGCCGATGCCTATGCCTAATTTGCCCCAACCCACACCACCTTTACCCTACCCATCAAGACGAGACAAGGAAAAGGCACAAGAACGAAATAATTATCAATTTGAACTTTTTATGAAAATGTTTCGTGACTTGCATTTTAATATAAGTTTTGCCGACGCCTTAGTCATGATGCCTCGATTTGCCGCAAACTTCAAAAGTATGTTGAATAACAAAGAAAAATTGCAAAAGTCATCTAGTTGTTCTTCGGTTTTTCTAAGCCGCATACCTCAAAAAGTCGGTGATCCTGGAAAGTTTTTAATCCCATGTGCTATCCAAGACATGGAAGAATGCTACGCCTTGGCCGATCTTGGTGCTAGTATTAATTTGATGCCTCTCGAGATTTTTAAATCGCTCAATCTTCCAAATCTCACTCCTTCAAGAATGTCAATCGAAATGGCCGATCATTCTACGATTCTAGCTTGTGGAGTTGCCGAGGACGTCTTTGTGAAAGTTGGGAAATTCTATTATCCCGTGGACTTCATTGTTGTTGATATTCCCATCGATCCTAAAGTTTCGTTAATTTTAGGTCGATCTTTTTTGGATACCTCGAGAGCACTTATCGATGTGCATGCAAGAAAAATCACTCTTCGTTTCAATGAGGAAGAACTCGTCATTAATGCAACCCAAAACTCCACTCTTTCTCATGTTTATTCAATCACATCTTTGTACAATGTCAATCCCATCAAAAACATTTGTCAAAAGATTTCAAATAGAGTTTTAGGAGTTGATAAAAATAAAGTTCCGTCCCCTCCGCCGATGGAGGTTAAGAGTGTTAAGCCAATAATTCCAATCTCGAGTGATTCTTCGGATGATGAATACGTTGATCCCGATGGGGAGGTTTTCTTTGTTGACAAAAGATTTGAAAACTTGCCACCACCTAAACCAAAACGTTTTCAAAATGTGAGAATTTTTAGTGTGACTAACATCGTTTTAGATACACCAAATATTTTTGACATAATCAAATCGGGTTTTCACGAGGAGAGTGTTAAGGATGAAAAAGGAAAAGATTTTGAATCTAATTTTAAAGATTTTTCTACAATTCTAACTCCGTCATCACCGCGGTTATTGAGTACTACAAGCTCGTCTTCTCCTTTTGACGATGCTTTATGTGGACCTAGTGTGGGGGAAGCCCCTTATGTTCCCTTCCCTTTCTCCACCGAGGACGAGATATTTGATCCTGGAATTGCTTTTATAGGGAAATCTCGGTCTTCCACCGATGCAATAAATGGAAAATCTTTTCATTTGATTGGAACGAGTTTACCTCGAGTGACTCAAGTTGTTGTTGACTTACCCATTGTCCCACCCTTCTATTTCTTCTCTCCTATTTTCTTCTATCACATTGGGATTTGTGTTGGAGTTGTGTTGTCTCGTCTTTCATCCGAAAACGAGGACGCTATCTTTGACCCCGGTATACGTTTATCGGATTTTTAAAGTACTCCACGTACTTTTGGGCCTTGTTTATCATGTAAGCCCCATCAAAAATTGACCATACCATGATTATCCCTAAATGATCACATTTATGGGGATTCGAGTCGAGCTTTTGACTCGGTTATCAAAAACAAGGTGCCTCGTGGGGGAGACCCATGCTTATCCATGTACATATTATTGCTTTCTAATTAGTTTAATGTGAGGGGATTTGTGCCCTTCCAACCTTTGTTCCGTGGTTGTTTATGAATTGTGTCTTTTAGATCATCATCTTCACGATTGGAGCCTCTCGTGTTCGTTTCATGGGAGCACTCGATCGTTTGCTTTGGAGGCCATTCCCAATATCCATCATGATATATCCTTTTATGTTCTAACCTTAGGTTTTTAGCACACTTCATAAACGGCTTTAAACTTATTGGTTACACCCTTTCCATGCTAGATTAGGCATTCGACTACGTCTCTAGTATGGGGGTGTTTGTACCCCTAGACTCGAAACATTGAGGACAATGTTTAACTTTAGTATGGGGGGGTGAATAGATACTTGCCTTGCCAAACCTTCACGCTTTCCAAAGTTTATCATTTTGTTATCGTTTTCTTGCAAAATAAGGCTAAAAATGGCCAAATTTTAAAATTTTTCTCATGTTTTATAAGTGTTTGAAGACACGAATGTAGATTTTCCGATGGCGAGAATAAGAGTAATTTTTGACTCGACCGTGCGTGTTGAGCACTTAGCTTTGGTTCCTTAACTACACATTAGGCTAAGTCTCTTAAATGAGGACGAGAAATGATAGAGTTAATTATAAGTTACTATGCTAAACGTAGAGTACTCGTATTCTTTCAAAAACTCATGTGTTCTCGTTGCTTGCTTATTCTCCCTTCGCATGTAAATATTTTTTGCTTAATAAATATTGATTTAGCGGTTTAGTTTTGATTGTTGGGTTTCTAGTCTTTTCTAGTAGCTTCCGTGTAATTAAATTGGGAAGACATTAAGGTATCGCCAGCGTCACGGTTTTGAAGTATTGGCACCCCAATAATCGAAAGCTTCACCCAATAATAAGATTTCAAGTGCTCACCTAAATCAAGCAAACAATTTGAAAGCCCCACAAGGCCTAAAATCTATGCAAAATTGAAAGTGAATCAAGCCTTAATCTTCGAAGCTTTAAAGATCCAAAATTCGCTTTAGCGTGAGGATATACGTCTTTGGCTAATAAAACCACCGATGAGGCGGATAATAAAAGGCAAGGCAAGACCGAAGTCATAATAAAAGCTTCATGGCGAAGTTGAATAAAAGATGGAGGTAAACCAAAGATAATAAGGTCCTTCCGTTAGGGGGCGTATAAAAGTCTTGGTAATAAGTCTCATGTTCAAAACCGTTATAAAACCGTGTTTATCGATTCTTCTTGTCGACTTAATTTTTTAACATCGTTGTCTATTAGGAGGGGTTATTGATTTAATGGTCTTAGTTACACCGTTAGGACTCTATTTTTAGACCTAAATCTCTTTTATCGCATAAGTCAATAATGTATCCTCGTGATCATTAAGACATAATAAAATATAAGAGATACAACTTAGGAATAATGGGAGAATAAGTACGTGATTAGGGCATATGAGTAGTGTTAGCATTACTAACTTATAATGACAATGATCTCGTTGCACGCTTGGCATGGAATTAAGGTGAAAATCGAGGACGATGAAATTATTTCTAACGAAGCATTCACGTGTTCTTATTCTATGAACCTAAACGTCCCATTTTGCGATGAAAATCATACATTATGTCTAAAACACAAGTAGTAGCAATAGTATAGTGTAGCTAGTTTATCATTTCATAAAAGTGAATAAAATTAAATTTTGGAGATGCTTTGATACTTTATTCTTAGCATTGCGTGAGGGCACGGCAATGGTTTAGTATGGGGGAGTGATGAGACTGCTTTTATACATGGTCTCATCGTCCAAAACTGCCTTAAAATGCATAAAATATCATAAAATAGACCAAATATATGCTCGTGTTTGTTACTTGTGTATTTTTAGGTACGGATATTGAGGAATTGGCAAAAGAACACAAGAATCAATCAAAAACGAACACGGGAAACGAAGTCGCACAATGAACCGGGCCCAAGTTTGGAATTTTGCAAAATTACCCTTGAAGAATTGAAGATTGGCAAAAATGGCCCCTCATCTTTGAAGAACTTGTCACATTTGACCCTCAAAATATCAAATGTACAAGTATGATCCTTAAAGTTTGAAGATTATACAAGATCAGCCCTTGGAAAATCAAGTTATTACAAAAGGAGCCCCTTGGAAAAGTTTTTGGAAACCTTCGTGCCAGTTTTGACAAGTTTCCAAAGTTGATAAGGCTAAAACAAACGCTGATGGGAATTTAATACAAAGTGAAGAGATGTTGATACCCTGGGGACCAAATTAGCCAATTGCCCAAACCATACCATCCACTCAGGACGTGCCACCTCAGCCCTACCCACTTTATTTACCCAATACCCTACCCTACCCGTCCACCCACCCATTAACCAACCCGTTTTTGATTTACTTAACCCAAGTCAACTGGTCAAACCACTTACCCTTTTCCCTCCTAAACAATATTTTTAAAATTTGTTTTACCCAATTAAGATTAAACCTGCTTAATTATCCCAAGAACCCTAATCTCACCCCAGTTTAATTAGAACCCAAATCAAAGGGATTTTCCCTATAATCTTCCAGTTTGTTGATTGACCATCTCCTAAACCTTTCCCACTTCACCCAACACACCCACATGGGCTGTGGGACCCTCCCCAAGCCTCCCCTGCCCCGTCCCTTTCCCTCAAAAACCTACACCCGACCATTTTAGCGACCAAGATTGCTCAACTTGGTCCCCAAGGAGTATCCAAAGGCTAAGATCAAGTTATCAAGCTGTCATATCACATGGCATCCAGTACAAGACTCACATGCACAAATTTGACCCGTTTTCCAGTCAAAGACTTCAAGGGCATTCCTGGAAATCCAATGTTTAGGGTTTTAGCATCTAGATAGTTCCATTGTATGTATAAATATGATGAGCATGTTCATCATATCTCTTGTTCCAGTTTTTGCAATACTTTTGTATTTCCTTTTTATATAAATTAAAAAGTTTGGTGTTTGTTGGATACAAGTGTAATTCCTTTTTTAATCTTGATATAAAGTTGGTGTAAGTATATGCAAAGCTGAGTTCCAATTTGTGAAAAGGTTTGTGTTTAAGTTTTTCAAAAAGGGAGTTTTAAAAGAAGGTTTTGAAGGTTCTGAAATCAAAACTTTTGAAGTGAAAGTGGAAAGAGTTTTTGGTTTTGGAACTTAAAAATTGTGTTTAAAACGTGTTTAAGAGTTTGTGGAAGAATTGTGTAAAGTTTTTAAGAAGAAAAATTTAAAACAGAAAATATCATATGCTTTGTATTTGTTCTGTTTTTCTTTGATTTCTTCTTAGCAGGTTTGATCTGTTTGTTGACTAAGTTCAGCACCAACCCGTGTTGGTAGGGAGGTGGTATAGCAACCACAAAGGACCCTGGATGTGGGGTCCTTAGGTAAAAATTTCTTGTTCCTTTGAAATTTTCAGAAAAGTTGAGTTTGCATGATTTTTGCATGAAATGTGTTCATATGTGCCTGAATGGTGTTTTCATGTTATGATATGCATGATGGAATAGTTGTAGATCAGTTTGATAGAGTTTTAAAGTGAGTTGCTTTGAAAATCTTGATTTTTAGAATATTAAGTGGTGTTTGGCAATAGGTATTAGCAGGGTTTTAATTTTAATTGTGAAAGTTAAAACGTGTTAAAGTGTTGAAAAAAGGTTAAGACAGTTTGTATGTTAGTTGGTAGCTAGTGTAGGGTAGATTTGAAACAAGTTTATTGAGTTTTAAGAAAACTAGTATAACTATAATCTGCTCATTACCTTGTTGCTTGTTTTTCATGGAAATTGGAATCTGATCTTTGAATTTTGTGAAGTAATAGGGTGATTTGAGGATTGATTAGGCTTGTATGTCATTTGGTGAGCTTGTGTGTTAAATTGTGGCCTTTGAAAGTCATTAGGGAGCTAGAAAATTGCAAGTATAAACCACCAGTCCTCATTTTTGTCTCAGAAACTTGACTTGCCCATATGTGCTTGATTTTTGATCAGTTTGTGTGCTAGGTGTTTTGTTATTGCTTGTTTGTGACTCCTTGTGCTTCAATAAGCACAAGGGTGCCTTTGTCCAAGAAATCATCACCAAAAACAGCAAGCAGTCAAGCCCTCTTGGCTCAAAAATTGACAAGTGAAGAACACTTCACTTGTTCATCAGAAATACCACCAGACCTGGGCACGTTTTGCCAATTTCCAGGCTTGATCCTTGGTTAAATCAAGTTGTGTTTGTGTTTTTGTAAGCTTCATAGTACTGGAATCAAGTTTTTAAACTTTAAAAAAAAAAAAAAATATAATTGCCAAAAAGGACGTGGCCAGGACTCGAACCTGCGCCACTCCTCTCACAACCAAACGTGCTAACCAATTGCGCCCTGGGGACTTTGACTGATAAACTTGGTTTTGTATTATACTTAAGTGCATTTTGGTTTGGGCTTATATAAATAAGCCGTGAGCTTTTAGGCTTATTTTAGCTTATTTATTAAACTTTTTGAGCTTCTTTCATTTTTCCTAGGATTAAAATAGGTTTTAGGATTTTTCTAGCTAAAAATATTATTTTTCCTTTTATTTAATTAATTTCTAGGATTATTTCTATTTTTATTTTTAGAAAGTCATTAAAAAATACCAAACAGTAGTTTAAAAATACAAAAAAATAGTTTTTAGGTTTCAATTTGTATTTTTGAGGTTTACATGTGAAGAAGTTTTCAAAAACTTTAATTTTTGATTTTATTTGATTTTAGGTTTTTTATTAAACTTTGAAAATTAATATAAAATTCATTAAGAGGTTTTAGAAACTTTTGTTTACATTTTATTCTTAGTTAGATTATTTAGGATTTTTGAGAATTTTTTAGAATTTATTTAAGAACTTTTAATTTTTTAGAATATTTTATTATTATTTTATTCATTAAAATAAAAAGTTTTATTTTTAACTTTTTTTCATTTTTCCTAGATTCTAGACATTAAAATAGGACCTTTGTCACTTTCCATTTAATTTTTAGGCTTTTCAATTAATTTTTAGAATTAATTTAAGATTTAATAGTTTTTAGGGGTTTAAAAATAGTTTAATTTGGTTTTAAAATTTTTAAAAATAGTTTTTAGTTTAATTAGGTCATTTTTGAGGTTTACAAACTATTAAATCTTGTTTAGGGCTTTTTAATATTTTAAAGTGATTTTTAGGGCTTTAATTAGCATTAAAAAGTCATTATTAAATTAATTAAAAGGTTCTGGCAAGTTTGGATTTTTTGTAAACTCTTAGAATATTATTTGGGAGTTTTTAGTAATTTCTAGGAATTTTTAGATTAAAATTTTAAATTTTGTGTTTTTTTACGTTCTTCGTCGTAACTTTCTAATAGTGTTTTTGCCTTAATATTTATATAATTTTTTTTCGTCTTCGTCATTTTCTCTTCTTTTCTTCTCATTAATAATCAAAAACATAATCAATCAATTCATCACACAACGCACTAGCCTCCTCAAGAGAACGATTCCCATCAAGGGTCATAAGTGCTTGGTTTTCCTAAACCGACGCTTAACGCTTACCACTATTTTACCTCCTTTTCCTAAAGGTGTGTGAAAACTACTACACCACAAGGTCACTTATAACCTGTATAAGACCTCACCAAATCTTGAGTCAAAGCTTACACTTTAAAATCCATCAGCTCGACACTTTACCCGACTCCAAATTTAGGACAGATTTGTACACTTGTTTTGTAAAACCGTTTGGACCACTTTAAAAGTACAAACTCGACAATACGTCATTTGAAACCACTACTAGACTCATCAAACTCAGTTTGTAAACTTTGAAAATCAGTAGCATCAACTATCTAACCAAGCCTAAAGTCCCCGAGAGTCGACCCAAAATCAGCCACAATTTCGGATTGTGCCGACTTGCGTCTCCCGGTACACGAAAACTAAAACTAGCATAACTTTTGACTCGTAATGACTTAGATGCTCTATCTTATACCAAAACGACCGTCTCGGAAAACTCTACAACAATATCAAATAATCTTAGTCTTTCACAGACCTTAAACCCACGAAAAATCAGTTAAATACCTGTTGTCCCAAATTACCTTTTTAGAAAACATGTCAAATCCATTTTTCAACCAAATCCACTCATTCCCATACCTCTAGGATCACTATACTATCATTCCTATCAACCAAAACACTTCTAAAAACACTTGCATGTAAAATTTAACAAAATCAAAGATTAAAAACAAGAATTTTTATGATCAAAACAAGATAATCTTACCAAAAACACCACATGCATGATGATTAAAACATCATACAACCACAAAATTATAAAATCTTCAAAAGTTGATGCATGTACATGATTTTGATATCATTAGAATCACCACAAGATTTTAGGAGGTGGTCTTAGTTTAGTTTTAAGAGATTCAACTCAAAAATCACTTTTTATGGATGTTTTAGGTGATGAGGGGGTGGCGGAATGTTTGAGTGGAAAGGGGAGAGATGGAAGTTTTTGTGTGTGTTTTTATTGTAAAAAATGAGGTGAAGTGAAAAATATATGGCTTATATAGTATCGTTGGGGTTGATATTGCAATTGTTGAATAGTTTTGGACCAAAATGAAATTAAATAGTTTAATGGGTAGAAAATGGTTATTGGTAAATATTGAAAATATTTAC
The DNA here is from genome assembly GCA_025667525.1 of Glebionis coronaria. Classification (NCBI taxonomy): domain Eukaryota; kingdom Viridiplantae; phylum Streptophyta; class Magnoliopsida; order Asterales; family Asteraceae; genus Glebionis; species Glebionis coronaria. The sequence goes on along the minus strand of CM046874.1, from coordinate 65,207,652 downwards.
GGGGCTCGGGTTTCGTAAAAATACTTTTCAAAAGTTACAATGCATCGTAAAAATGATTATACGATTTCCCGACACGACTTAATACGTAATTAAAACGAAATCGTCGAAAATATTAATTATCGAAACAATCGATAAATAAACGTAATATTTTGGGCATCCATCGGTATCGCGATCACTAGGAATTCTCGTTGTACATTGATTTTGAATAAACTCGTTGTAAAACGCACGCGGGTGATTTTAAATCAAAAACTTTGATTTAAATTAAATATGAAAAAATAAAATAAAAATTTTATAATTCCATAAAAAGTATTTATTGATGATCAGAAAAATACTTAAAAAGTATAATTTATAAATCTCAGGATTTACATATAGCAATACAAGAAAACGTAATACGTTGAAAAATTCAAGAAGCACGAATAAAAAGAATAAAATAATGCTGGGAAAGTACGAGTTCTCACAGTCTTCCCCCCTAAAGGAACTCTGGTCCCCAGAGTTCTCTTGAAAACAGTAGAAGATGCAAACAAGAGGAGGTACAAAGTGTAGAACAAAATTCATTGCTTCCCAGGTAATTTTCGTACCACGACGAATCTTAACAATCGGAACTCAATATGATTCAGTTTCTTAACTCCTTTTCGTATTACTTTTCAGTCTTGGATTAGAATAACGATCTTTCAATACGGAGATACATCAAGAGATAGAGTTGTTGGAAATACGTGCGATAAACTATCAAGAATGAACACAAGAATCGCTTAAACATGTAAAGTACGATAAAATGAACCAAGATTGTAAACCAACAAGGGGTCGCAAATCGTGCAACTGTAAAACGTGACAGTCTTAAAACGTAAGAATCTAGTCACCAGCGAAATAGAAGGAAAAAAAATGAATAACATATGATCATTCAAAATATAGGCTGTCAAAATCAGTTGTCTAGTATTTTGGTATTACTTTAAAACTTACTTTTAAATATTTTCTTTATTAAAAGAAAATTTTACCAGGTGTAGTGATTAAAAACCAACTATATATAAAATGAGTGGGTAAACAGTTGTTAAATATTTTTCTTGATCAGGACTTCAAAGTAAAAGTAACTCAGTTCAAATAGTTATTCTGATCAGCTTAAGAGCTTTTCGGGTGACTACATGAAATTATCGTTAAAAACTCAGGTTTATCGTTACCATTAGAAAAATTAAGGTTTTTCCAAGTTATTTTGAATCATTGTGAGAAATTATAAATTAATTTAATAATTTCATTATACTGACAGTAAAGTATGATAAAATCAATTACTTTAAAAGATACAACTTGACACTGTTTAAACATAAGTTATAAATTTACCCAAGAGGATGTACATATTCGATACTAAACTTGAAATGGGTATTTTGACAATTTAAACATTTGGTAAAATGTATAAAACGTTATTAAAAATTAATAATAATTTTAGAAATTCAAGAAAGTGCTTAAGATATGAAACGATAAACACGTAACAGTTTCTGGTTTTCAGAAAGTGACAAAATAGCAAACGATTATGAAACGAATATCGATCAACAATTAGTATACAAGCAATAGCACGAGGGAATAAAACGGAAGTCGTATCAACTCTTTAACGAACATGATAGAATAGATGCATCGATGATAAGGACAATAAGAAACAAAGGATTCAGCAAGATTAATTTACGAGTGCGGTTGGCATCACCAATAACGGCTTATTAAGTTCTCACTGGTCGATACACGATCGAAAAGGAAAAAACCACACAAAAAATTTTCGAATCAAAGAAAATTCTTAAGAAGTCAATTGAGAGTAAATTCAGTAAAATGAAAACATTAGCAATGAAAGGCGAAATCAACACATGATTCACACAAATGAATTTCAAGACGACAAGGTCTAACACACATCATGACAATTACACGAAATCATCGTTCACGTCCAGTCATAAACCATTAATCGCGTCTAGAGATGTTTCGTAGTTCTACCAAAATAAATAGAGAAGGTCGATCGATGAAGGAGCATAACAACGTTGAAACTTTCAAGTCGGGTATCAATGGTAAGAAATTAGAGAAGCGGTAACACGAATTGTATCACGAAGGAAGATGAGGTAACAGGTAAAACAAAGGGCGCTGAGTAAGGAAATCTGTGCTTGAGGCATGTACTTTGTTCAAGAAAAGATAAGGGTTCATAAGTGTATGTCGCGAACTGTTGATACTCGCATAAGAAGTAAAAGTTTTCTAAACTTTATTTTATCTAACTTTTTAAAGAACATAATTAAAAAGTCAATTCTTGGTCACATATTTAATGCGACTACTCTTCGGCCTTGCATGGCTCCTTCTAAATTAAGCATAGGTGATCAGGCCATGCATAATTTAGGACTAGCAATGCGATGCTCAGCTTCGTCAAACTAGGATTACATATCATATGATTTAAAATATGTATATAATAGCATTTGAAAAAAAACAGGAATCAAAATAACATCTGAAACTTTTCACTACTAAGTTATTGGCTACATATTTAAATCAACCATTGTATTTTACAAGAATTATTAACAAGACCAATGTAGAACAAATGGCGAGAATACATTGTAAAATTAATATAAAATTAATTTTATAAGATAGCATTCAATTATTTAAGATAGCCCAAATGAAACCTTTTATAAAATGATTCGCAAACAAGACCAGTTTGAGTTTATATGGTAACATGACAATAGTTTATAAAGTAGCGAGTGGGTTACAAGAGGGAAATAAAGAGTAGTTCAAGACAGTCAACGAAATGATTACAAGGTGATAAGGTTTCAAGAGGTTTAGCAGGAATCGTCATGAGACGCGTGTCAAGATAGTAATGAACGATACAAAAGCAAGAACTTCATCTTCGGTCCAATTCAGTGGTACGATAGAAAAAGAGAAAGAAAATAGAACGACAAATAAGTCATAAATAAAAGAAAGGAATAAGGAATCCGTATGTGCACCTCGTAATTTATTTGACAAAAATACACTTTTAAGAAAGTAGAACATGAGTTTGTCCAATCACTTGGTTCCTAAAAGTTCAAGATTTATGTATGACCGAGCTCAAGTTACTGTTTGTAAACGTTTTCAAACACAATCAATGTTTCATGGTTGTAAAATGTCATTAGTTACAGTTTTACGAGCTCACACGAACTAAAAAACGCTTCAATCCATAATTTTAAAGTCTATCAGTTTTGACTTTTGGGTTTGACTAGACCAATTAACTCACTAAACGATATTCTAAGACTCAAAGTCTAATGCATTTCGATGTAAAACAATGTTTTGAACAACTTTCTAGTTTTACCCGAGACTTGAAACGGAATAAAAATGGACGAAAATGACCTAGCATTAAATCTGTCAGCAAAACGATATTTTAGAATTATGCAAAAAAATAAGTTCTTAAATTTCACAATCTCAAATGAGCGTAACCTGCTCGATTTTAAAGTTTACTGGTCAAATTTTATGTCCTAAACGGACGTCTCAACATGTAGAAATATATATTTTTATGTCTAAAGTTATAAAAATATTTTCTCGACACTGTTAAACTTCCTGTAAAGTTTCTATACAAAGTATATTTTTTTCGACACAGCTTGAAATTAAATCCAATTTCATAATAACCCAGAATTAATGTACACACAAGACTTGTGGATTCCATAAAGACGAAAGAAGATAAAATGTATACTTAGTCATGTAAAGAAAACACAGTATAGAAATGGTTCAAGAATGCCATCGGTAATCTGAGAGATAAAAAACGACGCATATCATCCGTGTCTTCGGCTGCAAGATGCAATGCAGGAAAGTCTCCTGGCGACGTGATTTTCCAAAATCACAATACATACCGAGAAAGAAACAAAATATTAACAAGTCACACTCCTGAGGCGAGGAGGTTTAATGAAAAGGGGAGGATACAAGTAGGATCGTATTCCAAACAATCGTCACATAATAAATGACGATCATGTGTTCAAGGTACAACAGATGTTGTAAGTCGAAGTCGAAACGTAGAATGGTCAATGAAATAAGATGTAATACATGTACAAGTGTCGTGTAAAACGGTGGCGTAAAGGTAAATCAAAATTATGAAGACCCACAATATAATCCAGGTACTGATTCAACGAATTCTTCGACATGTGTGACTCACACGATGTTCTTTAGTCTTTCTGGCAGACACATTGAGCTATACAATGGTCTATAGACTAGACATTCAATTACGAAATGTCGGAAAGAAAAATCTGCGTATCTAAATAGATATTTTAAGAGAAATAAACAATGAAAGCAACATGCACGGTAGTAAAATGAAAATCATGAGTTTCGTCGAAAACAACACTTCTACAATTCCGAACAATGGTATCACGAGAGTATGCACAACATGTAGCAGCGAGTCGAGAAAAACAGATGATTCAAAACGAACGAGCATATGAAGTCAGTCGTATAACGCATAAATGAAATAGCAATAGTACTCAGAAAATGAGCATGAAAAGTCAGCAACATACACGCTCTGAATACAAGTACGTAACGTCATAACAATGTAAAAATCATCGTAACCAGACTAGTTCACAAGAACAAGAATTCCAGAAATACAGTAAGGGCAGATGAAATCACGGTAACAACCAATAATAATTCATGAAGCACAAAGGCTTTGAAAAGACAAAGTAATTATCGTCATCAGGGTAACGTAATATTTCAACATGTAATCAGGAGATGAATACTATAACGATAATTAAATGTAAACAATAAGGATTAGAAAGTTACCCACGCAAATATCGAACAACATTGGCAGATTCTGTGTTTGACACGTAAAACAATAAAATATTTGAACTTTCGGTTATAGACTAAGTTTTTGAAAACGACTCAGTTCCCTATAACCATCGCTCTGATACCAATCTGTGAGACCCCCAAAATCTGACATGGAACAACTAGGCAACGAGGGGGTAACACGTCCTAGTACAAGAAACAATGAATTACAGTTCATACAAAGCTGACGAAATAAAAACATGTATATTACATCATAAAAGGTCAGAGTTTTTAAACATAGGTCCCAGAGTTTTAGAAGCGGAAAATTATATTATTTCGTCTCAATTTATAACATAAAGTTGCCCAAAAGATAGAATAAACTCCTGACAGTTTTTACTAAAAACAGTCTTTTTAAAGCATCACAGAAATCTCCAAGCTGCGATAATATCCTGCGGGCTCCCATCCAAGCAAAGCTAAGTAATAATACCTGAGATTAAACATGTAAAATCGTCAACATAAAGTTGAGTGATATTCATAGGTTTAGCAGTAAACGTGTGGAACACAATAGAATTTGTAAAACACGTAATGGGGGGGGGGGGGGTTAACTATGTACGTCCATAGTCACGATGCATATTATTGCTGTTTAGTCTCATGAACCGAAGCTTAACTCAAATGTAAGTTCCTCTAGGGAGTATTCAGCCTAAATACTCAAGTATAAACGAATATTAGTGCGTCAAAGTAATCGGGACGGGGATTGTCAATCCCGATGGATCCACCCACAAAATTCGCGCTTAGCGCAAAGCATACGGGACAATTAACGGTTCATGATAGGAGAGGAAACTCAAGGCTAACGTCTAAAAGCAATAATACCATTGAAATCATCTGTAAAGCATACACGTTCAGAATAACATACGAGTTCTGGATAGCAATATAGTTTTTAATTGGTTGTGTTCCACCATGTAAAATCTCACCCCGTGTTTAGAAACCATGTACAAGTAAGAAGGGGCTATGAACTCACCTTAGCCACGAGGTAAGTCAATCACGTACTCAGCAACTAAGTAGAAACGGTAGTGGTAGACGATCACCGACGATATGGATGCCCGGGGAAACACGAAAACCGCAACCTATAAAAAATAAGCCGCGCGTTAAGACTCGAACTCGAATATCGATATGTACCAAATATAATATGACTCAACTGTTTTCAAAGTATTCATGTTTCAAAACCATTGACACGAATCAAATGAATACATTTATCCAATGTTACACGTTAAAACACTTGAACACTTGAAAATGACCCGTTATACGACGCCAAGTCAACGCATGTCAAATATCCTTTACCCTTATTCGGACCAGTAGCTAAGTCATTTATATAATGACTAAGCACTTGAGTAAGTCACCATGTCCGATGGTGAATACTCAAACTCACGCAACGAAAACATTGGACTAAGTGTCCAAAATAAAATCAGCAAGTACACCCTGAATGTACACACCGATCTACCCTATCTAGACTTGTCCGTTTTAGATGAAAATTGGTGTCAAGGTCACTTATAACCTGTATAAGACCTCACCAAAACTTGAGCCAAAGTTTACACTTTAAAATTTATCAGCTCGACACTTTACCCGACTCCAAATTTAGGACAGATTTGTACACTTGTTTTGTAAAACCGTTTGGACCACTTTTAAAGTACAAACTCAACAATCCGTCATTTAAAACCACTACTAGACTCATCAAACTCAGTTTGTAAACTTTGAAAATCGGTAGCATCAACTAACTAACCAAGCCTAAAGTCCCCGAGAGTCGACCCAAAATCAGCCACAATTTCGGATTGTGCCGACTTGCGTCTCCCGGTACACGAAAACTAAAACTAGCATAACTTTTGACTCGTTATGACTTAGATGCTCTATCTTATACCAAAACGACCGTCTCGGAAAACTCTACAACAATATCAAATAATCTTCGTCTTTCACAGATCTTAAACCCACGAAAAATCAGTTAAAGACCTGCTGTCCCAAATTACCTTTTTAGAAAACATGTCAAATCCATTTTTCAACCAAATCCACTCATTCCCATACCTCTAGGATCACTATACTATCATTCCTATCAACCAAGCACTTCTAAAAACACTTGCATGTAAAATCTAACAAAATCAAAGATTAAAAACAAGATTTTTTATGATCAAAACAAGATAATCTTACCAAAAACACCACATGCATGATGATTAAAACATCAAACAACCACAAAATTATAAAATCTTCAAAAGTTGATGCATGTACATGATTTTGATATCATTAGGATCACCACAAGATTTTAGGAGGTGGTCTTAATTTAGTTTTAAGAGATTCAACTCAAAAATCAAATTTTATGGATGTTTTAGGTGGTGAGGGGGTGGCAGAATGTTTGAGAGGAAAGGGGAGAGATGGAAGTTTTTGTGCGTGTTTTTATTTTAAAAAATGAGGTGAAGTGAAAAATATATGGCTTATATAGTATGGTTGGGGTTGAATTGCAATTGTTGAATAGTTTTAGACCAAAATGAAGTTAAATAGTTTAAAGGGTAGAAAATGGTTATTGGTAAATATTGAAAATATTTACGGGGCTCGGGTTTCGTTAAAACACTTTTCAAAAGTTACAATGCATCGTAAAAATGATTATACGATTTCCCGACACGACTTAATACGTAATTAAAACGAAATCGTCGAAAATATTAATTATCTAAACAATCGATAAATAAACGTAATATTTTGGGCGTCCGTCGGTGTCGCGATCATTAGGAATTCTCGTTGTACATTGATTTTGAATAAACTCGTTGTAAAACGCACGCGGGTGATTTTAAATCAAAAACTTTGATTTAAATTAAATATGGAAAAATAAAATAAAAATTTTATAATTCCTTTCAAAGTATTTATCGATGATCAGAAAAATACTTAAAAAGTATAATTTATAAATCTCAGGATTTACATATAGCAATACAAGAAAACGTAATACGTTGGAAAATTCAAGAAGCACGAATAAAAAGAACAAAATAATGTTGGGAAAGTACGGGTTCTCACAATGCTCACCTTTATCTTTACTGGAGGCCCAAGTTCAGTTTGATCATGCGTTACAGACATCATTGGAGAAGATTGTTACCTCTTCGGGTTCTGGATTTGGTGATTGGAAATGGCGGCTTGCTACTCTCCCAATCAAGTTGGGTGGACTTGGCATCCTTTCAGCGGGAGACATTATTCGATATGCTTTTCTCGCCTCTCGTTTGCAAACAAGTGCCCTTCAGGCCAAAATTTTGTTGAAGACTGTTGTTGAATCTTATGGATCTTTTTAGCATGCTCTTAATGATTTCAACACAACTTGCAACATCAACATTTTTTTGTCACCACCTGCACTTCTTCCCCCCAATAATGAAAACCTTGGCAAAGTGTTACTTTGATGTCATTGAGAATGATCTTGTTTCTAAGTACTCACTAAGTCGTCGAGATGTTGCTATTCTTTGCTATATTCGCGCTTTACACGCACAAGATTTTCTATTCACCGTTCCTATTGATGGCTTAGGGAAAAAGATGAACCACCTTCAATTCCGCGTGTGTGTTGTGTTATAGGCTTGCCATACCTATGTTCTCTGAAGGTAGCTTATGCCCGAGTTGCAATACGCATCGCATGGACTAATGGGGAGATCATGCGGTTCACTGTTCTAGTGAAGTGGGTGTGAAGTTTAGGCACAATCTGCTACATTATATTCTTGTTGATATATGTTCTAAGGTTCGATCATGGTGCGAAAAGAGGCTCCAATGGGTTTCCTCTCGAACGACGAGAAGGATTTACGTCCTACAGACCTTCTACCCTTTAATTGGCTCCAAGGTAATGACGCAGGTTTGGATGTGACATGTATTTCTCCCTTTGTTGGTATGGGGACGACTTCGTGGGCTCCTAGGGTAGCCTTGCACAATGTCGTGGAAATGAAAAAGAAGAAATATACGTCTATATGTGAGGACAACGGATACGAGTTCATACCATTTGTTTTTCTACGTTCGGAGAATTTGATACAGAGGCTTTGGACACACTTTCACGTATTAAGTCTATTTCAATTAGCCACACAAATAATGCTAAAAGTGGTATATTTATCTTTCATAGAGTGAGTTTTTGTATCTAGAAAGGAGTGAGAGCACAACTTGTGTCTAGACTCCCATCCAACTTTATGTAAGTGATTTTTTTATTAATAATAACAATTATTATGCTAAAAGTTTATAAAAATATAATAAAATAGATATTAAAATAAAGAGCATAAAATTCTAAAATGTATAATAAAATTATATTATAAAACTAATAAATAGATAAGAAGATTTTCAATTCAAAACTAAAAATATTATTTTAATATATTGATATAGTAAAAAGTTTGTTACAAAAAGTCATGGTATATAATTGAGAGGAAGACATAATCCATTTGCTTTATTAGTAGGTAAAAAAATTTAAAAATTCAGCATTCATATTTTAAGAAAGTTTTAAATGCTTTATAAGCTAGTTAAAGATAATCCATAATACATTAACCAACTGAGCTAGCTTAGTTGGTCACCAAGTATAACCTTAAAGAGGTATTTTTGGAGAGGTTTCAAGTTCGAGTCTCACTAAGGACCTTCAAGGGCCCGAATTAAATAGAGCAGGAGTAAAGTTTATCCTCTAATAGAGAAGATTTGAGGCTTGCATATTGCTCAATTGAATGTCATTGTGGGCTCGAATCACTAACTACTAACTCGCCGTTAATCCATAATACATTAGGCTGAAGGTAATGTTGATCGCACAGGCGATCGTCACGTCTGCGCCAACTCAATTTTTTCTCTCCCATGACACACATAGACCAAACACCCGTAATAATATATGTACATGCGACTAAACACACTTTTGTTATTTAAAGTTTATTGATAATAAAAAAATATTATTATAATAATAAAAAACGATTACAATAATAAAAACGATTACAATAATAAAATAATTACAATAATAATTATACCAATGAATAAAAACTTAAGCTTCGCGATTCATAAACTTTGGCATTTTAACAACGTTTCATTTGAGATATTCCTCCAAAATCTTCTAACATTTATGTAATGCAAAATGCGAAAGATAAATAATACGATATTCGATTGCAGCTCTTGATAAACAATATTTTCACATAAATTACTTATTTACCCACAATATTTTCACATGTCCCTCTTTATAAAAAAGTCGCATTTATCACACAGGCTTATGAATGGCTTTTAAGTCATAAGTTTTTATAAATCTCATCATCATAAAAAAGGCTAAAGGGTTTTTAACCATAAATTACTTATTTATCCATAAAAATATTTAACTTATAACAAAAACTCATTTAATTACTTTGTTTTTACATAAGCCCCAATCCCAACCTATTTACCAAACAAGATTAGTAAAATGCAAATTTTAATTTCGTTATAGTATAATATAAGCCATAGCCACAACCCAAAACCATTTTACCACACATACCCTTTAGATTAGGACTTTGAAAACGTAAATTATTTATTGAAAAAAGCAAAAATGATCCTTATAGTTTGATCATATTGTAGATTTGGTGTTAAATATCAAAATTACAAAAAACGTCCGCATTTTGAAGGTTTAATTCCACTTTTGATCCTTGATCGATTTAAAATGATTAAAATAACCTTCGCAATTTGGCCAAACCACAAATACCATTTTTGCGATTCTCTATTTCATTTATTTTTTTTCATTCTATTATTATTATCATTATTCTAAAAAAATTAGTTTCCTTTAAATTAAAAAAACTAAGATTAAAATTCTTTCTAAAAGAACAAAATTAATAAAAACTAAAATTATTTTTTGAAAGATAAAATAAATAAATTTAAAATTCTTTTAAAAAAATTAAAAAATACAAAAAAACTATTTTTTTTAAAACTATATAAAATAAAAATAAAATGATTTGCCAAAATAATAATAATAATAATAATAATAATAATAGTAATAATAATAATAATAATAATAATAATAATAATAATAGTAATAATAATAATAATAATAATAATGCTTGCTGTGAATCGTTTTCTTGAGAGATATGGTGATGATGTCGGTTTGTCGATGTTACTTGTGGACTTTAAAAATGCTTTCAATTTGGTTGATCGAGAGGTTATGTTGCGAGAGGTTCGTCTTCGTTGTCCCTCTATCTCGTCTTGGGTGGAGTTTTGTTATTCTAGTCCGGCAAGGTTGTATTACGGGGAACATGTATTAAGGTCATGTCAGGGGTACAACAGGGTGACCCTCTTGGTCCGTTACTCTTTGCTCTTGTACTTCAACCATTGATATGTAAGATTCGGGACTCCTTCTCTCTTTCTCTACAAGCCTGGTATTTGGATGATGGCACTATTATTGGGGATACTTTGGTTGTGGGGAAAGTTTTGGAGTACATCATGGAGGAGGGTCTAGTGTATGGACTGCATCTGAATATTGATAAGACTGAAGTTTTTTGGCCGACCGAGGATCCTCGCAGCAAGTTTATTGGTGTGTTCCCAGATAATATTGCTAGACCTACGAGTGGTGTTAAGTTACTTGGGAGGCCTGCGAGTGTAGATCTTGATTTTTGTAATAAGCTTGTGTTGAAGCGTGCGGTTAAGACTATTGAGCTTATGGATGCTGTGGCCAAAATTAATGACCCCCAATGTGAGTTGTTGCTTCTTCGTTCTTGTGCCGGTATTTCCAAGTTATATTTTGCTATGCGTACTTGTTCACCTTGTGCTTTCAAGTCTGCCCAAAGTTCTTTTGATTTGGCACTCCGTTCTTCTTTGGAGCGTATCGTTGTTGCTTCTGGACCGGGTTTTGGTGATTGGCAGTGGAGACTTGCTACGTTGCCCTTTTCCTTTGGAGGGTTGGGTGTTTATTCTGCGGGTGACGTATTGCATTATGCTTTTCTTGCTTCTCGGTTACAGTCAGCTGATTTACAGTCTAAGTTACTTCAACACACTGATATTAGATCTTATGGACTCCAGTTTGATGATGCCTTACGTGTGTTTAACTCGGTTATGAAGATTGATTTTCTAAGTAATCCGAGTGAGGTCGCTGCCCCCAAACTCATGAAGAAAATGGCAGATATATATTTTGCTCGGGTTATTAAGAATGCTGAATCCACTTTCGCTTTATCTGCTCGTCAGTTGGCTTTATGGGCATCTTAGATGGAGGATCATACTTCTGACTGGCTTAGGACGGTTCCTATCCCTGGATTAGGTCAGACTATGAATGGGAGGTCTTATCGATGTATTTGTGCTATCGCTTAGGTATTCCCTTGTTCTCTGTTTCGAAACCCTGTTCAGCTTGTTAAAGGGTATTTGATGGGGATACATTTGGGGATCATGCCGTATCGTGTGCTGGCATCGTTGGGATTAAGCATCGTCACAATTTGGTTCGTGATACTCTTGCTGATATATGTTACCGTTCAGGGATATCTGTCGGAAAGGAAGTTAATATTGGATTAGATGGTGGACCTGATAGTGTTATACGTCCGACAGATATTTTTGTTTTATTCTTGGGAGGGAGGTAAAGATGTGTGCGTTGATCTGACTGGTTCTTCTCCTTTGACCCGTACGGGGATGAATGACTTTGTTCCCGGCCGAGCTGTGATTGATGTTGCACAACGTAAATGATGCAAGTATTTGGCTAAGTGTGCAGCTCTCGGATATGGGTTTCTTCCTTTCTCCTTTTCTTCTTTAGGCGAGTTACACGAAGATGCAGTTGCGTTGCTGAAGCGGATCCAGAGATTTTCTAAGGCTCAAGACATTGGAGCGCGCGCTGCTGTACATATTTTCCATAGAATAGGTTTTACCATTGCTAAAGGAGTGGGAGCGCAGATAGTATCTCGGCTGCCATCCAATTTGTTGTAAATCCCTTTTTTTTTTGTTAATAAAAGTGATGGTTATAATAATAATAATAATAATAATAATAATAATAATAATAATAATAATGGTTTATAATAATAATAATAATAATAATGTTGTAAATCCCTTTTTGTTTCTAATAAAGTGATGGTTTATAATAATAAAAAAAATAAAAAAATAAAAATAATAATGATAATAATAATAATAATAATAATACAGTGATTGTTGAAAATTTAGTTTTTATTGTTTTAATTTTTAAAAGAATTTTTATTTTTGTTGTTATTATTGATATTAACACAACTATATTTTTTAAATTTTTATTTAAAAAAAGAACTTTAAATATATTAAATGTTTTTTTAAATTTAATTTTTTTTAGTCTTACAATTAAAAAATTAAATACATAAAATAAAAGTTAAAATAAATAATTAATTAAAAACTATAATAAATAATAATAATAGCAGTAATAATAAAAATAATAACCATAATAAAAATAACAATAAATAGAGGGAAGTGCAAAAATGATCCTTGTGGTTTGCCCAAATTACAGAAGAGTATTTTAGGCTACCCGCGACGGTGGTATAATTTTTAGGTCATGATTAATTTCGCAGTCATTCGCCCCGTTGCGGCGACCGATCCGGGCAATTCGGTCGTGGCTAAACGACCCCCAGAACGATCTAATTGCAAAAGTTATCCTCTCGTTTTCTTTGTCTTTTTTTTTTATATTTTTTTATAAAATTATATTAGATTTAATTATATTCTAATTATATAAAATTAAAAAAAAAAATCAAATTTTAATATATTGAGCTTTGTTTAATTCCTCACAACATATATTAATTTGACCATTTTTAGAGTTAATTTTAGCTAATGCATTTTACTCCTTTTACTTTTGATTAAGTTTTTTAATAGTTTCTTCAACGATATTTAAATATAACTACTATTGTAATGTTTTTATTTTATTTAAATAATTATTTTTAAAAAGTATTTATATTAAAAAATCGAACTAGGTCGCACTAAGTCACCTTTTTAGGGCAAATAGGTCGCATTAGGTCGCATGAGAGAGACTGCTGACGTGTTAAAGTCGCACTAGACTTTTTGTAATTTCGAAATTCGACGAAGCAAATCTGTAATTTGACCAAACCATAATGACTATTTTTGCAATTTAGTCAATTATTTATTTACTCATAAACATATCTAACACATACAGAAATTCATTTAATTATGTCCCTTTTAATAATTTAATTTTACAATGATAAGCTTAAGCTTAATCTATTTTATCAAATAATTTTATAAAATACATTCTTCAATTTCGGCTTGTAATATAAGCCTTGGCCCGAGCTTATTCTACCAAACATAAATGAGCTCATTTCGTCATACATACCAATTTTTTAAAAGATACCGAGATTAAAAAACTTAAGCTCTTTTGACTAATGATTTTTTGATCGGGATCTTACTAATACTGTTTTTGCACTTATAAAATCAAAACAGTAAAATCGGATCAAAATTTTAAGATTCAATACAATAGTTTTGTACGGTCTTTGTAATATTATACAAATTTACAAATAATTATCTATTATAAACATGAAAATTTATAATTGTTTCATAAAAATGTTGTATTAAATTATGATTATCGGATGTATAATAATATCAACATGTTGTTTGTAAATTCTATAAAACATAATCCATTACTTCGTAGGATGATGTTACATGCGTTTCGAAGAAAATAAAATCGTATCAAAATATATATTAAGATCCAATGGTTAATTTATTGTAAAGATTCTATGTAGGCTCATGATCGATTTGGTTTACATTACTCTAACCTTGTTAAATCTTAAACGCGTCACATTGACATCAACGTTATATTACCATTCATTACATCACCAAACATGTGTAATGGTTACCGTAAACTCAAACATATGAAAACACATAACTTTATACAAACATATATCATAATATACTTCACGAACACCATACCAGCATAAAAAAGAGCGCGTGAAAAAGGAAGGTGCTGAGGATTGAGCATGAAACGGAGAAACGGGGTAACGGTGGAGAGTTGGTTTTGATTTTTAACAAATACTTTACTTAAAAAAAAATTATTTTTAAGATCAATCTAACAAACTTTTTAATATAAAATTGTACTACACTTGCGTATAAGATTTGAAAATTGGATTTGCATTGTCTTGATTTTGTTGGTCTTTTGTGTGAGATGGATTATTGGCATCCTTTTGGAACACCAATATTATTTTGTTTTATTTCTTTTTATAACTTTGTTTATATTAAAAAAACCTACAGTATAATATTAAAAATAGATAGTAGATAATTTAAAGTTTAATAAGTTAATAATATTAAGTTGACAAAAGATACAAAATAAAAACAAATAAAAATGTTATATACAAACATTGATGTACATGAGAGGTTTTACTTGTAAAATTGGGTCATAGGATTTTCATAACACAATCCATTTTGATAATTGCATAACAATGATTTTACCAAAATTAAAGTGATTAAGCTAACCAAATGTCGAAATTGCTATCATTTCACAATTTTTGATTCTTTGAAAAATATAACTTTTGAAGTTGATTAAAAAGTTAAAATCAAACTCTAACAAAATAACATTATATTTTAATGAAATTTCTTATAGGCACGTTACCTATTTTGAACTGAATCTTACACTTGTTTTACACGTAGTATCACACTTTTTTAATGCTTTTTGGGAATTATTGAGGGTTAAAAAAGATGAGTAAGTTAAGAGCATATGCAATGCTAGGAACCACCAAAAGCTTTTTGTAATTAAATCTTGTACTTTTCATTAATTATTTGTAAATCAAAAAGTTCTCACTCTAATGGAAACAACTTGGTACAAAAGCTTGTTGAAAGAAAAAATGCATCAAATTCAAGTAAACATAGTAAATCATTAAATGCAAAAGTCATTCTCAAACCACTTGTAAAACTACAAGCTTTTGGAAAAAGCTATTTGGAAAGTCTTGGTTTGCAATGGTAAAAAGTCATCTTATAGCTTTTTACAATAGTAAAAAGTCTTTCAAAAAGCCCTCCATTGCATATGCTCTAACTACAGGTTATTATTTCAGTAGTTGGCAATGACGTCAAAAGTGGACCCATTGGCACGTGGCAAATTGTTTATCTCTCCTCCCTCGGTCATGGAGATTTTGGAATAAAGCATAAAAATAAAACAAAGTACATTATTCATGATGCACCATCTTACGATATCATTTTCATCTTTTTCTAAACTACTACTGTATGTTTTTCTCCTAACTAATAAATTCTCCAACGATGATGAGTTTTGTGCTACTTTTGTAGTAATGATTTCATCTTTGGTTGGGCGGTTGTGGTGTGACAAATGATCGGACAACACAGACCACAAACTTGCTAATTACTCACTAGTGTTCGTCGAATATTTTCTAAGTTCAGCCATCTTCTTTAGCGTCTTAATAACGGACATGAATAATTTTATTTTTTTAATATACAAACACGAGCAACTAAATCGTCCGTTTAAACGATTATGTTTGTTTATTTGTTCGATTTACATTAAAGGAATGAACATGACATAAGGCTCGATTTATATTCGTCTACTTCATTTACATTGGATTTTTTTTTTTATAAAACTGATTAATCACCGTTTAGTCGCTACAAGACCGTCAATCTTGCCGATTAATAAAAAGACGATTAATGACGCTCAACTATGTTTAAAGGATGTCAAAAACTTGCAAATGTTGCTGAAAATACCGAAACTCACTGTAAACTTGTGTTTATCAATTATATTAACTATTTATAATTATATGCATGATAAATTGTATTTTAAAAATAGTATTTCCGAAAGTACCTAAAACTCTTTATAAATACCCCAAACTTGCTGAAAATACCAAAATTTGCTAAAAATACTAATCAGATTAATCACCGATTAATCCCGCCTAAAACGATTACAAGTTATACATCATAATCAACCAGCCGGCTAGCAATTCACGATTTTTCAACCCTGTTTACACCATGCTTGCCATCGTCAACACTACATCTCCCGTTCTTGTCGCTATTTTAGCTTCTTTTGGGGCAAGATCACGATGAGAGACAAATTAAATCACAAAATGAGAAAGACTTATAAGGGTATTAGTATACTCGAAGTAAATTGTTGTATTTTCACAAGAAAAAGGAAAACAAGAAATTAACAGAAGTGGAGTCTTGATTTGTACTTGTCGAAATGAACCAATCAAGGTAATGAATGAATCTTTCACATGACATGTTTTAAAGAATTGCGACACCACTTACGTTTTGCACTTTGCATTGTGTGTGGATGGGACGTAGCATGTTCAATTTTAGTTATTCATTTCAATCACCCAAACTTATTTTTCTACCAATTTGTACAATTAATCATTTGGATTTCGCGTTTTCAATCGACTCTTTGTCCAAAAAACAAAATCAAAATGATTGAATGATCAAGATCAACATACTTACTTTAGCGAGTGTAATAATTACCATGATTCATGAATGAGACGAGTTAAAGATATTGGCAAAGGCCTACTATGATACAATGTTCGTAAAAATAAAAGATATTTATTTAATGAAAATTTTGCTTACTAATAAAATACATTATTATTTTAATGATTATTATTTTTTTTCTTATTAAAACGTATTAAATATATAAGTAGTTAAAAGAAATATACTTTTTTTTGCATACTAACAGGATATGTTTAGTTTTCTTAAGAGCTGGAGCGGTTCGTTGGTGCAGCTTGTTAGAGTTGGATGTTGGAGCATGTATTTTGAGTTTATTTTTACATGCTACTTTAAATATCATGCCATTTAAAAGTTTATTTTTTTACAAGCTCCTTCAAGCTCTGTCAGCTAAACAAAACTTATTTTTAATAGTAGCTTATTTTTTTGAAAAACAATAAACTTATGTTACGATAAACTCTCATAAACTCGCGCGCCAAACATAGCCTAAGAAAAATAGTTATTAAATATTTTTATTTAAAATTAAGTAAAAATAAAATTTTGATATTCTTTTCTATTACTTATTTTTTTACTTTGAAGCAACCTGTCAGTAGTTGCTTTACTTTTTTGTTTTTTTTTTACATATGTTGAAATCTTACATTTGTTGTGTTGTTTTTTTTGGTTGCTTTGAAATAAAATGAACAAAACAGGTTTTTGAATTACATTCCGAAAACATTTTTGGTTTTGATTTTCTGGTGAATTTTCCCAAATGACAAAATTCACTGAACGATGTTTAATTTCTTCATTTACCATAATACCGAGCCGAAAGTGAAACGAGAGAAAATTTACAAAAGCGAACAGTAGAAAAAAATGTTGGAAAAACTGATTTGTAAATTGAGTTTTTGTTAAGATTGGATATAATTTAATATATGTATATGTTATATATATGTGTAGTGATTAATAGCTTTGCGTTCTCCTTGAATACAACTTCACAACGAGTTAAAGTATATTCAAAACGGAGTTATTATAAATGAGATATCGTGTCTCAAAGTGAGCCACGTGAAACACAAAATTTGGAAAATAAAATTGTTCCATATCGCTTAAAACATGAAGTGAAATCATGTTTATAAAGAAATATTGGTTTCTACTTTTAATATTTATTTGTGGGTTTCTACTCCCACGCTTCCGCGCGCACAGGAGGGGTGCAGAAAGTGAGATTTCGATATTTTTTTGCTGCGAATTCGGATTTTTTCCAGAAAATTTTATACATTTATTTAAGGAATAGATTTAGACTTTCTTATGTCATGACAGAATATGTTTGTGTATGTAAACTGTATGCAAATCGTGTTTTATACTTTTATATTTAACAAATTGTCAGATTATTTTAGGAGCATATATCCTGTCTTGGTAACCAAGACATGAATTGACAAAAAATAAACTCTCCTTAGTCAATTTTAATACACAGAAAAAACGCAACTTTTTTCTAGCTCTTTTATCAGACGGTTTTTTTTGCAGTTTTCGATCAGAATCGCAGAAGACTTCCGTGATCTTTCATGTAAGTTTGTCTAGTCCAACTGTACAACAGATTTGAACGTTGTACCTTAGAAAACAGACGACAAATATATTTTAAAAGAAGCGTATTAAACACGTGTCTCGTCTCTAAATATTTACTGTTTTTAATTATTATTTGTTATTTAATATTCTTTATTTTGTGTTAATTTTATTACTATTATTTAATAAAAGTATACATGATTTCTTTAAAAAAAAAAAGTCCATCACAAAACGTTGTATATTTGACCTGTGTCACACTGTGTGGATCAAGTTACAGCCAAGTATTTTGGAGAAAACAATTTTGACTTGTTAAATTATCATGTTTGGACATATTATTACAGAAAAAAACAAATAAAAAGACAAATAATGTGTGACCATGCTCATTATATTAAAAAGGTATTAATTAAATTTGTTTGCTAGGGACCACGATGCAATACAATACGAGACTATTTTAGGGACGGAATCAGGACATAAAACGACAAGGTGCATTAATAAACTAAACAATACTACAAACACAATTTTAGGGATCAAGTGCATTTAGCACAAATCTTAAAAAAAATTTGTTTTTTAACATATTTAACATTACGTAACAAAAATTCATGGGTGTCCCGGGACCTTCGGGACCCGCCCTGGTTCCGTCCCTGACTATTTTATACTATCTGTATAATGTTATGCAATAACATGAACGTCGGTTATTTTGCATCTTTTTTTTATTTACAATTTAAAAGATTAATTTAATATATTTATTATTTAAAAATTAAATTTCATAAAAAACCAAACATAAACTATTTTTATCGAAATATCTAAAAATAGTAAATAAAATCGAAAAAAAAAATTAAAGTTGTAAATTTATCGAAAAATATTTATTGATAATAATATTTTAATAGTGAAACAATAATAAAATATTATTAGTTATAGCACAATATAATATCACAAGTGATATTTAATAAATATAGTTATAATTTAATAACACCAAAGTCCTCTTAGTCTAGCGGTATATGAGTGACCTTCTAACCTCAAGGTTATGGGTTCAAGTCTCGGTGGAGACATGTGATATATAAATTGTGAGATAGTAGGTATAGGTATGAGTTGTAAAAACCAAGGTTTTCAAGATCGGGATCTTACCTAGGATCGTTTTCGTCTTTGCAAGATCGAAATCGTAAAGTAAGATCGGATTATAGTAGATCTTAAGATCTTATGATCAAGATCGGGATCCTATAAGATCTTAAGGATGGAAAGATCCTACCTAAGATCTGGATCGTTTTAACTTTGCAGAATCGTAAAATCGTAAGATTATAAGATCAAGATCGGGATTTTGACAACCTTGGTAAAAACTACCGTTTTAAAAAAAGTTGTATAATGTAATATCACAAATGATATTTATTTTTTTATCACTAATTATTTCATTATTTTATTATTAGTGAAATTTAAATAATGATAAAATTTAGTTCAGAAAATTTACAACTTTAGTTCTTTCATCTGATTTTTGAAACTTTTGGACTTTTGGACTTTTGACAAAAATAATTCTTTCACATTTTTTTTAAATCTCGTTAATCTTTACCTTTTAAATCAAACTAAAATAAATAATGAAGATTTATCTCTTTAACTTAATAGCAAAAATAAAAATACCAAGGTTGTCAAGATCCTGATCTTGATCTTAAGATCTTACGATTTTACGATACAGAACAACAAAAACGATCCGGATCTTACGTAAGATCTTTGCGTGCTAAAGATCTTATAGGATCCCGATCTTGATCGTAGGATCTTAGGATCTACTACAATCAGATCTTACTCTTTCTCGAATGACAAACTAAAAAACTACAAATTTATAAATTCTATTTTGTTTAATCTAAAAAAAACATGTAAATCTTCTAATAAATTCCATAATCATAATTTAGGACTACATTTTTATGAAATATTCGTATAATTTTATGTTTACGATGTATATTAATTTGTAAATTTGTAAAATATTGCAAAAACTACTAAAGAAACGACATTATAATATGATATTACGATACCGATCATACTTTACGACTTCAATCTTACAAAGACGAAAACGATCTTAGGTAAGATACCATCTTGAAAACCTTGAAAAATACATTTGAATATTTCTTTTTATGTACTGGTACAAGACAATTTTATATTTTTGTTAGTGCATTTAATAGTGGTTAAAAACTTTAGAAAATATTGCATGCTTTATTCAAATGAAGCTAAAAATGATGTGATTGGAGATGCCAATATGAGGGGAAGACCTCAAACCACACTTCTTGTCAATTGTTCCTTTTTCTTTTTCCTTTTTCACCTTTACTTTTCACAATCATGACATCATATATAATCTTCTTTTTAATTTACCCATATGGGAAATCAATCAAAATTCATTTCTTGACATGACGCCAGAATAGTACAAGGTTAACTGTTTGGTCATAAACAGGTCGACAAAATTATAGGTTGATGGGTTCAACCTAACCATGCTTTCATTCTACTAAGAGCATATGCAATGACAAAAACCATGAATGACTTTTTACAAGTTTTAAAAGCTTTTGAGGGTATTTTTTAGCATTGCATTAACAACTTATTAGAAGACTTTTTACAAAAACTTGGCAACCACCAAGCCTTTGATAAAAACCTTTTCAATAAATCCATTTTGCATTTAATGTATTGAATGCAAAAAGCTATTGGAAGTTTCTTCCATTGCATATGCTCTAACATGGTTTAGTTTTAAGTTAATTTATTTTTTTATCTATGAGATACAATTTTTACATAAAATATTTTTTCCCACGTATGAGATATGCTACTTAGGTAACTTTTAACATGTTCCAAAAGTTTTTAGGACTAAAATAGACATTAACATTTTTTTTTTCTGCCTAATGGAATGCTAGTGGACTAGGATTCATGTTATTACCTATGTGTCAAAATGATGAAGTGGCCGATCCACTAATCATATTAGAAAGGGCAAAAGAGAAATAAAACAATTTTAATTTTTTTATTAACTTTCCAAACAAAATTTAAACTGGACAACAACAATCATGGTACAACTATAGAATTTCATTACAAAGCTTTGAAACGTAAATTATAACGAACATACGTGCGGGGACGGAGCCAGGGTGTTCCGTAAATGCTCAGAACACCTATGAATTTTTTCGATATAATATTAATTTTTGAAAAAAACATTGAATTTCTTAAATGCAACTTAAATACAATTGATCCATCAAAATATGTTTCTACTCTCATAGTCTAAATTTACTTCTTAACTATGTTATATTCTGGATAAAAAAATTTAAACATCCAATCCTAATAGGTCCTGACTTCTTTCCTGCATGCGTGTGTAATGAAAAACAACTTATAGGTACATATAACAATATAATCGTAACAACAAATAAATAAAATTAATTTTTTTTTCTTTATTTTCATTGTTAAAAAAGTACTAATAGTCATCATATTCTATAAAAAAACATATTCTATAAAAGAAGCTTGCAAGTATACTTATAAAATCCACATAAACAAGAACAAGACATGCCTAGTTTTAGAATAATATGTTAGGTTTAGTTGTAATGGAGGGTCGATTCTATGGTTGGTCGTCTTACAAAATGCACCTCCCTTTACCTCTTCTCGTAGACATGTTTCCTTGGCATAAAAAAGAGACTCAGTCATTCACTCGATCGAAAAACTTAAGTGTGTTTCAAATTGTTTATCAGAGATACGTTTTTAATCAACACGATCGCCTATTTGGTTATTATGAACATCCGGTCATGCATACGATCTAGCTGAGTTAGGCGCTAAAATGACTTATATAACTCAGGTCGCATGAGGTCACCATTGATACTAGTCTTGCTCGGATATTCGGATGCGAAATGTAGGAATCTTATTCATTTGTTGTTTTAAAAATGTTAAATAGAATCCAACACTTTTACTTGTTTATTCACACAAATTTAAATATAGAAAAATGGGGTAAGAAACAAAGGAGGAATCTAATAATAATGAATCTTAAGCGCATTGAAGCAAATAATAATGATGGTAAAGTGCAAAGCAAATTGGATCCAAGTTTGTTAATGGGTTTGTTTGGTGCACAATCTGTCCTCACTTGGTCTACATCATCCATAAAGACAATCTTTTCTTCCCATTATTTCATTCTTTATTGTTTGAAAAGACATAAAAAATAACTACTCTCATTGTTTTTCTTTTAATACCACTGTTTTAAACCTAAACCGTCGGTTTATTATCTTAATTATTATAGTAGTCGAAACATCTAACATAATCAAACTTGTTAAGTGGAATCTTTGTTTGTAGTTTCATATCAAAGAGAACTTAATACCAATTATCAAATGGTAATAATGTATTGTGGGTTGAGAATTTTTTTTTGGACCGTGACTAATATAAAACTAGTAAAAATTAGAACACAAAACAATTAAGAGACGTTATTTATGAGATTACCTTGTTAAAACGGTTAAATCAGGTCGGACCATAATTATCCACTAATATACCTAACCAATCTATCCAGCTAAGACATAACTTAGGATTTCTAGAGGAGATTCAAAAACACGATTTCGAAACAATAAAATATTGTAAAGTCGCCTTTTTTAGGATTACAATAAGAAAAAATCAAAGCATTAAGAAATTTCATATAAACCACATCAAAGTACTTGCTACACCTTCAAAAATATACCCTGGCGGTTTTGTCATCTTGCTAGCATCAACCCACGAAAACTACTCTGTAATGCTAGACATTGCACCGTCTAGCAAGTAGCATCCAAAGCTCACGAGCCATCCTACAAGAAAAAACGAGATGAGCGACAATCTTTACGTGGTCACCACTGAAGGTCTACGGAATTATTGGCCTATTCTACATGATGGATTTGGATGGTTGATTAATTGATAAATATAAGAAAGATGAAGGAAGGAGATGAGGGAGTAGAGAGAGAAAGGAGAGAAAAGAGAAGAGTAGAGAGAGAAAATAAAGATTAATAATAAAAAATGTGAAAATGATCAACCAACAACCCCTCCTAACATGCTAGGAGGGGATATATATAGCCCACCCTACATGTGGGCTATATGGACTATACATAAACTAAATGGATCACGAGCCCATTACATAATTATCGTTGGAGCGACCGATCCTTCATAAATACGTAAAACGTATTTCCAACAATCTCCCCCTAAGGGAGGTCGCTCCAAGAGACAAAGTTCTAAATAGTCTATAACTCGTGATCTATGCTAACTAAGATGTGACCGAGACTTTATTGGGAAAAACGTGTTTCCAACAATCTCCCCCTAAGGGAGGTCACATCTTTTTACAAAATCTTAAACCTAGCATCTATGCTTGAGTCTTCGATCTTGTTCTTGTGAATATGCTTGATGTGATCTTTGACTTTAGTCTTGAGCATGTTTCCTTGCCTTGACCTTGTGCATTCTTCACTTGTGATATTTGCCTCTTCGTGACTTCATGTTCCACATACTTATACTTTTAAATTCTTGAAAGCTTCAGAGTTTGATACAGCGGAAGACTTGACCTTCAAGCTTTCTTGACTTTGTTGAAGTACTAATTGTATGTAGTATTAAGCATGTGGTGACGACTTCTTCTGGATTGTACACCGCAATGCCACCTTCTTGTTACGCTGCATAAGACAGTTAGCAACAAACAATATACACTGATGAAATGGCCTTGAACATTTCATTCTAATTCGGTAGCATTTTACCTCCGGTCGGTGAAGACCGTTGGACGATATTAAATATCGTACTTGTGGCAGGTAGTTTCAATAAAGAACCTCCTTGACAAGATTTCACGGGTAAACCCGTTCTCTTTACTCGACCGTCCAAAGCTGACTGCGAACGTAAAAAGTGAATCATTTGGATAATATTATCCGCATGATTTGAAGCCGTCAATTCATGTTCCTGGAACAAGTGAAATTCAATTAAGAACCGCACCATCGTTGCTTTCCAGTTGTCACTAGCTTGATTCATATAGAATCTTGCAAGTTACCTACCAAGTGCTGTTTGATGTTAACACTAGAAGGATTTCCATTCGTCACTGTAAATACTTAATAGTATTACTCTGAATGTTCTGGAAAGATCACTAAGATATTGCGTAGAGGCCTGGAACGTGTTTAAATTCATTTAAGAATTAAACCACTGTTGCTTTCCAGTTATCACAAGTTTGATTCATAAAGAATCACACAAGTCACCTACCATGAGCTTTTTGATATTCGCTCAAGAAGGATTTCCATCTTCATTGTAAATACTTTCGTATTACTCGGATGTTCAGGCAAGATCATGAAGATTTTGCGTAGGACTCTTAAGATCTTTCTTACTTTTCACAGTGTGTGAAGAAGCAAGGAAATATGAAAGTGTGTCCTAATGAGATATTTGATGATCTCAAATGGCTCTAGACTCGATCGTGCATTTTGGATTTTTGTGATCGGAGGCTGGAGAGGAGTGCCACCTTTTCAATACCAATTTATTCGGAGTGAATAAATCAATAGATAACGTGTTGATATCCGTGTGATTAAAACAAATACCTTTTGAGAGATATTTGAGTTAGCTGGGAAGGGTTGTGCATTGCATCACTGGGTCCATGATGTCTTTCTTCAATATCGAGAATCATTAACAAAAATGATCTCAATAGCATATGTATTGACCCGGTTTCTGCCTAAGTTGTAAGGAGGGCTTCTTTCTTTACACCCTTTATCTTTACAGTTCTTTTTCATTCTTCAACCCCTTCAATGCTTACCAATACGTCATCACTAGCACCTTGTTGTGATTGTTCCAGTGCTAACTTAAGTACTTGGTCGGCATTCAGCTACGTTCACAATCTTTCTCCATCTTTCCTAAGGACTACTATTTCTAGCTATGGAATGTCCTTGGGAAGATTCCTCCGGTTCTAAGGGAATCATTGGACTTTAACCTATCCTACCATCCTTATGTCACCACAATCTTCACCGTCGTGAATAGAGATGTTTTGGGTAAGTGTATGTCACCATGAAATCCATTTTGAAGTGCAAATCCATTTTGCTCCCCCTTAACATATGCCACGATATCCGAAAACATTTCGCACATGTCGGGATGAGCTAGCACGTTAAGTCAAACCATTTGTGATTAATCATTTCCCATATTAAATCACATTTTCTCCCCCATATTAAAAATATTAACTCAATCGATGTTTTTAATATCAATTGATTTAATAGCATTTTAAGAAAAGTTGGGAAGAAAAATGCAAATCCAATTATCTTCATGAATTACATAAGCTCCCCCTCAAATTAATGAGGGTGTACTTGAAACGTAAATTAAATACCTTTTAAACACAAGTGTAAGGTATTTAACACGTGCAAAGATCATATATGATAATGAATTCACAATATTAGCAATTTACGAGGTTGGACCTGAATGATGGAGAACATCATATGAAAGAAGCACATGGTTCTTGTTCACGAATGTTGGTCTTCCTCGTAACTTCTGAAGTTATCTATTGACTCCATGTGAATGATTGATATCGTTGTCTTAACACCAATATGTGATCTTGGCACTCTCGGCATCAAGGATTCTGAATGCTGGACAATTGCTCCCCCTCAATTGTTGACCCGTGTTCTATTGAAAGAGCTGTAGTCACCGTTTGAGTAGTCGCATCGTCGAGTATGTAGATATCAATAGTAAGTTGCTTCGGATTGTGGAGTTGATAACTTCATATTGTAGAGTCAAAGCTTTCCGGTGAAATGCTTAACTTCAATGTGAAAAGCGGGTTACTATCGGAAATAATAGCAAATCATTTTGAGCATGTTTTAAAAGTTTGAACTTCTGCTCGAACTTTATTTACAACCCCGTGTCATTATTGAATGACATTTCTAGTATCGTAAATATTATCGATTCCAGAAGACATGCTCTTTTTATCAAAACATTTTTGAACACACAATTTTGAAAGATTTAGAAAAACCTTTTGAGAAATTCTCGAAAAATTGTGTTCAAAGTTTTGAAAACCAATTACTTGAGCTTAAGATTTGGAATATCTTAGGAAAGCTCAAGTCCGAGAAGTTGTAAACTTCTCGTTGTTAAGGATAAGTTTATCATCGGCGATAAACTTTCCTTTTATCTGAAGAACGAGTCCTAAGCTGACATATACTTAGAAGTCGTGTTCATGAGCTTGAAAACTTTGACTGTTTTAACGGAAAGCTCATGACCGAGAAAGGTTAATTTCTCGTTTCGAGGAAAAGTTCTCTTATTTAAAAGATACACTTTTCTTTCTGAGCTTAAAACTTCGAATGTTTTAATACAAGCTCATGACCGAGAAATGTTAATTTCTCGTTATGAGGATAAGTTATCATAAAAGATAATCTTTCCTTTATTTGAAGTTCGAGTTACAGTCTGACATTTAACTGTAAGTCATTGTGCATGAGCTTAAAAACCTCGAATGTTTTTAATTTTAGCTCATGCCCGAGAAAACTTAATTTCTCGTTGTTAGGATAAGTTTATCATCGGCGATAAACTTTCCTTTTAATTGAAGATCGGGTCATCATCTGATATTTAATGATGAGCCTTTTACACGAACTTAAAACCTTTGAATGGTTTTAGGATAAGCTCGTGTCCAAGAAAAATTAATTTCTTGTTAAGAGGGTAAGTTATCGTTGCGTAGATAAACTTCCCTGTCTCTGAAGTCCGGGTCGTCGTCTGTCATTTAACGAGGAGCCATAGTGCATGAGCTTAAAAACTTGGAATGTTTTTGATATAAGCTCATGCCCGAGAAAAATTAATTTCTCGTTGTTAGGATAAGTTTACCATCGGCGATAAACTTTCGTTTGTTTGAAGATCGAGTTATAGTCTGTGATGTGACTATAAGTCCTCGTGCAAGCTTTAACCATGAATCCCCTGAGATACTAGTTACTCTGATATCTGCTTCTTCAGCAACCAAACTCTGAGAGTGTCCTTAGTTGAACGGTATACAATGATTGGACTGCTTCGTTCTTTTGGAACATCAACTTTGGTACCTGCATTCTCATTAGGAGTTTGTATACTTTTGCATGGGTTAGAGATATCTGTTTTAGAAGCACGTGGGGGTTCACGGTTTTCTTTTCTTGTGTCAGAGGTGGCCTGAGGGGATGATTCACTTGTCTTAGTTGGCAAACGTTTCCTTTTATAGAAAACCTTAAGTTCAGGCTTAAGTGATATATCATCCTTTGCAATTTCCTCCCTAGTAGTCTTCGCAGAATCAGAGACTATCCTAGTTAAAGGGCACTCGTTTCCTACAAGAGTGAAAGTTCTACCAGTGGGGCGCCACATTTTGCCAACGGGTTTGATTTTAGCAACCCACTGGGATTTAAGTCTAGCACGGGAGTTCACCTCATTAAGTAATTTTTTGATACAGGAGTCATGATTTGCCGTAAAGACACATTTTCTACATGTTTTACAAGTAGCATATTTAATGTCCGAGTAATTCCTAGATGATTGATCGATGCTCCTAGGAGACGTCATGCTACGGTTAGCAGTGTTGGGTAATATAGAAGGCTTCTCACTAGGTTGGACATTGCTATCTCTTACATGTGTCTTTTGAATAGCTTCCCTTTGACGAAAATCATGGCGCACATCAGTTGAACTAGTTCTAGATGTGTTCATTGAACTATTCTTAGAGAAACTAGGGGCAATCATGTGATGAGGTCTTGCTAAAACTGTTTTAGTCACATTAGGCCTAGTTGGTGGAGTGACTGGTCTAGGAAGATGAACCAAATCAACTTGGGAGGCAAACCGCGGTCTCGAGGATTGTGGTCGCTCGGATCTAAATGCAGTAGGTTGTCTGACGAACTGATTTATAGGCGGTTTCCCCAAGATTGATGGTTTTTCAAGCTTAGTGTCCACACTAGGTCCTCTAGTTTTCCTTAACTCGTTTTTCAACGCAGCTATAGCAAAAACCTTTTCCTGTACTTGGGCCTTTAAAGTCTCATTCTCTTTGACCAAGTTATCTTGGGATGCCAACTTAGATTCAAGCAGTTGAATTTGTTTCAAAAAATTATCCTTTTCGGCTTTAGAATCTAGAACTGTTTGATCCAATTTTCTTTCAAGAACAACGTTTGACTTTTCAAGTTTTTCAAAGTATGTTTCAAATTTGTCCGTTTTCTTAGAAAATTCAAGTTTGGCATCCTCAAGATCTTTTGATTGCCGAGCTACGATCGTTTCGAGCTCTTTAATCTTGGAATCAGAATCAGTTAGCGAGGCAGTTATAAAGCATTTATCATGATGTACTATAGCATTTTGAACACTTTCTCCCCCATTATGACTCACATCGGATGAATCAGAAGTGGTATTTCTATCACTCTTTTCCATCCCATGTTTGTCATAATTAGGTTCAGAATGCTCAATATGCGGCATGTCATCAGCATATACATCATAAACAACATTACATTGTACCATGTTTGCAGGCGCTTCGTCATAAACGGGTAAGGTGTCAGCAAAAGAGATCTCGTGAACAGTCCCTGACGTGCCACTGGTATCATGTTGTCCTCCTGATTCCGTGCTCTTGGCATTGATAGGCTCCAAGTTTTCAACCGTATGACCAGTTTCCTCTTGCATCGAAGAGTCTTGCACTCCATTATCATACCCTTGCTGAAGTCGAGATCTTTCATAAATCGAAGACGAGACCGATGTCATGAGTTTCAAAATTGTATCACAGAAGACTCGAAGCTCGGTATGTGTATCTCGAAGAAATGATTGGCAAATCACTGAACTTTCAGGCTTGATGATATTGAATTGGAGGAAAGGCGTGAGTTGTGTCACAAGAGCCTTATATGCAAGTGCCGATGCAGAGTGATTAAAGTTGTCATGGTTGAGTTGCTCGGCGAGTTGGGTCAAAGTGGTGAATATTGAGTCGATGAATACATGACGATCTTGACCAAAGATGGTCACAAATTCGCTCCCTCCTTGAATCCATGAAAGAGTGACAAGATGAGACTGAAGCATTCGAAATGAAGTAATGCCACGTTCTCTAACTTTGTTTTGCAAACTATGCGATTCTCCCTCGTTTGATGTCGACTTCAAAAAATCCATTGAATTTTGTGGTTGCTTTCGTGAATAAATTAAGAAACAGAACTTCACGGAATATGACAAAACAAACGAAAGATCCGTGAGTTTCTTGTCAGCTCAAACGTAGATAAAACAAACCCGATCAAGAATCCGTAGCCACTAAAAATAACGCCCGTCTCTTTGACTCGTCACTTTTGACTTTAAATCCAGCCACAAAAACTTTTAACCCGTCAAATATAGTTCCACGTTAATACTTTCAAGATACCCGTCTCAACACGATTTGCCAAAAAAACAAGTGACAAAATATATAAAATTAATTTAACTTAAAAATGACTTAAAACTATATAATTTTAAAAAATTTAAATTTTTAACTAAAAATAGAAAAATAATAGAAAATAAAAATAACTTTAAAAATATAAAAATATAAAAAAAAAATAAACTTAACTTAAAAAAAATTTACTTAACAAAAATTAACTTAAAAGAAAATTGATGAAGCGTTTTTAGACAAGAAAAAATCAGATTTTTTTTTTAAAAAATAGTCAAATTGTGTAACACGTGTATCACAAACTCTTAAAAAAAACGTGGCTTTGACAGCCCTTTAACTTTCCCTAAAAACGTGACATAGTTATAGAAACTTTGTAATTATAAATAAATAATTATAACTGATACTGTTATTTGGCCTCGTTTCCTCCGTCTTCCTTCTTTGACTCAACTAAACAGATCCAAAAAGCCACACAAATAAATCATCATCTCCTTATCTCAATAAAAATACGCAGCCAATGAATCGAATCTCACAACTTCAATCAAATAAAGAACATGACTTTCATATACGATCACCTATAACCCACGAGTTTGCATACAACTATCCACTCGGAGGTTTACTTTTCGTGTTAATTTTCGAACAGAAACCAACTGTGAATCATGTGTTCGAGATAGAAAATGCTTCAAGATCTTGAAGGAGATCTCGGGTAGGTACCAATTAATTTTTATGTCTTATTTCAGAGTCTTTCTCTCATCTGTAGAGTCTTGCTGTAGATCGATGAAAGTGTGGAATGAAACTGAGATCGAGAATCGAATGATTTTGGTTTGTTGGAGTCTTTTTGGTTTTATGGTCTTTTTGGTCTTTTTGGTTTTGGTTTTTGAGTTCAAAAGGTTTTCGTGTTTTTGTTGGGTCTGGTACTGGATGTGTTTGTTAGGGGGAGTCGGGTGGGTGGGTGGAGAGAGGAGTCGTTTTGAGGGGTTCTGTTAAAGAGAGTGGGGATGTTGAGAGGGTGGATCGAGGGTGTTGAGAGGGTGAATGATAGGGGATGTTGAGGGTGTGTTTATGAGTAAGTGGGTCGAGAGTCACTGTTGTGGGTACGAGGCAGGTTGGTGATAAGCGAAACGAGGGGAGTCGAGTCAGGTTCTTGGTTTAGAGTCGAGAGAGAGTTTTCGAGGGTGGGAGACTTTTGATTTTGGTTTGTGGTTAGAGTCCCGTTATGTTTGAATAAACATGCTTCGTTCGGAACACGTTCGATCGGAACAGTTTCGTTCGGAACAGTTTCGTTCGGAACTTGTTCGTTCGGAACTTGTTCGTTCGGAACTTGTTCGTTCGGAACTTGTTCGTTCGGAACTTGTTCGTTCGGAACTTGTTCGTTCGGAACTTGTTCGTTCGGTACTTGTTCATTCGGAACTTGTTCGTTCGGAACTTGTTCGTTCGGAACTTGTTCGTTCGGAAGAAATGTTTCACTCGGAAAAACTTCGATCGGATCAATCTGATGAGTCTGTGTATTGATAAAGGACAGATGGACTGAAAGATGATGAATGACAGTTGACAGTTGACAGTTGGATAGAAACTAATGAATGACTGATTCCAACAGAAAACTAATTGGATAAAAAGATAAAAAACAAAATACTTAAAAAAATTTAAAAATAAAAACTTTAATAATAATGAAAATAAAAAAAGTTAAACAGACTTCACTTTTCACTTCAAGAAAGATAAGAAATAATAAAAAAAAAATTCAATCAAAAATTCAAACAAAAAATTTCAAACAAAAATTCAATCAAAAAACAAAATAGAAAGGGTTTTATCAATAAAAACACAAAATTAAAAAGAGAAAACACAAACTTTTTATAAAAACACAAACTTTTTAAGATTTGATAATAAAAGTTTTTGATTTTTGTATAAAAATTTATGATTTTTATCTAAAAAGTAAGTAAATTTAAAGATTTGACTATGATTTAAAGCATAAAAAATACAAACTTTTTAAAATTTAAGCTAGAAAAAAAATCAAAAACCCATCAAAATCAATAAAAATAAAAGCAAGAATAAACCAATCTAACCTTTGCTCTTGATACCAATTGAAGGTCTACGGAATTATTGGCCTATTCTACATGATGGATTTGATGGATTTGGATGGTTGATTAATTGATAAATATAAGAAAGATGAAGGAAGGAGATGAGGGAGTAGAGAGAGAAAGGAGAGAAAAGAGAAGAGTAGAGAGAGAAAATAAAGATTAATAATGAAATATGTGAAAATGATCAACCAACAACCCCTCCTAACATGCTAGGAGGGGATATATATAGCCCACCCTACATGTGGGCTACATGGACTATACATAAAATAAATGGATCACGAGCCCATTACATAATTATCGTTGGAGCGACCGATCCTTCATAAATACGTAAAACGTATTTCCAACAAACGGGGCATGATAAGGAATCAATAGTAATACCTTTGCGATCCATGTTCACCTTAGACAAAAGTTTATCCACGTTTAGTCTCCACATAAAACCACTAACTTTGAAGGAGCACCTTACATCTATATTGTTGATACAAAAGTTCGGTGTCCTAAGTGGTCTGAATAAGATATTATTTAGGGTCCGGATAAGATATTATTTAGGGCTGGATTTCCTGAGTCTTGCCCAAGTGAATGTATTCGGATCATGCACAAGGGAAAGAATACCGTTAATATTATTGTGGGACGGACCCCACGATTAGATTCCGACTTGA
Source organism: Glebionis coronaria (assembly GCA_025667525.1). Classification (NCBI taxonomy): domain Eukaryota; kingdom Viridiplantae; phylum Streptophyta; class Magnoliopsida; order Asterales; family Asteraceae; genus Glebionis; species Glebionis coronaria. The sequence continues at coordinate 65,175,073 of CM046874.1, read as the reverse complement.
GAGTAAGAAGACATTCTTTTAGGTTATCGTATTATGTTTAGGGTTCATGAGATACCTATTGCAATGCCTATGTTGTTCCTTTTATAGCCAACGTACCCCTTAGGTTTTCCTAAGCTTTTGGACCAAGTCATGGCCCGTGACATTCCAGTTTTGCACTTATCCGAACTCTTTAAATAAGTAAATCATATCTTATATTTAATTAGGTTATCTTCCTCCTAAATACAAATCGCCGGACACCATTTGAATATCGTGTACGACTGACCGTGGCGCAGGTAAACCGTGTGCGTCCTACCGTGGGTCGGGCTTAATGGACTATTAATATATATAACCCCAACATTGGCAAGTAAGGCCGTAGGAATAGTAATGGGTCAGACAGTCGATACTATAAGTCATCATGTCCCCCCCTGTCTAGTAGACGTGGTCATAACCACGGTTACTAGACTAGCAAAACAGTAATCAAACCGTCCCGGAGATGCTTCGTTTTCTTAACCGTTAGGTAAGACCTACCTTGAACCATATGACCCACTCTCGATACATGTAACATAAGCTGACATATTAGAACGTGGGCCCATTACCTTTTCAGCTATCCTCTCGATCTAAACCGTTGGATTAGGATAGTGGGTGACGCGTATCAAACATCTACCATGCCACATATATCGAGGAAAGACTATAAATTGGGGTAGCCGTCACTGTTTATGTTTTCACACAATTTCTTATTCCGCCATTTTTTCAAAAACAAACCTCCGCACACACCTCTTGTTTCTATGGAATTCTAGCAATACATGTTAAATCACCGCGCCTTTATCACAATCTTGTTACAATGGTTATGTATGTCATAGATATCAATGTCGCCGTATCTACCATATCTGAAGAGCATCTTATATTAAGAATTATTCATATAAGTCCCAAGTACCGTTAGTCATGTAGTAAGTACCGCTAGTGTAAGCAAGTACTATTAGTGTTAGAACGGTATCTACAAGAACCGCTAGATGTAATGTCAAGTATTGTTAGATTGATAAGTATGATTATATCATAGGTAATGATATGTTATAGTTATAATAGGATATATCGTGTGTGATATACTTATCTTAATAGGATTTTCTAGAGTTCCTTGCACTACAAAAAGAACATAGGGTCGTTGAGTTTATTGTACCTCAACACAGTTTACGATTAATAAAGAATCGATAGTTAGTTAAGCCTTGTTATTCTTAGCTTTGATAAGTTAGATTCGGCATAACTTATCTCTGTTTAGTAAGAGTCTCTCTCGTGCTTTAGTTTGTTTACAAACTAACGTACAATCCTTAACAGGCTTAAGATCTATTCATTGGGATCAACAAGTGGTATCAGAGCTTGTTGAGAAACTCTAAATAAGAAGAACTCACCCAAACCGATAACCTCTCTCTCATCAAACTAACCTCACCATGTCCGATCGTGCATAAGATATTCCGAATGTAGATGACATTCAGAATGTGGTAGATCCAATTTAGCAAGGAGTAGCAGCTGGGGTGGAAGCAAAAATTGAAACTTCTACATCAGTTCCACACACTCTCTCTGCTGTGAAACTCCCAATCCTCAATACTAAGAATTATGAAACATGGTCCATGAAGATGGAACACTATTTGAATCACACTGATCATACTTTGTGAGCTGTCATTAAGAATGAAAACAGCTCATTGAAGGTTCACTATTTACCTAATGTCACAGTGTAAGTTTTGCCTCCCAAAACTAATGCTGAGATCTAAGCTAAGACAAGAGAAAGAAAATCCAAGACTACCCTAGCCATGGCTCTTTCAGAAGATCTCTTACCTATATTTCATCACTACCAAGATGCTAAAACTATGTGGGAAGCCATCAAGCTAAGATTTGGAGGAAACGACAAATCCAAGAAGATGAAGAAGACTATGTTGAAGCAAGAGTTTGATAGCTTTATAATTACTAGTTCAAAAGGGATTCGCAAAGGCTATTAAAGATTCAGCAAGTTGCTTACTCAGTTAGAAACTCTTGGTGCTATTATTCCAACAGATGAAGCAAACTTGAGATTTCTAAGAGAGGTACCACCTGAATAGAAGTCATTGGCTATGCACTTTATTACTAGAGATGATCCATATGTTACATATTTTGATGATATCTATAATAATCTTAGAGTCTTTGAGTTAGATGTTAGAGGAACTACCACATCAATAACACCCTCAGCATGAAGCACACCAAATCTTGCCTTTGTGACAAAAGAAACTAACGGTACTTCTTACCAAAGTACCACCAGTGGTTCATCTTCCACCTCCAGGTCACAGGGAAAGACTCAGTTATCATAACAATGATGATGTCATCTTTTCTTTCTTTGCTAACCAAGATAATGGAACACAGATAAACCTTGAAGATCTATATCAAATGAATGATGCTAGTATAGAATAGATGAACTTAAAATGGCAAGCAACTATGGTGTCTGTTAGGATGACCAACGTATTTAGGAAGACTGAAAGAACTTTGAAGTTTAATCCAAGGGAACCTCTAGGTTTAGATAAATCAAAAGTAGAGTGTTACAACTATGGAAAGAATAAACACTTTGCCAGGAAATGCAAAGAATAAGGAAGTAAAAGATCCTACAGCAGCAACAAGAGTGATATGAAGATTTCTGACAGGAATCCATGGAAGGGAAAATATGCTAAGGCTATGGTCTCAATAGATGGAACAATCAACTAGACTCTAGGACAGAAGACTGAAGAGAATGGTCTGATGGCAGTACCTGAAGAAGATTGTGAGGTACATCCTTGTTCTAAAGATTGTGTGCTAATAAATTTAATAATCTTAGAAAAGAGATAGGGGAACAATATCCAAAAATTAATACTCATGGTGTAAAAATAGTTGCCTATGAAAAAGCTTTACAAAAGTTAGAAGCTAACATAGTTCTGTATCAAAAAGCTCAGCAGAACTATGAGGAGAAAATAAGAGTTATGTCTCTTAGCCTAAAAGAGAAAACAAATGAAGTTAAAGCTTTTCAAACACAACTTTCAAAAGTTTCAGCAGAAAATAAAAATTTAAAAGTTAAGTTGTCAAATGAAAAAGAAACTATCAAAATTGGCAAAACTCTTTAAAGGGTATTGGCAAGCTTTTGAACTCTCAAATTGGCTAATATGACAAAACTGGTTTAGGATATATGGATGAAAAACCTAGGAAAATATTGACTGATAAAGACACGTCAAAGAGTGTTTTTGACAGTTCTAGTAGTGATAATGAGGATGTTCTTGAAAATGATAGATATGCAGAGGGAATGAAGGCAGTTCCCCCACCCTTGTCAGGAATATTTATACCCTATGTGAACACTATGGAAATAGAAGAGTCTGATATTGTGTATGGTAAACAAGATAAAACTATTAGTGACTTAGACTTTGACTCCAGTAAATACCTTTAATGAGCAGTTTTGTTCCTAAAGGATATGTGTCACCATCTAGTTCTGCTCCCAAGCAGGTAAAAACTCCTAGGAAGACAATGGATAAGGACCCTAAACATCATGGTATTATTAAAAGAGGAGGCCCGGGATTTGAATATTAGTAGGACGGATTTACCTTTTGGCTCTATCATGAAAAGAAAAGCATGCTTTGTATGTGGTAGCTTTAGTCACTTGATTAAAGATTGTACTCTTCATGAGGATAGCATTGATAGGCAAAATGCTGCTAAACGGGATGCAACGGGTAATGGTAGAAAGGTTGCACAGGGTACTGGTCAAAATGAGCAAAAGGAAACCAGACCTACATGGGGATATGCACAAAGGGTGAATAAATAGAATGTGACCAATAAATATACTCGCCTTCATTCCAATAGGAACGTTGTTCCTAGAGCGGTACTTTTGAGATCTAGTCAAGTACCGTTGAGGTAAACCTCTGTAAGTACCGCCAGACCAAAGTTTGCAATGAAGGTTTATTAATATCATAACAATTATATAAAAACATAAACGAGATCAAAGCACATATAGCGGAAGCGATTTAACAAGATCATAATTAATAACACAATTATAATTAATCGAATTAGGGTTATATACCTTTACGCTAAAGCAATTCCACAAGACGAAGAACAAATCACCGATTCGGGTTTAAACCATATATACCAAGATATAGTCTAAAGTAAGACTATATTACGTTCTTGTACACACGTAATACAACGAGCTAACCGTGATTCTAGCATGTGAAAACCGAGCTAAAACGCTTGTAATTAATCTACCCAACAACCCTAGAGAAGGGCTAGGACTAGATTAAGTATACAATCGATCAACCAAGAAAACCAACCGAAACCCTTTGTGGTTTTGGTGTTGCGATCGACCCAAAGGAAAGAGAAGGGAGAAGATTTATTGTTGTGTGTTTATGAGGGGATTAGGAAGTGTATTTACAGGCCTCAACCCTTGTATCCCAAGATAAACAAAATGAAACTTTTGCCCCCCCCCTTGGAGCCCATAATTCGGCCGACTAAACACCCCTTAGGGTGTTCCGGAATATTCCAAACTTCTTTCCTTATGTTTATGTATACGATATATTTATTTAACAATCATTATAACTTAACTATTAATTATTTAACGACCGTTAAAGTTATATATTTACTTGCTCAATCAAATTAATAAATACATAAATATATTTATTAAATAATTTAATAAATACAATATATATATTTATTAATTATATTAACTCTTTACGTATTGTGTGCAATCCCGTAATCTCGAGTTCGATCCTAGCACACAACTATTAAATATAAGTCCATAAACTTACAGCACCCACTTGGACATATTTCGAATATCGTGATCACATTGACTAGCGTCTAGTTACACTAGAAATATCACTAGTACAACTCGAGTAAGGTCTCATGGACAAAACCTTTTAACGATTCTGCATCGTTTTTATTATCCTTTTATTTCTAATACAACGTTAATAAGGATATGGATCTCAGTCATTCCTTTCATTAACCATTCTGTTTCTCGTTCACGGATTCAGCAAGATTACCAAAACAAATTTGGGTGTGGCCACACAAACATCTTACTAATCCCACGAGGGGCCCAGCTATATTAAAATCCAAAACCAAATTGGAGGAAATAAATTCTATATTGACTACGAGCAAAACTTATGAATTTTGCAACACTCCGGAAAATAATCCTTATAGCTACCAGTTATGTTTAACGTTAGATTATTCCACAAAGATGCACTAGATTCATAACAGTTTCCTGGTATCTCAAGTCTAAGGATAACTATTTATGTTTTACTTAATGACAAAGATCCATAAAGTAATAACATATAGTTGGGATAAGTCCTATATTCGATTCATCGAATATCATCCAAAATTGACCAATATACTTTCAAGTATACTCTGGCACTATTTTGATTTGTCTTAATTTAATAATACTCCCATATTATTAATCGACAACATACATTTAGCATAACTTTTATTCATAGATTAAAACATGTAAATATGATACACTTATTAAATAATAAAAATAAACGAAACCCAATCTTTATTTTATTATATTAATAATGTTATAACATCCTTTATCCAAATACAAATCACAGATTTATTGCATGAGTTCGCTAGCTAGTTGCAGCCCAATCGCCTTGGCATGCTTAACTACTTTTGGTCTAGGCAATGCCTTAGTCAAAGGATCTGCTACGTTATCATCTGTGTGAACTTTTATAAATTTGATTTACCGAGCTTCAACTTGTTCTCGGACGTGTGATGTCTACGCATAAAGTGTCTGGCGCCTTTCATGACTCCAGGGTCATTGGCAAATATTATTGCGGCAAAATTGTCACAATACATACCAATAGGTTCTTTAATTAAAGGCATCACTCCAAGATCTTCAATAAACTTCCTAATCCAAACAGCTTCCATTGCAGCTTCTGAAGCAGCCATGTACTCAGATTGAATAGCATGCATTGCAATTGTTGTCTGTTTCTTGCTCTTCCAGTCAACTGCTCCTCCATTGATAACAAAAATGTAACCCGTCTGAGACTTCGTATCGTCTTTATCACATTTCCAGGACGCATCACAGAAACCTGTAACATTCAGTTATGTGTCTGGTTTTCCACCATATACCAAAAACATATCTTTCGTACTCCTCAAATACTTTAGAATATGTTTAACAATAGTCTAGTGGAGCTTCCGTAGATTCTGTTGGTATCTACTGACCAAGTTCTGAGCGAACGCTACATCAGGCCTCGTGCATCTAACAACATACATTATAGATCCTACACCCGAAGCATATGGCACCTTCTGCATGTATGCCTCCTCTTCAGGAGTTGATGCATCCATCTCATGACTCAGAGTATGCTTAACTTCCATAGGTTGAAAACCTTTCTTGGAATTATACATATTATACTTCTTCAAAATCTTATCTATATAAGCATCTTGACATAGACCAATTAACCGTCTTTTCCTATCCCGATAGCTCTTAATTCCCAGAATGTATGCAACTTCTCCTAAATTCTTTATAGAAAAACATTTACCAAGATAATCCTTAACAGCTTTAAGCCTTGTAATGTTACTTCCCATGATTAATATGTCATTAACATATAGGACTAGGAATACTACATCACTCCCACTAGCTTTGCGATATACACATGGCTCATGACGATTCTGAATAAATCCAAACTTTTTGATTTCTTTGTCATATCTTTTATTCCATTGACGTGATGCGTGCTTCAAACCATAAATGGACCTTTGAAGTTTGCACACATGTCCTGGATTTTTAGGATCAACATACCCTTCTGGTTGCTGCATATAGATGTCCTCATCTAAGCGACTGTTCAAGAAGGCAGTTTTAACATCCATTTGCCATATCTCATAGTGATAGTATGCTGCTATAGCTATGAGTATCCTAATAGCTCTTAAGTCTGCTACAAGAGAAAACGTCTCATCGTAGTCTACGCTAAAAGTTTGTTGAAAACCTGTAGCTACTAAACGAGCTTTATAGGATTGTATTTTTCCGTCCATGTCGGTTTTCTTCTTGTATATCCACTTATGTCTCATTACTTTTGCATTCGGTGGTGGTTCTACAAGAATCCAAATATCATTTACTTTCATGGATTTCCTTTCCTCATCCATAGCAACCATCCACTTATCCTTCTCAAGATCAAGTATGGCGGATGTATAATTAGCGGGTTCACCAAGATCCCCTAACTCATCATCATCCTCTATGTTAAGACACATATTGCTATTTTCGTTTTTAATCCTTGCGGATCTACGCAGAGGAACTAATTCCGTTGGAATCGCCAGACTTTCTGGTTCTACAGGAATTACATCGCTAGTGTTAAGAAGGTAATGTATCTATATGACTCTCCTCAAGATCATAATTTCTCCCACTGAATTCTTGGTTTACAAGATCAGATTCAAGGAAGTCTCCATACCTGGAAACAATAACTTTGTTCTCAGGTGGATAATAAAAGTAGTAACCCATAGTTTATTTAGGGTATCCTACAAAGATACATTTTACAGATCGTTGTTGGAGTTTGTCACCCGAGTCACATTTCACATACGCCTCACAACCCCAGACCTTTAAATAAGACAAATATGGCTTCTTGCCATGCCATAGTTCGTATGGTGTCTTATCAACCTTCTTTGTGGGAACCATATTAAATATGCGAACAGCAGATTCTAGAGCATAATCCCAAAAGGATAAAGGTAAAGTTGTAAGATTAAACATAGATCGTATCATATCTAATAATGTACGATTTCTCCTTTCGAATACACCATTTTGTTGTGGAGTATATGGAGAAGTAAGATGCTGAATAATTCCATTCTCACTTAAATAATCTATAAACTCTTGACTTAAATATTCACCACCTCTATCAGAACGAAGAGCTTTAATCTTCTTCCCTAATTTCAGTTCTACTTCTGCTTTAAACACTTTGAATGTTTCAAATACCTTATGTTTATGCTTAAGTAAATAAACATAACCATAACGGCTATAATCATCCGTAAATGTTAAGAAGTAGTTAGCACCTTTCCTTGACATATGTCTAAGTGGTCCACACACATCAGTATGTATAAGTCCGAGTAGATCAGTAGCCCTTTCAATATTGCTATTAAAAGGTTTCTTAGTCATCTTTCCAGAGATACAAGAATCACATTTATCAAATGATTAATCATTAATATTTTCCAAAAGACCTTCACGTTGAAGCTTTTGTATACGAGTCTTCCCGATATGGGCAAGTCTACAATGCCAAATATAAGAAGAGTTCTTGTCAAACTTGTTAGAAATATGTTTTTACGTATTTAGAAAGGATTGGTCACTCTAATGATATATTCAAGTATTAGGCTCGTGATCCACTATGTAAACAGTATAGCCCATATAGCCCACATGTAGGGTGGGCTATATATACCCCCTCCTAGCATGTTAGGAGGGTTGGTCATTTGTTTCATTTCACTTCTCATTCAAGAAACCATCTTTCTCTCTCTACCTCTCCTTTCTCTCTTCTTTCTCTCTCTAGTTCTTCCTTCTCCATCCCTCTCTAGATAAATCAAACACATCTACAATCCTAAGAATATATGATTCTACAATTGGTATCAAGAGCCATGGTTGAATCTTAGGATTTGCGTATTTTTATCTATTGATTTGGTGGTCAGATTTTCTTTTTAAAGTGACAATCTGGATCGTTCTTAAATCTTTTATCAAATTTTGGTGTTACGTGTTTTTTATCAAATTTTTTATCAACTTTGGTCATATCAAGGTAAATTTGTCTCATTTTGAGTATCAGTTTATCAACTATATCAAGATTTTTTTTTGTCTCGGGTAATATTTTCTTATATCAAGGTTTTTTGTCTCTATCTTCTCAAATCTGTCAGTCATAAGTCTTTATCACTTTTTTCTCGATCTGATATTCAGAAAGTTCATTCCGGATAGTATCAAGAAGTTCTATTCCGGATAGCATCTAGAAGCATTATCCCGGATAAGAAGTACTTGGATTCCGGATAAGATTGAAAATCATGGATTCCAGAAAAGACTGAGATAACAGATTCCGAATTATGTTCCGAATCTATTTGAATCCGACTTATGTTATGCATCACATATTCCGACTTATGTGAGATTTCTGATTCCGACTTATGATTCGACCTACCTTATTTCGACTTAAGTGAAGCATTATGCATTCCGAATTACGTGTTGTATGGACTTAGTACATTCTGACTAAGGTTTGAAAAACATATTTTGGATAAGGTAGAATACTGGATTCCGGATAAGGTTAGAACACGTATTCCGGATAAGCCTTCGAACACGTATTCCGGATAAGCCTTAGAACACGTATTTCGGATAAGCCTTCGAACACGTATTCTGGATAAGCCTTCGAACACGTATTCCGGATAAGCATTTGAACACGTATTCCGGATAACAGAAACTGTATTCCGGATAAGACTCCACAAATCAGCCTACGACTCAACACATCAAGATTCAAACAAAACGGTCAAACCAACGCTGACTCGAAGGACACCAACGACTCAACTCCCCACACCCTCGAACACCCTCGAACCCAAAATTCGACACCCTCGAGACAGAATCGAGACAAACAGCCTCAAACTCTCTCGACCAACAAACCTGAAACAGAAATCTAACTTGATTTCAGATTTGTTCTACAACAAAGAAGTCTTTACAAGATCTTGTTTGCACAACTTATCATAATCAATCTGTGTGAACGGTCAACCCGATCATTTTAATATGCGAAAACTCAAGAAGATCAATAACATTTATGTTATCATCTTTCTTTGTTTTGTTTCGACGAATTAAACCGACATGCACCACAAATTTGTAATCAATGTTCGAATTAAACAAGGATTCATAACTATTATGTCATAATCCATTTTCTTTATTTCGATTTGTTCGCTAACAACAAAAACAACAACATGCAATCACGAATTCACACCTACCCGAGACCTAATTAAAGATCTTGAATCCGATTTGAACAGAGAGAGAGAGAGCAAGTTTTTGGTGGCCGTGATTTTGATCTTGATGTTTATGTTTATGATTTGGAGATGAAGAGGTGAGGATTTGAGGATATAGCAAGAAGGTTAGAGGCTGCGTTTTAAGTGAGATTATGGCTTTAAGATTGTGTAAAGATTATTGAGACAGAGTAAACAAGAGACTTGGGTGACTGCGTTTTTCTTGGGAGCATTGAAAGTCAAAGGATACAAAGTTGTTGGGAGTATTTAAGAAGAAAGAGGCGGAAAAAACTTGGATAATAATGAGTTATAAATGACATAAAAATGACGCAATAAAAGGCACATATATTACATCACAATTTATCAGAGTTTAGAAACTTCGGTCCCATAAGTTTTGAAACATAACAAAGTACCATAACATCATAGTTTAAAGTTTTAAGATAACAAAAGATCAGCGGAAGACTTTAACCATGTCATTTATAACAAAAGCATAACATATCACAACACAGATCATTCCAAGCTGCCAACATCCTGCGGTACCTCGTCCAAGCCCATTAAGCAGTATTACCTGAGATTAAAACATGTAAAACCTGTCAACAAAAAGTTGAGTGATATTCATAGGTTTAGAAAGCTAAGTAATGGAACACAATAGAATTTTTAAATCACGTAATGGGGGGGGGGGGGGGGGGGGAATAAATATGTACATCGTCCATAGTCACGATGAATATTATTGCTATTTAGTCTCATGAACCGAAGCTTAACTCGAAGTAAGTTCCTCTAGGGAGTATTCAGCCGAAACACTCAAGTATAAACAAATGTAAGTGCGTCAAAGTAAACGGGACGGGGATTGTCAATCCCGATGGATCCACCCACAACATTCGCGCTTAGCGCAAAGCATACAAGACAATTAACGATTCATGATAAATAGAGGAAACTCAAGGCTAACGTCTAAATGCAATAATATCATTAAATTTATTTGGCAGAATACAATTCTGGATAGCATACAATTTAAAAGATTGTGTTCCAACATGTTAATCTCACCCCATGTTTTAAAACAATAAACAAGTAGCTAGAGGGGCTATGAACTCACCTTAGCTATAAGGTGGAATCAACACGAAACTGGAGGGCTCAGTAGTAACAACGGAAAGTCAAGCAATGTTAAGTCATCCGAGACCTACGATAACGGGACGCGAAATTTTAGAAGACACGAAGTAAATTTTTATAAAAACACTTGAAATAAATGAGTACATAACTAAATTATGACACATAAGAAAAACCATGCAAGGGGTACTTCTAGACTCCATCTAAAAGTATACTTTTATTAGACAATGTTTTTGATAAAAACTGCCGGCACATACCAAATGTATGGGCTGATTTACCTCGCTTAGACACGTCAAATGTTTATGGTACTAACTGAGAAGCTCACTTAACATCTATAGAAAGACATATAAAAAGCTCGTCAAAAGTTTTTACTTCTAAGACTCACTGCCCGACACATCTTCGGGTTACAAAATCCGGACAGATTTACGTTAATTTTTCATACAACCGTTTTATCTTATTTAAACGACTCCGTTTACAAAACCGACACTCGGGTTTTAAAGTAACTCAACCTCTAAGGTAAACACCTCATTCTCAGTATGTTAAACATTTCAAAACTTCAATTTAGAGTCCCCGAGATTCTATCCAAATATCGACAACAATTTTTAGATTGTGTCGGTACTCGTCTCCCGGTACACGAATAATCAAACTAACGCCATTTCCAACTCGTTTGGAGTTGGAAGCTCTAATTTATATCAAATCGAAGCTAAGAAAAATATCTATATCCCTATCTTATTTGTTTAATAATAAAACAAAATTAAGTTACCCAAAACCTTTCTCAACTTTCTGCCTAAAATTGGCACTTTAAAAATATGTCAAATGATGTTTTCAACAAAATCTAATCAATTTCCCACTCATAAAATCATCCCAATATCATCTTTAAACATCCTAAACCCTTGCATGCATCAAAATAAAAAGATCAAAATCAAAACTTTAGACTTTTAAACATCAAAACCATGGTATTTAACCATGATCATGCTAAAAACAATGATCAAACATCATCCCCACCAAGAAATCACCAAAACTTGAATACTTGTTGCATGTACAAAATTCTTGTACCATTAGAATCACCTTACCAAAAATAGGAAGTGGTCTAATTTTAGTTTAGCTTAATTCATCTTGGATGATGAAGAAATTTGAGGGTTTTTGGGGGTTGATCTCACGGCAAGGTGGGAGGGGGTGATGATGTTTGTGTTTTTTTGTTTGTTTAATATGTGTTAGTGGAAGTGTAATGTTTATTTTATGTATGGTTAGCTAAGTGGAGGACTAAACATGTCACTTTGGAAACTTTATGACCACAAAATAAATACTTTGTTAAAAAGTGGGAAATGACTATTAGTCAAATTTACAAATATTTACGGGGCTCGGGTTTCGTAAAAATACTTCTCAAAAGTTAAAACGCACTCGAAATAAGATAATTTGGACTCCCGACTCGACTTAACACGACATTAAAAGAAAACATCGAGAACATCGAACATTGAAACAATCGACAGTAAAAATATGAAATACAAGAATTTATTACTGTGCCCGTTATCAGTCTAGGCTTAATAAAATGTAAAGATAAATATCTTTAAGTCGAAAGATTTAGCCCTCGGTTCTCGTTCCGTTGATTCAAGTAAACGTTTGTAAAAATGCACACGGGTGATTTTAAATCAAAATATTTTATTTAAATAAATAAATATGGAATTATAAAATAAAAATAGTTTTAAAATTTTGAATAAGTACCAACAATGATTAAAATAATGAATACAAGTAAAATAATTACCAGGAAAATACGAGATCTCACAGTCTTCCCCCCTAAAGGAACTCTGGTCCCTCAGAGTTTAACTGGAGATGGAAGAAGAAGACGAGAACAGATGGGGATACTTAGTCTTGAACTGGTCTTCACTTTCCCAAGTGAACTCAGCACCCCGACGTGAATCCCAACGAACTTTAACGATAGGAATCCAACTACGTTTCAGCTTCTTGACTTGGCGATCCACAATCTCTATTGGTTCTTCAATGAAGTACATTTTCTCGTCCACCCTTATTTCTTCTAACGGTATCTGAACATCTGATTCGGCTAAACATTTCTTAAGATTAGAAACATGGAATACATCGGGAACACAACTTAACTCCTGGGGTAACTTCAGTCGATAAGCTACCGAACCAATACGCTCGGCGATCTCGAATGGTCCTACAAAACGTGGCGCAAGTTTTCCTCTTTTACCGAACCTCACAATACCTTTCCATGGAGATACACGTAGCAGCACACGGTCTCCGACTTGAAACTCAAGAGGTCTGCGTCTTTTGTCTGCGTAACTCTTCTGACGACTTCTAGCAGTTTTCAGTCTTTCCCTAATCTGAACAATCTTGTCTGTAGTTTCTAGAACTAATTCAGGCCCTATCAGTTGACTTTCACTTACTTCGTTCCATATCACTGCGATCTGCACTTGCGTCCGTACAAAGCCTCGAATGGTGAACACTTGACACTTTTATGATAACTATTGTTATAGGAAAATTCGACCAAAGGTATATGAGTGTCCCAGCTACCACCAAAATCCATAACACATGCTCGCAACATGTCTTCCAGAGTCTGAATAGTGTGTTCACTTTGTCCATCCGTTTTTGGGTGATATGCTGTACTCATTAATACTTGCGTACCCAACGCCTTTTGAAGTGCTTTCCAGAATTGAGATGCAAAATGACCATCCCTATCAGAAATAATCGATATTGTCACTCCGTGCTTTGCAACAATCTCATTGATGTAGATTCGAGCCAATCTATCAGTTTTAAAATCCTCACGGATAGGAAGGAAGTGAGCAGATTTGGTTAATCTATCAACAATTACCCAAATTGCATCAAAACCACCACTGCTTCTAGGCAGCTTTATGACTAAGTCCATTGTAATCTTTTCCCATTTCCATTCTGGGACTTCTGGTTGTTGTAAAAGACCTGAGGGTTTCTGATGTACTGCTTTAATCTTTAAACAAGTTAGACACTTGTTAACGTATTCTGCTATGTCCTTTTTCATACCTGGCCACCAGTAAATATCCCTTAAATCGTAGTACATCTTATCTGCACCAGGGTGAATCGAATATCTTGAAGCGTGAGCTTCGTCTATTATTACCTTTCTTAATCCTCCAACTAATGGAATCCATAATCGTGCAACAAAGTAAATGGTTCCATCTTCTTTACTTTCAAACTGAGCATCTAATCCTCGCAGCAATTCTGCTGGAGCCTTAAAGTCCTTTGCAGCTTCTTGATGTGCTTCTAAAATCTTAGCCTTGTGACTAGATTTAATGGTTATGCTCATAGCACACACTCTCCTAGGTTTAAGTCTTTCCTTTCGACTTAGGGCATCAGCTACAACATTAGCCTTTCTTGGGTGATACTTAATCTCACATTCATAGTCGCTAAGAAGTTCTAACCAACGTCTTTGTCGCATGTTCAAGTCCTTTTGGTTAAAGATATACTGGAGACTCTTATGATCAGTGTATATCACACTTTTCGTCCCATAAAGATAATGTCTCCATATTTTCAAGGCAAATACTACTGCACCTAACTCCAAATCGTGAGTAGTATAGTTCTGTTCATGGATTTTAAGTTGTCTGGAGGCATAAGCAATCACTTTTCCTCGCTGCATTAAGACACAACCGTAACCTTGATGGGATGTGTTAGCCTCAAAATATTGAGTCAAACAAGAATGTTCGATCATAGGTTTCTATTGTAACATTAATTAGAACGTTATAATAAGTAGTTTATTAGTCGTGGTTTACGGGCTTGGATTTAATCTAATTAAAGTCCAAACGTCAAGCCCGGCCCAATATATAGTCCATTAAAGCCCGCATGTGGGTGGACTATATATACTACCCTCCTAGCATGTTAGGAGGGTGGGATGATCATTTGTACTCTAATCTTTCTTAATCTAATATCCTACAAGTTAATCCTCTCCTTCTCTCTACTTTCTCTCACTACTTTCTCTCTCTAAAACTCATATTATTTTCCATCTCATTTCTTAATTTATCATCATATTATTAGGGACAACATTTGGTATCAACCGCCATGGGGTAGATTTGTGTTTCAATTGTGGTTATCAACTTTTTGATTTCGTGTGATTTTTCATCTTAAAAGTCATCTCGTATTAAAAAGTTTTGTTTTTTGTTGCTCAAAATCTTCATACAAATTGCCTACAAAGTAGTGGTAGGAATTTGTGTTTATCATTGTTCTTGATTTTTGATAAAAAGTTGCTAAATTTGGTTTCATTTTCGGAAATTTTTGGCTAAATCAAGTTCTTGGAAAGGTTGTTTATCCGGAATTTGAGGGTTTTACATTATTCCGGATAGTAGTTTTTGTAGATTACGGATAAGCAAGTTTGGAGTGTTATTCGGAATTTTGGGGTTTCATTATTCCGGATATAAAGCGAATTCGTTTTTCCGGATAAGAGGTTTTTCACTATATTCCGGATAAGCATCACCTGTGTATTCCGGATAAGCACTTTCTCAGGATTCCGGATAAGCAACTCGGGAAGATTCCGGATAAGCTAGTGTTGCAGCATATTATGGATAAGAAGATAGCTTGTTATTCCGGATAAGAAGTTTGACAGCATATTCCGGATAAGAAGTTTTAACGGGTTATTCCGGATAAGCGATCAATCGAGTATTCCAGATAAGCTACGGACGAATTATTCCGGATAAGGTGACTTACAACTATTCCGGATAAGAGGCAAGTAAGGCTTATTCCGGATAAGAGGCAAGTAAGGTTTATTCCGGATAAGAGGCAAGTAAGGTTTATTCCGGATAAGCCAAAGGAGATTTATTCCGGATACAGAAGGATAAACATTCCGGATAAATAGTTTTTCCGGATAAGGTCATTTTTGTATTTATTTCGGATACGTCGAAGAACATTTATTCCGGATAAGAAAGCGACAACTTATTCCGGATAAGAAGCACTACAAAGATTCCGGATAAGCATCATTTTTGTGATTCCGGATAACTCATCCCAAAACATTCCGGATAAGAGCAAGTTGAAACATTCCGGATAATCTACTCTTTGAATTTTTCCGGATAAGGTTTTTATAGAAATATTCCGGATAAGTGAAAGACAATATTCTGGATAAGTGCTTGGTAATATTCCGGATAAGTGCTTGGTTTTCTGGATAAAGTTTCTTCACAACTTCTTCAAGTTTCAACCACAATCTTTTCACAATTTCATCTACTTAAGATCCTATTCATTTTACATCAACTTTGAGATGGATTCTACTCAAGAATATCGTGTCACAAACAACAATATCATGGTGGCGGGGAATAAAGAGAGACCACCAATGCTTGTATCTGGTCGGTATGCTCAATGGCAATCACGTTTCATACGATACCTTGATACAAGACCAAATGTTGATGCCTTGAGGAAATGTATTACTCATGGACCATATGTATTCAAGAAAATCTCAATTCCTCCAAGAGCTGCCACAGATACTACTGATCTAATTCCTGCAAGTGAACGTGATGAAACAAGAGCTGATATCACACCTAAAGATTGTGCTTGGCATGATGCGGAGAAGGAAGCCATCTATATGGTTCTAAGTGGGATTGAAGATGATATTTACTCCACGGTTGATGCATGCCCTACAGCACATGAAATGTGGACTGCTATTGAACGTTTGCAACAAGGAGAATCACTCAACAAACAAGATGTCAAAACAAACTTGTTTTGGAATTTTGGCAAGTTTACTTCAAGGGATGGAGAATCAATTGACTCTTACTACTCTAGGTTTTATAAGATGATGAATGACATGACAAGAAATTATCTGCAAGTCTCCACCATGCAAGTTAATGTCCAATTTCTTCAACAACTTCAACCCGAGTGGACACGGTTCGTCACTTTGGTGAAACAACAAGAAAAGTTAGACGAGGTCTCATATCATCGACTCTTTGACATCTTGAAGCAATTACAGAATGAAGCAAATGAGATTCGAGCTGAACGTGTTGCCAAGACGGCTAATCCACTTGCTTTAGTGACTACAACTCAACATGTTCAAGATCCCCACTCTCGTGCTCCTAAGCCATACTCCACTACATCATCTTCACCACGATATTCCACTACATCATCCTCACCACGATATTCCACATCATCTAAGTCTTCATCTTCTACAAAATCTCGAGGTAAAGTGCCAAGAGCACCATCACTACCATCTGAGTCATCATCTGAAGAAGATAGTGATGAAGACCAAGCTCAAAAGAACCGAGAGATGAAACAACAAATTGCTTTCATAATGAAGACTTACAAGAAAATCTACAAACCCACCAACAACAATCTTTGTACATCATCTAACACCAAGAACCGATATGTTGAGAGTCCTCCAAGGTATGGCACACGTCGACGTGGTGAAAGTCCTTCTAGGTATGATCGACATAATCCAACGCATGTTGAGGGTTCTGCAAGATATGATCGACAAACTGCAAAGTATGATACTCAGAGGATTGCTGCTGCTACTGGGAATAGGGAAACGGTTGGAAGTCAAGTGGTTCAGCAGAGCGGGATTCAGTGTTTTAATTGCCAAGGATATGGGCATATGGCGAAGGAATGCAGGAAGCCAAAAAGGGTTAGAGACTCCAGCTATCACAAGGAAAAGATGCTGCTATGCAAGAAAATGGAAGCAGGGGTTAAATTGTCAGCTGAGGAAGGAGCAATGCTTGATGATACCGATGATGAAGATTCTGATCAAGAGCTCAATGCACATTACTCGTACATGGCAAAGGTTGAAGAAGTTCTCAAAGTCACTGAAGATGACAATGGCCCTATCTTTGACACTGAGCCAATCGATAAGGTACACACTACTGATGAATATAATGTGTTTGGTAATATTCCCGAGAATAGTGATTTACCCAATGCCATTAATGACACGTGTATGATGGAAACGGTTGATAGCAATACCACACCCGATTCATCACACATGTGTAATAATGAGTCTGAGGATGATCAACATGCAAATGAATATGATGAAGAGGAACGTATTGCGCTTGCTAATTTAATTGCTACTTTACAAAAAGATGTCACTGAAAATAAAAAGAGTCAAAAGCATATAAAGAAGGCAAACGCTACGCTCACTCAAAGTTTTGAAGAATGCAAAGCTGCTCTTATCAAATCTACTGAGATGACTGAAAGCTATAGAGATGAGCTCCTTCAGAAAACCAAAGAGCTTGAGGGGTACAAGGGAAGTGCGTTAAAAAGTCAAAAGGACGATTTTGAAAACAAATATAATACAACTCTTGAGTTATTAGCTAAAGAGAAGCGTCAATATAATGTTTTCTTAATGGATGAACGCCAAAAAACGTACCTTGCCAACACCAAAGTTAATGAACTTGAACAAAAGCTCTCTATGACCACTACTGATTCTGCTAAAATTCTTGAGGATAAGAAACAAGAGGTAGATGCGTTAAAACAAGACTTCAAAATTAGATATGATAAAGAAACTGAAAAAGTAACGAAACTAGAAGCACAAGTCGAATTTTTGAAGAACGTTGTTTATAAAACGCATGATTCTATTCAATCCGTAAGAATGCTAGCACCTCCATCGATGTTTAAGGGTCAAGCTAGCTTTGCAAGTCCTGAGTACCTTGCCAAAGCTCAAGCTGCGAACCCGTGTCTTTATCTTGATGAGACTAAACGAACCGATCTCGATTGCATGCCTGTTAGTGCCGATAGCGAAGAGACTGCCCTTTGGGATGATGATAGTCAACCACTTGTCAATAAGGAGTTTGTGAAACCATATAATTATGCTTATGAGAATAGTCTTTATGGCCTTTTCAACAAACAAACTCAGAAAACTCGTGAGGAAGTGTTCCTAGAATGCAAACAAAAGAGAATTCAGTGGAAGAAAGCATTTGCCCCTAAGAAATCTAATGTTTACAAATACATAAACTACCTCCCTCTAGATGAATCTAAAAGCAAGAGTAGGAAAACATTAGGTATTCTTAAACACCACATAGATAATGTTAAATCTATTGTTGAAAGAGATTGGGCAAAACGTGAAAATGCTGAGTGGACACGTCCGATTCCTCAAGATATTACCTTGCTTGTGAAAGAACTCTTAATTCCTAACACGACGTTGATTAAACAAACTGTTCTTCAACTTGAGGAGTTCATTCGGACTGAATGTATGATGATTTAAAATATGTTGAATCTCTTGAGAAACACATTGAAGATCTTCAAATGGAGAAGTCTGATTTTTCAGATGAATATGATTTACTCTTCCAAGAATGCGTTTCTAAAGATGTTATGTGTGCTTATTTTACATCTTGTGCTGATATTGATGAATATTCTGAAGTTGCATGCCAATATCTTGATAAAAGCAAAGAATGTGAACGTCTTGAAATTGAGCTTTCGAAACGTAAAGAAAATGTTGACAAAAAGGCTTTTGAGTTACTTCAAAAAAAAATTGATTTCCTTCAAAAACATCGTCATTCACTTGAACTTGCTTTGCAAAAAGACGTTGGTAGTTTTCCACATGATAATAAATTGCAAGAAAAACTTTCCCAAACATTTCGAAAAATGAATGAACAGAATTTGGAAATTAAAGGGTTGAAAGCTCAGTTACAAGACAGGGACAGAGCGATAGCAGAGTTGTAGAAACTCGTTGCTAAAATGGGTGGGAAAATCGTGGAACCTAGCATTAAGAAACCTGTTGTTAGACAACCCAATGCTTCTAAAGTGAATAGATCCTCTATCTTGGGAAAACCATCTGCTTTATCAAATTCCTCGTTTGCAAAACCTGTGTTTGCCCCCAAGATAGATGGAAAGGAAAGGTTACCACAAAATCAACCCATAAGGAATGCCATTGCACCAAGCGTTAAGCACACTAATGTGATTAAACCAGGAATGTATAGAATGACCACTAAGCCCACAAACAAAGTTATTCAATCGCCTCAGACTTCTAGAAACACTAATATTCGTGTGTCTTCTACTACAGGAATAGTCTCCACTACTAGTGTTAGCCGGCCTCAGCTTAAGAGCACTCAAGTGAATGATAAGGTCTGGAAACACAAGAATCAAGGAAAGATGAAGAAAGTAGACGCACACCCTAGGAATTTGAATGTTTTTAAGAATAAAAAGTCTGTAATCGCATGTAATGACGATATGAATGATGTAAATGATTTGAATGCTATGAATGTGAAATTTGTTTGTGTCAAATGTGGCAAGTGTGCTAATGCTAATCATTCTATGTGTGCTATGAATAAAGTCAAAGGCGTAGATACTAGAACTAAGAAGCAAGTTGCGATGCCTATTAGAGCTAGTAAACCCAAACGCAAAGTGAACCATTCTGGTGCTACCCCCACTAAGAAAAGTAATGCATCAGACTCCACCACTAAGAATCCTAGAAGCAAAATTAAGGAATTATATGAGTCTGCTAGCAAGTCTTGGAAATGGTGGTTTGCTAATCAATGTCCTCCCGGATATAAATAGATGCCGAAAGCTAGGACAGAAAATGTGAAAACGAGTGTTAGTTTGCCTTTAAATGTTGATAAGGACACTAATGATTCTACTATCACAACTACTGTGGTATCCAATTTAGCAAATGCTCCATCGTGTTCTAACTCTTCTGCAGGTGATATAAATAATTCTTTTCATACTGGATTCCGGATGCACGAAGCACATGACGGGGAATCTCAAGCTTCTAATTAACTTCATGGAGAAGTTCCTGGGTACGGTCCGATTCAGAAATGATCAATTTGCACCGATCCTAGGATATGGAGATTTGGTTCAGAGGAATATCACGATTAAAAGGGTATACTACGTCGAAGGGCTCAATCACAATCTTTTCTCGGTTGGTCAATTCTGTGATGCGGATTTGGAAGTTGCTTTCAGAAAGAAGACATGTTTTGTTCGTGATTATGATGGGAATGACTTACTTACCGGTACACGGGGTACGGATCTTTACATAATTTCACTTCAAGACACAACTTCATCAACTCCAATTTGATTCATGGAAAAAGCTTCAATGACTCAGGCATGGTTATGGCATCAACGTCTTTCTCATCTCAGCTTTGATACCATTAACTTGCTTTCTAAGAAAGATATTGTGAGAGGCCTTCCAAGCTTAAAATTCATCAAAGATCATCTTTGTTCTTCTTGTGAACTTTGTAAAGCTAAATGCAGTAGCTTCAAAACAAAGACCACACCAAGCTCTAAAGGACGGTTAGATCTTCTTCACATGGATCTGTGTGGTCCCATGCGTGTTCAGAGTATCAATGGAAAGAAATATATTCTGGTCATAGTCGATGATTACTCAAGGTACACATGGACTCACTTCTTGAGGTCCAAGGATGAAACACTCGACGTTCTCATCAACTTCCTTAAATTGATACAACGTGGTCTTCAAGCTCAAGTTAAAGTGGTTCGTACTGACAAAGGTACAGATTTTTTGAATTCAAAACTGAGAAACTATTTTGAAGCCGAAGGGATTGAACATGAAACATCTATTGCTCGAACACCCGAACAAAACGGAGTTATTGAAAGACGAAACCGTACTTTAGTTGAGGCTGCTCGAACATTATTATCCGCTTCAAAACTTCCACTGTACTTTTGGGCCGAAGCTGTGTCAACCGCATGCTACACATAAAACCGCTCCTTAATTATCCCAAGACACGAAAAGACACCATATCACATAATTCATGATCGAAAACCTTCACTCAAACACCTTCATGTTTTTGGATGTACTTGTTACATTATTCGAGATGGTGAAAATTTGGATAAAATGAAAGAGAAAGGTGATGCATGTATTCTTGTGGGATATGCAACTCAGCCTAAGGGGTATAGAGTGTACAACAAGAGAACAAAATTGATTGTCGAGACCATTCACATTCGATTTGATGAACTGCAAGAAATGGCACTTGAACAAAACAGTTTAAATCCCGATCCACAACAACAAACGACTTCCATTCACAACCGCACGGAACTCGGAACTCAAGACCACAGCAATGAACCCTCAAGTTCAAAGCTGGTTCTAGAACATGTTCCTAGAGCTGATATGACAGTCGACACGACAATTGAAGAGTTGGAAATGTTATATGGACCAATGTATGATGAATATTTCACGGGGGAGAAACAAGTTGTATCGAAGTCTTCCGCTGTCACTCATGATAAGAATGATGATACCGATCATCGTCAACAACCGGATACAACTTCATCTACTTCAACACGGGTTACTGCAGATTTACCTCCTCAGAATATCACTTCAACAATCAATCCTACAACATCCACAACTACTGTCATAGCTCCAGAGAACACAAATCAAGCAAACAATGCATTATCTGACGAAGACGAATTTATCAACCCATTCGGTACACCGATACACGAAACTGGAGAGACTTCTACTCGCCATGTTGATCCGTCTAATATACATATATTCTATCAACGACATCCTTCAACACATCATTGGACCTGAGATCATCCTTTGGTTCATGTAATTGGAAACCCTTTACAGCCCGTTCGCACAAGACGACAACTTAACACCGATGCAGATGTTTGTATGTTCGCACTCGCCGTGAGTTTAGCTGAACCAAAAAACATCAAAGAAGCATTAGCTAATCATGCTTGGATTGAATCGATGACGGATGAAATTCAACAATTTGAAAGACTTAAAGTCTGGGAACTTGTTGACAGACCATATGTAAAACCCGCATGCTTTTACCATGAATAGTGCCCTTAAGATCGTACGTCCTAGATTTAAACTTACCTTATTTAGTATTGATCACATTCATGTGCTAATAATCAAGCAAGTGCATACGTGTATGACATGACAAGTATCGATTACGTACGAACTCATGATAAACAGTTAATAAATATATCACGGGAACATAATTAAATCATGATCACCATTTAATATACGAACTAAAATAATTACGTAAATAAATATAATATAATTACGAGCG
This sequence comes from Glebionis coronaria, assembly GCA_025667525.1. Lineage (NCBI taxonomy): Eukaryota > Viridiplantae > Streptophyta > Magnoliopsida > Asterales > Asteraceae > Glebionis > Glebionis coronaria. The sequence goes on along the minus strand of CM046874.1, from coordinate 65,152,163 downwards.
TTAAGATTACGGTAACTACATGATAAAATAAGCAGAAACACTTTAAACACGAGCACGTTTAACCACGAACGAACACGAAACATCAGGACACGAGAAAGGTACGGGTACCCCATGTGGGGCCCCCATACCCACGGCACATATACAAGAAATGGGCTTAGCCCATGGACTTTACAAGTAAAGGGGGGTAAGAGTAAAAACATGTTTTCATTTTTCACTTTCAAGAAAATAAACAAAAACCCTAAAAGAGTTTTTCTCCCTCTCCTTTTTCTCCTCTTGTGCCGCCACCTAAACACCACCATTGGAGGGTGATTGTTTGATTTTGATCTTAAAAACAAGTGTTAGAATCCGTGTTTGTTCATCCTTTTTCCAAGCTACATAGTGGTATACCTTTCTAACCCTTCTTTTTAATTCTTTTTAATTCTTTTAATCTTTGATTATTTTCATGAACATGTTATTATTTTTTTGATTTAAACATGATAATTAATCATTGATCTAACATGTTTTGGTATTAAATAAAATCAAAGAATGATTTAAAAGGGGTGTTATGTTTGGCCGCCTAGCAAACAAACCCGAGGGGGGGTTTGGTTTGCTATTGCCGCCACCACCAAGACCATTTTTGGTCTTGGTTGGCTCATGTGGGACCCACGGCAACAAGGAGACACATGTGCCCCGGGTTTGGCTCGGGGTACGGTGTCGAATTCATGCCCGATTCATGGTTCGTTGGTTAATTCATGATTCATGCTACATGTTAATTTTTATGAATTATGAACTTAGGATATAATTAATTAATAACATGAAATATTAATTAAATCATGACTTAGGTTATTTTAATTATTAGTTTAACATGACATTAATTTAATCTAAGTATTTTATGTTATAAGTTATAATTAATTAATTATTTAAAACATGCCTATAATTAATTAATTTAGACATGACTTAGGTTATATTATTAATAATAATAATACACATTTTAACCTAAGTATTTGCATTTCATTTTAATTAAAACATGTTATACTTTAATTAAAATGCTTAACCTATAGTTTAATTAAAATACATGAAATAATAATTAAACTATATACTATATCATATGACTTAAGAAACAAGCTTATAAACACTTAGACTTATATGATAGCTTATGTAACCAGCTTAATTCTAAATATGGAAACTTCTATTTATAGAAACTTAATTAAATAAGGCAACTAATCTAATTATGGAAACCTTCTATATATGGAAATCTATCTATTTCAGGCAGCTAATCTAATCATGGAAACCTTCTATATATGGAAACTTATTTAATTAAGGCAGCTGATCTATTTTTGGAAACTTTCTATTTTTAGAAACTAATCTATTTTAAGCAGTAAATTCTATTTTAGGAAACTTTCTATTTTTGGAAACTTTCTATTTTTGGAAACTTTCTATTTTTGGAAACTTTCTATTTTTGGAAACTTTCTATTTTTGGTAACTTTCTATTTTTGGAAACTTTCTATTTTTGGAAACTTTCTATTTTTGGAAACTTTCTATTTTTGGAAACCTGCTATTTTTGGAAAGTTACTTATTATTACACAGTAAGTATATTAATACATGAAACACCAGTAATACTTAATCAGATAAATCAGAATACAAGATAAACACAGTTTAAGGCTTTAAACAGTGAACCATGACCTAAAACATACCAAATCAGCTATAATGAGACACAAAACCCAGTACGTAATCAGTGAATCGATACTTATACACGTGTGTATTCATGTAGCGTTAGTGATCCAGAAGTAGGAGTCTTTCTTCCGTTCATTCACTGGACTTGAGGTACGGATTCCCGTCCTTTCAGTATGGACATTCTTTCCTTATTAGGATTTCCCCGTATGCAGCCAACTGTTTTCCCCAGCATTTGTTTTATTGTTTTGAACTGCTTATGTTTAATTAGCATAATCTATAGCCATATACAAGCATGACCAGTTTCACCTAGTTATGGAGGTACCATAACCATAGCATTGGAGGCACCGATGTTATGACTTCCCCACGGCGGAGTGATTGCTCGTGGCGTCCCTTTTCAGTTTGGCCATATTATTATATCAGGTGGGGCGTATGGGTGCATCCTAGTTACATGTTTTATTCAGTTTATCATGGTGAATGTGGTGTGTGCCTTGCACCCTTCACAAGGAGTTGATCCCTCCTACCCAAACCAGAATATTGATTAGAGGCATCCCCTCTAATCAGCATGATGAGGTCACCCCTCCAAGTATTCATGCACGTGACCTTTTCATGACCTATATGGGCTATGGTATATATATGTTAAAACAGTTTTCACAAGATAAACATAAGGCTTTTCAAACTATAAAACCAGCTTTCTTGATACTTAACCAGTTTACTCAGTACTTAGTCTTCCGCTGTTATATGTTACATGTTTACTCTATTTCATGCTATATTGTACATCCGTGCACTGAGCGTCTTGCTCAGCCGTTTTCCTTTTCATGTTCCCAAAACGGCAGGTACTCAGGGACGCTCGTAGATCTCAAGCGTAGGTGCATATGGACTGGAAGCTTTACTGTCTTTCTTTACTTTATGCATTTCCTTTACTTTGATACAGTTGCTATGGACATTATTTCGTCCTTTCCTTTTACAGTATTTATGTTTGTGTGTGATGAGCTTTACTTTGGGGTTACCGATGTTTGATTCCGGTATTTCCCTTTTATGGTTGAATAATGCTTAGACATTTATCCTTGTATGCTTTGATGACACGCCATGATTATGCGTAATATTCCATTTCCAAAATGGGGTGTTACAATTATGGTATCAGAGCCAAGGTTTCGACCTGTAGCCTCTCAAATATGACCTGTGATTAGTGGGTAGTCACTACGGTCTTCCTAGAACTGACAGTTGTTTTCATGCATTCATCATTTTTAAGCATACATATACATGTCATTGTTACAGGGTTTTTGACTAAGTAATGGTTGGTACAGGACTGGCCCTATTTAGTCGCATGTGTTTTATCGAAACTTTTAGATTTGGGACCGACCCATAGGCGTCCCCTCGATATGTCTTTTATTTTGAGTGAACTGACCAGAGGCGTTCACTCTCGAGCATCAAAAGTTTTCATAAAACTGCATCATGCATTCATACAAAGATTTTCTTGCATAAAATTTTTCTCGTGAAATTTTAGCATAAAATTTTTCTTTTATATATTTTATGTTTGAACTGTTAATCATATGTTTTATGTTATACTGTCAGATGGTTCTCACACGCGAGCAAGAGCAGCTCAATGCTGCAATTCAGGCTGCCATGCAAGCCTTACTTCCTCAACTGAGGAATGATATTCGTGCTGAAGTCCAAGCTGCCAACAATCAACAGCAGCAGAATCAGGCACCTCCTCCTCCTCCTCCCCCAGTGACACTAGCAGTGTGGTTGGAAAGATTTAACAAGCTCCGTCCTAGAGCTTTCGAAAAGACTGATAGCCCCAGCAATGCTGAAAGCTGGCTGACTCACATTGAGAAAATCTTCAATGCTATGGGATGTGACCCCGCCTTCAAGGCAAGATTGGCATGCTACCGATTTGAAGGCGATGTACTCAACTGGTGGCTAGCTTTGACGCAGTCAGAAGGAGGTGATGAATGTGTCGCTGGTTTGACATGGGCCCAATTCAAGGAGAGAGTGATGGAGCAGTTCTTTCCTAAGGCAGAGCAGGACAAAATCAAGCGAGAATACCATGGGATACGTCAGAGAGCGGGCGAGAATAGCAACGAATTCATGCAGCGCTTTCTTCGCTTGGCAGGTTTTCTGGGAGCAGCGGCTGGTACTCCTGAGGAGCAGGCACACCATTTTAGGTGGGCACTTCGCACCTCGGTCGCGAACAATCTGGTATGTGCTACGTTCAATACAGTAGCACAAGTGGCCGACGCAGCAAGGAAGCTTGAGATGTTGCAGGAACGCGATGAGTTCGGGGAAGCTGAAAGACCCGACAAGAGGTAAAACATTTCGTGTTCTAGCGTTAACCAGATCACATCCTATCATTATATGTTCTATAATCATCTCTTAAACTGTATCTTCCAGGCAGAAAACTGGGGACCGGTCTCAGCCGGCAACTCAGCAGCAGCCTAATCAGCCCAAAGGAAACGGTCACTCTAACGACCGTTCTGTTGTGGAAAGGCGCAACGGTAATGATAATTACCGTAACAATGCGGGACACTCCAACAATAGCAGGTCCTACTATTTACGCATCTTCTTATGATTTCATGTTATATCTCTCATGCTGACACCATATCAACTCTACCAGGAACCATGGTAACGGAAGGGACCAGAACCACAGGGGTTCTCAGCCTAACCGTTCAGCTAACATTGGTAAGCATCTTATGACGCTTACGTCCTACACTCGTGCATATACTTTATTCTTAACACGTTCTGTCATCAGCAGGCTCTCAGCAAGCAAGGACTCCTGCTGGAGGATTCACTCATCCTCTTTGCAGCACTTGCCATCGCAGACACCCTGGCCCATGTCGTCGTGATTCCGACGCGTGCTACAAGTGCGACCTCCCTGGCCATCGTATGAGAGATTGCCGTAAGGGTGAAATGGAGGGTACTTCGGGTCATGCTGATACTAAACCGCCTCCTACCACTGGGCGTGTCTACACGACATCGCGCGATCAGGCAAACAAATCTACAGGTACCATTACTGGAATTTTGTATATGTACGGCCAGGCTGCATGTGTTCTTTTCGACACGGGTGCCACTCATTCAGTTATTTCCACTACTTATGCTAAGAACATCAGGACACTTCCCTTGCCATTAGAAAATAAGCTTACCATTTCCACGCCTCTGAGGGACTCTGTATTAATAACTCATGTATACAAGAGTCTTCCTCTAGAGTTTGACGATAGAGTTCGTGTAGTAGATGCACTTCCCCTTGACATGATTGAGTTCGATATGATTCTTGGCATGGACTGGCTATCTAGGCACCATGCTACCATAGACTGCCACTCATATCGGGTGATCTTCGGCGACATTAATGCACCAGAGTACATTCATAACGGGTTCATACCCGGACGGTCTGTACAGGTCATATCTACCTTGCAAGCACGTGCATTACTGTCACATGGCTGCGAAGGTTATCTAGCTACGGTTCATGACATGGATGCTGAATCCCCATCGATTCAGGATCAACCAGTAGTTTCGGAATTTCAAGACGTTTTCCCAGATGAACTTCCAGGCATACCACCTGCAAGAGAAGTGGAGTTCAACATCGACCTTGTTCCAGGAGCTGAGCCAATCTCTAAGGCTCCGTATCGTATGGCTCCCATAGAGCTAAAAGAACTGAAGGACCAGCTGCAGGAACTTCTTGAACGAGGGTTCATTAGACCAAGCGCATCTCCATGAGGCGCACCGGTCTTATTCGTTAAGAAGAAGGACGGCAGCATGCGACTTTGCATTGACTACCGTGAACTTAATAAGATTACCATCCGCAATAGGTATCCACTGCCACGTATAGACGATCTGTTTGACCAACTTCAAGGAGCCAAACACTTCTCAAAGATCGATCTAAGGTCAGGCTACCATCAGCTAAGGGTTAAAGAGCAGGATATTGCCAAGACTGCTTTTCGTACCCGCTATGGCCATTATGAGTTTGTGGTCATGCCATTCGGCCTGACTAACGCTCCAGCAGTATTCATGGATCTGATGAACAGAATCTTTCATGAATTCCTTGATAAATTTGTCATTGTATTCATCGATGATATCTTGATTTTCTCAAAGTCCACGGAGGAACACGAAGATCATCTCCGTACTGTACTACAGATTCTTTGTCAGAAGCAACTGTATGCGAAATTCTCCAAGTGTGAGTTCTGGTTAAACAAGGTGGCATTCTTAGGTCACATTGTATCCGCAGAAGGGATCACTATGGACCCAGCGAAGGTTGAGGCTATCACTAAATGGCCAAGACCAACATCAGCGACAGAAGTCCGCAGTTTCTTAGGCTTGGCTGGATATTATCGAAGATTCGTGGAGAACTTTTTCCGGCTGGCATTGCCTCTCACCAAACTGATGCGAAAAGGAGAGAAATTCGTCTGGACGGAAGAACGAGAGAAGAGTTTCGAAGACCTAAAGCAGAAGTTAGTATCTGCACCTATTCTTACTCTCCCATCTGGTACAGGTGGATTTCAGATCTATAGCGATGCATCGGGGAAGGGACTGGGCTGTGTTCTCATGCAACATGGGAAAGTGATCGCGTATGCTTCACGACAGCTTAAGCCCTATGAAGAAAACTACCCTACGCATGACCTGGAACTTGCTGCAGTGGTGTTCGCATTAAAGATATGGAGGCATTACTTATACGGAGAATCATGCGACATTTTCACGGATCACAAGAGCTTGAAGTATATCTTCACTCAACGAGAATTGAACATGAGACAAAGGAGATGGTTGGAACTGTTGAAGGATTATGATATTAACCTACAGTATCATCCCGGGAAAGCTAATGTAGTAGCAGATGCACTCAGCAGGAAGTCCGGAATGATCAACGGCATTGAGATCAAGGAACAAAACATAAGGGACTTGGAGCGGCTAGACATCGAAACCATGGTACGTGGGCAGCACGGATACTGGGCGAATCTTAGAGTAGAACCTGAGTTACTGACTAGGATTAAGGAAGCGCAGAAGGATGATGGAGAGATTTGGGCGATAATTCAGAATTTGGAGAAGCAGACAGAATTCAGAATGGACGCGGACGGTATCGTTTGGCAGGGCACGAGACTTTGTGTTCCTGACAATCCAGAACTCCGGGAAGCATTGTTAGCTGAAGCTCACAGCTCCCCATTTTCTATACATCCTGGGTCGACAAAAATGTACCATGACATCAGACAGCACTTTTGGTGGAGTGGTATGAAACAGGATGTAGCCACGTATGTCTCCAAATGTCTTACCTGCCAGCAGGTTAAGATTGAACATCAGCGATCGGGCGGTCTCCTTCAACCGTTGGATATTCCAGAGTGGAAGTGGGACAAAATCACCATGGATACTGTTACCGGTCTTCCGCCTACCAAGAAGAAGCACGATGCTATTTGGGTCATTGTTGATCGACTCACCAAATCAGCTCATTTCTTACCGATACGCAAGGAAGATCCGGTAAGTAAACTCGCAGATACTTACAGAAGGGAGATCATGAGACTCCACGGCACTCCCTCCAGCATCGTCTCAGACAGAGATCCTCGTTTCACGTCGCGATTCTGGAAAGGTCTGCAAAAAGCTTGGGGTACACAACTTAAGTTGAGTACGGCCTTTCACCCTCAAACGGACGGACAGTCAGAGCGAACAATTCAGACATTGGAAGATATGTTAAGGTCGTGTGCGTTGGAATGGACAGGTGATTGGGACGATTACATCTGTTTAGTCGAGTTTGCATACAACAACAGCTGGCACGCAAGTATCAAATGTGCTCCTTTCGAAATGTTGTATGGCAGAAAGTGTCGCGCTCCAACTTGCTGGGATCAAGTGGGAGAGCGAACACTAGAAGGACCAGAGATTATAGAAATGACCAATGAGAAGATTGAGGTAGCTAAACAGAAGTTGCAAGAAGCACGGTCACGTCAGAAGAGTTACGCCGATAAGCATCGTAGGGACATACATTTTAATGTGGGAGATCACGTCTTCCTCAAGGTTTCGCCGGCACGTGGTGTTAAACGCTTCGGGATCAAAGGAAAACTCAGTCCTCGGTTCATCGGACCATTTGATATCGTTGAACGAATCGGCGAAGTATCTTACCATTTGGCGTTACCTCCTCAGCTTTCGCACGTGCATAACGTGTTCCATGTGTCCTTACTCAGAGGGTACAATTATCATCCCCTTCACATGGTTCAGTATCCACAGGAACAGATACGTGAAGATCTCACTTTTATAGAAGAACCCGAACGAGTACTCGACAGGCAAGAACGAGTCATGAAAAGGAAGACGATTCCTTTCGTCAAAATCCTTTGGAGGGACCATACCGAGCGGGAAGCCACTTGGGAAACAGAGGAGTCTATCCGGGCTTCTTACCCTCACTTCATATTTTGAGTTCGGGTATGTCACTTCTTTTCAGCTTACTTTATCTATAATTCGGGCACGAATTATTCTTTTTAGGGGGGAAGAATTATAAAACCCGCATGCTTTTACCATGAATAGTGCCCTTAAGATCGTACGTCCTAGATTTAAACTTACCTTATTTAGTATTGATCACATTCATGTGCTAATAATCAAGCAAGTGCATACGTGTATGACATGACAAGTATCGATTACGTACGAACTCATGATAAACAGTTAATAAATATATCACGGGAACATAATTAAATCATGATCACCATTTAATATACGAACTAAAATAATTACGTAAATACATATAATATAATTACGAGCGTTAAGATTACGGTAACTACATGATAAAATAAGCAGAAACACTTTAAACACGAGCACGTTTAACCACGAACGAACACGAAACATCGGGACACGAGAAAGGTACGGGTACCCCATGTCGGGCCCCCATACCCACGGCACATATACAAGAAATGGGCTTAGCCCATGGACTTTACAAGTAAAGGGGGGTAAGAGTAAAAACATGTTTTCATTTTTCACTTTCAAGAAAATAAACAAAAACCCTAAAAGAGTTTTTCTCCCTCTCCTTTTTCTCCTCTTGTGCCGCCACCTAAACACCACCATTGGAGGGTGATTGTTTGATTTTGATCTTAAAAACAAGTGTTAGAATCCGTGTTTGTTCATCCTTTTTCCAAGCTACATAGTGGTATACCTTTCTAACCCTTCTTTTTAATTCTTTTTAATTCTTTTAATCTTTGATTATTTTCATGAACATGTTATTATTTTTTTGATTTAAACATGATAATTAATCATTGATCTAACATGTTTTGGTATTAAATAAAATCAAAGAATGATTTAAAAGGGGTGTTATGTTTGGCCGCCTAGCAAACAAACCCGAGGGGGGGTTTGGTTTGCTATTGCCGCCACCACCAAGACCATTTTTGGTCTTGGTTGGCTCATGTGGGACCCACGGCAGCAAGGAGACACATGTGCCCCGGGTTTGGCTCGGGGTACGGTGTCGAATTCATGCCCGATTCATGGTTCGTTGGTTAATTCATGATTCATGCTACATGTTAATTTTTATGAATTATGAACTTAGGATATAATTAATTAATAACATGAAATATTAATTAAATCATGACTTAGGTTATTTTAATTATTAGTTTAACATGACATTAATTTAACCTAAGTATTTTATGTTATAAGTTATAATTAATTAATTATTTAAAACATGCCTATAATTAATTAATTTAGACATGACTTAGGTTATATTATTAATAATAATAATACACATTTTAACCTAAGTATTTGCATTTCATTTTAATTAAAACATGTTATACTTTAATTAAAATGCTTAACCTATAGTTTAATTAAAATACATGAAATAATAATTAAACTATATACTATATCATATGACTTAAGAAACAAGCTTATAAACACTTAGACTTATATGATAGCTTATGTAACCAGCTTAATTCTAAATATGGAAACTTCTATTTATAGAAACTTAATTAAATAAGGCAACTAATCTAATTATGGAAACCTTCTATATATGGAAATCTATCTATTTCAGGCAGCTAATCTAATCATGGAAACCTTCTATATATGGAAACTTATTTAATTAAGGCAGCTGATCTATTTTTGGAAACTTTCTATTTTTAGAAACTAATCTATTTTAAGCAGTAAATTCTATTTTAGGAAACTTTCTATTTTTGGAAACTTTCTATTTTTGGAAACTTTCTATTTTTGGAAACTTTCTATTTTTAGAAACTTTCTATTTTTGGTAACTTTCTATTTTTGGAAACTTTCTATTTTTGGAAACTTTCTATTTTTGGAAACTTTCTATTTTTGGAAACCTGCTATTTTTGGAAAGTTACTTATTATTACACAGTAAGTATATTAATACATGAAACACCAGTAATACTTAATCAGATAAATCAGAATACAAGATAAACACAGTTTAAGGCTTTAAACAGTGAACCATGACCTAAAACATACCAAATCAGCTATAATGAGACACAAAACCCAGTACGTAATCAGTGAATCGATACTTATACACGTGTGTATTCATGTAGCGTTAGTGATCCAGAAGTAGGAGTCTTTCTTCCGTTCATTCACTGGACTTGAGGTACGGATTCCCGTCCTTTCAGTATGGACATTCTTTCCTTATTAGGATTTCCCCGTATGCAGCCAACTGTTTTCCCCAGCATTTGTTTTATTGTTTTGAACTGCTTATGTTTAATTAGCATAATCTATAGCCATATACAAGCATGACCAGTTTCACCTAGTTATGGAGGTACCATAACCATAGCATTGGAGGCACCGATGTTATGACTTCCCCACGGCGGAGTGATTGCTCGTGGCGTCCCTTTTCAGTTTGGCCATATTATTATATCAGGTGGGGCGTATGGGTGCATCCTAGTTACATGTTTTATTCAGTTTATCATGGTGAATGTGGTGTGTGCCTTGCACCCTTCACAAGGAGTTGATCCCTCCTACCCAAACCAGAATATTGATTAGAGGCATCCCCTCTAATCAGCATGATGAGGTCACCCCTCCAAGTATTCATGCACGTGACCTTTTCATGACCTATATGGGCTATGGTATATATATGTTAAAACAGTTTTCACAAGATAAACATAAGGCTTTTCAAACTATAAAACCAGCTTTCTTGATACTTAACCAGTTTACTCAGTACTTAGTCTTCCGCTGTTATATGTTACATGTTTACTCTATTTCATGCTATATTGTACATCCGTGCACTGAGCGTCTTGCTCAGCCGTTTTCCTTTTCATGTTCCCAAAACGGCAGGTACTCAGGGACGCTCGTAGATCTCAAGCGTAGGTGCATATGGACTGGAAGCTTTACTGTCTTTCTTTACTTTATGCATTTCCTTTACTTTGATACAGTTGCTATGGACATTGTTTCGTCCTTTCCTTTTACAGTATTTATGTTTGTGTGTGATGAGCTTTACTTTGGGGTTACCGATGTTTGATTCCGGTATTTCCCTTTTATGGTTGAATAATGCTTAGACATTTATCCTTGTATGCTTTGATGACACGCCATGATTATGCGTAATATTCCATTTCCAAAATGGGATGTTACACCATATGATGTAACACCATTAAATCTTCGATGGATCTGGAAAAACAAGATGGATGAAGAGAACACGATCATCAAGAATAAATCTAGGCTAGTGGCTAAAGGGTATGGACATAAAGAGGGTATTGATTTTGAAGAATCATTTGCACCAGTAGCCAGTATGGAAGCGGTCAGGATTTTTCTTGCTTATGCTGCACATAAGGGATTCATGGTTTATCAAATGGACGTAAAGACGGCGTTTCTTAACGGTCCTTTGAAGGAAGAAGTTTATGTCACGCAGCCGGAAGGATTCGTCAATCCTCATTATCCTGACAAGGTGTATCGTCTCCACAAAGCACTTTATGGACTCAAGCAAGCTCCAAGGGCGTGGTACGACGAGCTCTCGAAATTTCTGGTCTCCAAAGGTTTCTCAAAAGGTTCCATTGATCTAACTTTGTTCACTTATAAATATGGGGATGACATTTTGCTTGTGCAAATTTATGTTGATGACATTACTTTCGGGTCCACAAACCCAAAACTTTCAAAATGGTTTGAAAAAGTAATGCACAACAGATTTGAAATGTCTATGATGGGCGAACTAAAATTCTTTCTAGGAATTCAAGTTCACCAATCCCCAAGTGGTATCTTTATTAACCAAGCTAAGTATTGTCAAGAGATAATCACAAAGCATGGTATGACATCATGTGACCCCGTTGGGACACCATTATCAACCACATCCCTAGATGCTGATTTGGAGGGATTACCCATAGATCAAACGAGATATCGTTCCATGATCGGGTCTCTCATGTACTTGACAGCAAGCAGACCTGATATACATCATGCTACATGTTATTGTGTACGATATCAAGCACGACCAACTGAAAAGCACCTCAAGGAGGTTAAACGGATCTTTCGGTACCTTAAGAACACCATTCACATGGGACTCTGGTATCCGAGGGAAACCGGTTTCTTTCTAACGGCCTATTCAAATTCTGATCATGCAGGGTGTCTTGATACACGTAAAAGTACTTCTGGTGGTGCACAATGTTTAGGACAAGATAAGCTTGTGGGATGGTCTTCCAAGAAGCAGGATTGCACATCATTGTCATCAGCCGAAGCGGAGTAAGTGTCTTTATCTGCGTGTTGTGCTCAAGTTCTTTGGATGAGAACACAACTCACGGATTATGGCTTCCATTTTGATAAAGTACCTATGTACTGTGACTCAAAGTCTGCCATAGCCATCTCCTACAATCCGGTACAGCATTCTCGCACGAAGCACATTGATGTCAGATATCACTTCATTAAGGAACAAGTTAAAAAGGGTATTGTTGAATTATACTTTATTGGAACTGATTACCAATTAGCTGACTTGTTTACAAAAGCTCTTTCGAAAGAGAGGTTTGCGTATCTTGTTAGGCAAATTGGTATGAGATGTTTGACTCCAGCAGAACTGGAGGTTCTGGCAAAGAAGCCTGCTTGATTCATCTATCAAACATCTACATGTAAATATTAATGAAAAAGAAAAATACAAAATTAAAAAAAATCTTTGATAATCCAAAAATATTCTTCTCGACATGTCTTTCAGTATCGATAATATGGACGTACCTAGAAATGTCGCTCAATAACGACACAGGTGTGTACATAAAGCTCGAATGAAAGTTGTAAATATTTTTAAAACATGTCATTTCTATCTTTTCATTAGGAAATTGTCTATTTTGGACAATATTTCCAACAACGGGTAGAGCAATCTATCTTGGGTTGAGCTTGTCACAAAACATTCAACATTTTAAGCTCAACACAATGGTTTGTAATCACTTTCAGATTGCAACCCGGAACTATATTCACGGGGGAGTGTACGATTAAGTGCTCTTACCCTTAGCAAAAGAAGTTAAATCTTCTTACCCTTGAGTGGATTCGTCAAGACATTCAAAGTCTATGAACTCAAGTTTATGCTTTAGAAAAACCTTTTCGACAAAAAGAATTGATTTTTCAAAAAGCGTTGAACACAATTTTTTCAAGAATTTCTCAATGATATTCAAAATCTTTCAAAAATTGTGTGTTCAACAACTCCTATCCTCAAAAGTTTAATGTGGATCAAATCCTCGTAATGACAATTCCTCGTAATGAGAATATTCATCAAAAGGATGTGTCAAAATCTTTGATAATCCAAAAATATTCTCCCGAAGATTTTCAAGACTATTTTTCAAAATATATTTTAATCAAATTTGGTATCTCTAATATCAAAAGATTTTATATATTAGAGATAGGGGGAGAAAATGTGATTAAAATATGATCTAAAGACTCAAGCACTCATGGTTACGATAAAAAACCCACAACATCTTTAATTCACGATGTTATTGGTGTCAAAAGGGTGGTTAGGTTTATGCCCTATGATCCAACCAGAACCGGAGGGATCTTCCCAGGGACAATCCAATAGATTATTAGAAGTCCTTAGGAAAGATGGAGTAGAATTTGAACGAAGCTGAATTCCGACTAAGTACTGATGATAACACTGGAACAATCACAACAAGGTGCTATTAATGATGTCTTGGTAAGCATTGAAGGGGTTGAAGAATAAAAAAGAAATGTAAGGATAAAGGGTCTAAAGAAATAAGCCCTCCATACAACTTAGGCAGAAACCGGGTCAACACATCATGAAGACAAACTCATCATGGACCCAGTGATGTGAAGCACAACCCTTTCCTAGCTACTCAGGCTTCTCTCAAAAGAAGTTTGTTTTATTGTCACGGAGATCAACACGAATTCTATTGACATTCTCACTCTGAGATAGTTGATATTGAATAGGTGGCATCTGCTCCAGCCTCCGACCACTAAAAGTGCACAAATCGAGTCTAGAGCCAAGAGATCAATCAAATCTCGTTAGGACACACAGATGAAGATCAAGAGAGTCCTACGCTATATCCTTGCGATATTGCTAGAACACTAAGAGTGATACTACTTAATATTCACAATGATGAGTGGAAATCCCTCTAGTGTTAACATCAAACAGCACTGCGGTAGGTCATATGCAAGATTCTTTAAGAATTGAACATATGTAAAACTGAAAAGCAACAGTGGTTTGATTCTGAATTGATTCAAACTCGTTTCAGGTTTCTACGCAATATCTTTATGGTCTTGCCAGAACATTCAGAGTGATATTCATTAATATTCACAGTGACGAATGGAAATCCTTCTAGCGTCAACATCAAACAGCGCTACGGTAGGTGACTTGTGAGATTCTTATGAATCAAACTTGTGTCAACTGGAAAGCAACAATGGTAAGATTCTTAATGAATCAAACTTGTTCCAGGAATTTGAATTGACGACTTTAATCAAGCGGATATTTATCCAATTGATTCACTCTTTATGTTCGCAGTCTTGCTTTGAGACGATCCAGTAAAGAGAACGGCTAGTACAGTCGCGAAACCCTGTCAAGGAGATTCTTAATTGAATCTACCTAATCACAGGTTTGGTATTTAATATCGTATAACGGTCTTCACCGACCGGAGGTAAAACGATACCGATTTAAGACGAATGTCAAAGCCATTCAGTCCGTGTCTATGTTTTGTCTCGAGAAGGTGGCGTCACGGTGTACTCAGCAAAGTCAAAGATTCAAAACCACATATTCATGCCCAAAGACTTATTCATCAATTAATAGTGTGAGCATGTGGAAAAAGACACAAGATCGCAAGATGGCAAAGACAAGTCAAGAATGATTTGAAGATCTCAAGATAAAAGACAAAGTCGAAAGACAACGACAAAGGCTCAAAGATCACAGCATGAAGAAACAAAACTACTGTTACACGTTCAAGACTCATTTATGACGAAATTCATAAATCTCCATTGGAATCCAAATATCAAAGAGGAATGACCTCACATTGGGGGAGATTGTTAGCCTCAAAATATTGAGTCAAACAAGAATGTTCGGTCATAGGTTTCTATTGTAACATTAATTAGAATGTTGTAATAAGTAGTTTATTAGTCGTGGTTTACGGGTTTGGATTTAATCTAATTAAAGTCCAAACGTCAAGCCCGGCCCAATATATAGTCCATTAAAGCCCTCATGTGGGTGGATTATATATACTACCCTACTAGCATGTTAGGAGGGTGGGATGATCATTTGTACTCTAATCTTTCTTAATCTAATATCCTACAAGTTAATCCTCTCCTTCTCTTTACTTTCTCTCACTACTTTCTCTCTCTAAAACTCATATTATTTTCCATCTCATTTCTTAATCTATCATCATATTATTAGGGACAACAGGATGCATCACAATAAACAACAAAATCGTCCAGTCCGTCAGGAAGTGTTAATACTGGGGCATTACACAATTTTTCCTTTAATAAGCAAAAGGCTTGCTCTTGCTCTTCATTCCAAATGTATTCCTTATTCTTTTGTGTAAGCAGGGTTAAAGGCTTAGCAATCTTGGAGAAGTTTTCAATGAATCTGCGATAATATCCGGCTAATCCGAGAAATGAACGGACCTCAGTAGGCGATTTAGGAGATTTCCAATTCTTAACTGCTTCAACTTTACTAGGATCCACATGTATACCATCCTGATTTACCACGTGTCCTAAAAACTGAACCTCTTTCAACCAAAATTCACACTTAGAGAATTTGGCATACAACTTTTCTTTCTCCAAAAGACTTAAAATTGTTCTAAGATGATTTTCATGATCTTTTTCTGATTTCGAGTAAATGAGGATGTCGTCAATAAAGACTATGACAAACTTATCAAGGTAGGGTTTGTAGACATGGTTCATTAGATCCATAAAAACGACAGGAGCATTGGTAAGACCGAATGGCATAACGGTAAATTCAAAGTGTCCATAACGAGTTCTGAATGCGGTTTTGGAGATGTCACTTTCATGCACTCTTAACTGATGATAACATGAATGAAGATCTATCTTTGAAAAGCAGCACGCACCTTGCAATTGGTAAAATAAGTCGTCTATACGAGGGAGAGGGTAACGATTCTTGATTGTCAGCTTATTTAATTCCCTGTAGTCTATACACATTCTCATTGCACCATCCTTTTTCTTAACAATGAGCACAGGCGCTCCCCATGACGAATGACTCGGTCTGATGAAACCTTTCTCTTGTAATTCCTTAAGCTGATTTGATAATTCATTCATTTCAGATGGGGCTAGACGATAGGCGATTTGGCAACAGGCAGTGCATCCGGAATAAGATCGATACGAAATTCAACTTCACGCACAGGAGGTAATCCCGACAAGTCGTCTGGGAAAACTCCAGGAAATTTACAAACGATACGAAGGTCATCAAGCTTTTTCTGATCAGCCTTGATAGAAAGAAGAGAATCCAGATTGTCATCCGACTTCTCACCGCGAAGTTATAAGGTTTTACCCGAAGAAAGAGGAATACACAAGATTCGCTCAGAACAAACAATGACAGCACGATGAGACGCTAACCAATCCATACTAACAATAACATCAAAACTGCCGAGACGCGTCGGTAAAAGGTCGATTAAAAACAAATGACCAAGCAAATCAAGGGTACAGCCACGCACGACTGTATTGGTACTAACAATCTTATCGTCTGCTAATTCTACTTCATAACTAGTGTCTAAAGCAAAAGGAGTAATATCAATGAAAGGAGTGAAAGCAGAAGACACGAAACTCTTTTCAGCATCGGAATCGAATAAAACACTAACATAATGATCGTTAAGAATGTACGTACCCGCGACCACCTGAGGATTCTGCTGAGTGTTATTTCCCACATGATATACTCTGCCTCGAGCTCCATTGTTCTGCGAATCCTTAGCCTTTGGACACCTATTCTGGAAATGACCTTTTTCACCACAGTTGTAGCACGAATTGCAGTATCCATCCCTATGGCCAACCTTTTTACAAATTGCACACTTAGGAGGACACACACCAACATGATGCCAGCTACACTGATCACACTTAGGCAGATTCCCAGTATAATCTCGTTTGCCAGCCGGAGTAGCAGGAGTAATAGGAGCAGCAAGAATAACAGGAGTAGCAGGAACAATAGGAACAGCAGGAGCAGCAGGAGCGGCTGCGTACATGGTTGCTGTCTCTTGTCTCTTGTTGGCTTGTCGGTTATTATTCCTGTTGGAGTTTCTATTGTTACCTCGGTTGTTGTTTCGGTTATTGCCCTGATTATTCCCTTGATTGTTTCCTTTATTATCCTCCCATTTTCGTTTGTTATCAACATCTAACTTAGCAGCTTTACCTTCCACAGACTGCTCGACCAATTCACGAGCCATGTTTACTGCTTCATGTAGGGAAGAGGGTTTTGATGAAGTAATGTGTCCTTTAATCCTTTCAGGAAAGCCCTTGACATACCTTTTTATTTTCTTCTTCTCATCTGGAACCAGTTCAGGACACATTAAGGCCAACTCATGAAACCTATTAGTGTAGGTTTCAATATCACCATTCTTCATTTGTAAGTTCCATAGCTCGTGTTCCATCCGAGCTATCTCAGTCTCAGGGTAGTACTCAGTAGTCATCATTGTTTTGAACTCACTCCAAGGGATTTGGTTTGCATTAACAAGACCTAAGGTTTTAATATTTCCATTCCACCAGGTGAGTGCTATACCTTCCAAAGTACTAGCAGCATAAATTACCTTATCCTCTTCAGCAGACTTGCAAGTTCCAAATACTTGCTCCATCTTTTCAAACCATCATGTCAAACCAACGACACCTTCGGTCCCTTTGAAGGAGTGGGGTTTTCCAGACATGAAGGTCTTTTGTGAACATCCTTTTGTGCTTGAAGAACCTTCAGCTTTAGTTTGAGTCTCTCGACTCTTTTCGTATTCAGCAACAACTTTCTTTACCCTTTTTGCAATAACTCTCCCCATAGTAGCCCGGCGGGATCTCCTGGGTCCATCAGCTCTACGAATTCTGGTAGACGGCATGTTTCTGTCAACAACACAATACAAAATTCAGTGTGAACTTGTATAAGTATGCTATTTCAAGATTCATGAAACTAGAGAAAATAGAATAAGAAGAGATTTTAGGTATGCATAACTGATTGTCAACAAGGAATGCAACACTAAGGAGTGGAATATATATATATATATATATATATATATAATATTAAGCAAGAGGGGATTTGGAAGGAGGTAATACGTATCGCAATGAAACCAATGTAATATTTCAAATGAAATCAAGGTATGAAATATTATAAAATTAATTAAGGTAAACAATAAGTATTAGAGAGTTACCCGCGCAGATATTGAACAACATTGGCAAATTCTGTGTTTGACACTTGTAAAGCATGAAATATCTTGATATTTAGTTATAAACCAAGTTTTAAAAATGACTCAGTTCTCTATAACCATCGCTCTGATACCAATCTGTCAGACCCCCAGAATCTGACATGGAACAACTAGGCAACGAGGGGATCACACGTCAAGGTACGAGTAACAATGAGTTATAAATGACACAAAAATGACGCAATAAAAGGCACATATATTACATCACAATTTATCAGAGTTTAGAAACTCCGGTCCCATAAGTTTTGAAACATAACAAAGTACCATAACATCATAGTTTAAAGTTTTAAGATAACAAAAGATCATCGGAAGACTTTAACCACGTCATTTATAACAAAAGCATAACATGTCACAACACAGATCATTCCAAGCTGCCAACATCCTGCGGTACCTCGTCCAAGCCCATTAAGCAGTATTACCTGAGATTAAAACATGTAAAACCTGTCAACAAAAAGTTGAGTGATATTCATAGGTTTAGAAAGCTAAGTAATGGAACACAATAGAATTTGTAAATCACGTAATGGGGGAGAATAACTATGTACATCGTCCATAGTCACGATGAATATTATTGCTATTTAGTCTCATGAACCGAAGCTTAACTCGAAGTAAGTTCCTCTAGGGAGTATTCAGCCTAAACACTCAAGTATAAACAAATGTAAGTGCGTCAAAGTAAATGGGACGGGGATTGTCAATCCCGATGGATCCACCCACAACATTAGCACTTAGCGCAAAGCATACGGGACAATTAACGATTCATTATAAATAGAGGAAACTCAAGGCTAACGTCTAAATGCAATAATATCATTAAATTCATTTGGCAGAATACAATTCCGGATAGCATACAATTTAAAAGATTGTGTTCCAACATGTTAATCTCACCCCGTGTTTTAAAACAATAAACAAGTAGCTAGAGGGGCTATGAACTCACCTTAGCTATAAGGTGGAATCAACACAAAACTGGAGGGCTCAGTAGTAACAACGGAAAGTCAAGC
Organism: Glebionis coronaria; assembly: GCA_025667525.1. NCBI lineage: Eukaryota > Viridiplantae > Streptophyta > Magnoliopsida > Asterales > Asteraceae > Glebionis > Glebionis coronaria. The sequence continues at coordinate 65,132,776 of CM046874.1, read as the reverse complement.
AACGTTAAGTCATCCGAGACCTACGACAACGGGACGCGAAAGTTTAGAAGACACGAAGTAAATGTTTATAAAAACACTTGAAATAAATGAGTACATAACTAAATTATGACACATAAGAAAAACCATGCAAGAGGTACTTCTAGACTCCATCTAAAAGTATACTTTTATTAGACAATGTTTTCGATAAAAACTGCCGGCACATACCAAATGTACGGGCTGATTTACCTCGCTTAGACACGTCAAATGTTTATGGTACTAACTGAGAAGCTCACTTAACATCTATAGAAAGACATATAAAAAGCTCGTCAAAAGTTTTTACTTCTAAGACTCACTGCCCGACACATCTTCGGGTTACAAAATCCGGACAGATTTACGTTAATTTTTCATACAACCGTTTTATCTTATTTAAACGACTCCGTTTACAAAACCGACACTCGGGTTTTAAAGTAACTCAACCTCTAAGGTAAACACCTCATTATCAGTATGTTACACATTTCAAAACTTCAATTTAGAGTCCCCGAGATTCGATCCAAATATCGACAACAATTTTTAGATTGTGTCGGTACTCGTCTCCCGGTACACGAATAATCAAACTAACGCCATTTCCAACTCGTTTGGAGTTGGAAGCTCTAATTTATATCAAATCGAAGCTAAGAAAAATATCTATATTCCTATCTTATTTGTTTAATAATAAAAGAAAATTAAGTTACCCAAAAACTTCCTCAAGTTTCTGCCTAAAATTGGCATTTTAAAAATCATGTCAAATGATGTTTTCAACAAAATCTAATCAATTTCCCACTCATAAAATCATCCTAATATCATCTTTAAACATCCTAAACCCTTGCATGCATCAAAATCAAAAGATCAAAATCAAAAGATCAAAATCAAAACTTTAGACTTTTAAACATCAAAACCATGGTATTTAACCATGATCATGCTAAAAACAATGATCAAACATCATCCCCACCAAGAAATCACCAAAACTTGAAAACTTGTTGCATGTACAAAATTCTTATACCATTAGAATCACCTTACCAAAAATAGGAAGTGGTCTAATTTTAGTTTAGCTTAATTCATCTTGGATGATGAAGAAATTTGAGGGTTTTTGGGGGTTGATCTCACGGCAAGGAGGGAGGGTGATGATGTTTGTGTTTTTTTTTATTTGTTTAATATGTGTTAGTGGAAGTGTAATGTTTATTTTATGTATGGTTAGCTAAGTGGAGGACTAAACATGTCACTTTAGAAACTTTAGGACCACAAAATAAATACTTTGTTAAAAAGTGGGAAATGACTATTAGTCAAATTTACAAATATTTACGGGGCTCGGGTTTCGTAAAAATACTTCTCAAAAGTTAAAACGCACCCGAAATAAGATAATTTGGACTCCCGACTCGACTTAACACGACATTAAAAGAAAACATCGAAAACATCGAACATTGAAACAATCGACTAATAAAAATATGAAATACAAGAATTTATTACTGTGCCCGTTATCAGTCTAGACTTAATAAAATGTAAAGATAAATATCTTTAAGTCGAAAGATTTAGCCCTCGGTTCTCGTTCTGTTGATTCAAGTAAACGTTTGTAAAAATGCACACGGGTGATTTTAAATCAAAATATTTGATTTAAATAAATAAATATGGTATTATAAAATAAAAATAATTTTAAAATTTCGAATAAGTAACAACAATGATTAAAATAATGAATACAAGTAAAATAATTACCAGGAAAATACGAGATACACACTTCTATAACCCCAATTTTAGTGGGTGCCAAGTGTTATTAATTCCCCACGTTTCAAACTCTCAGGGCACAAACGGTTTGGTAAAGCCACGTGTCACAACTGGGCCAGAATTAGTTCAATTTGATTGGGTCAGAGAGATAAGAGTGACTACGGTTTTTCTCTTATTGTGATATGTATTTAGGTTTAGGTCCAATTTTAGGGATTTGGTGACCTTATATCACACTGCATTTGGTCACTATTGACTTTCATGGGCTGATATGTCATTTATCATTCGTTGATGGGCCAGGACTGACATAAGTCGAATATGATATAAGCCGTTTGTTGCAACTTTTAGTCTCGGGTTTATTTTATCAACGTTTGAGCCAACAAAAAATTTATTGAGCCGAGAAAAGAGTTATATCACAAAACAAGGATTTTTAAGAGTTATTTACGGATCTTTGGTTGGTTTTGTCATATTTCGTGAATTTCTGTTTCTAAGTTTCTTCACGAATTGCAAAATCAAGAAATCAACCACAAAATTCAATGGAGTCTTTGAATTCAACTTTTCGAGAGGGAGACTAGCAAAAAATGCAACACGAGGCAAGAATAAGGTGTAAGGTGTCATTTAGACAACTTCAATATCATCTCTTCGAACTTCAAAAACTCACGGCCAGACCAACCTCTGATGAACTCTTTGGTCAATTTTCTCTTTTCTTCATCGATGACATGATGAAAAACTTGCGTACACTAGATAAGGAACTTGACAATGAAGCCTTTAATCAATCTGCATCTGCATATGCACTTCAAGTTCTTGTACAACACTTGTCAACTTTTCTTTAATTCGATATTGCTAAAAAGGAAAATTCAGTGATCTGCAAGTACTTCCTTGAAGACATACATACCGACATTCAAGACTTCCGTCGTGAAGTGTTCAAATACGTAGAATCTTTTGAACATTTGATTCATGAACGATCACAACTTCACCTACCGGATGCTTGTCATGTGCAAGACACACTGATGCAGATACTAAAGGAAGATGGTCATACGGTTGACAATTTGAACAATGTTCAAAATTGCAAGGGCAAGAAATCAGGAGAAAAGCATGAAACAAGCAGCAAGTCACAAGCACCAACCGTTCAGGTGCCAAGTTTCAACAATATACAACATGTTAAGCATTCCGAACCTAATTATGCCACACATAGGATGGAAGAGAGTGATAGCGATACCATTTCTGATTCATCCGATGTGAGTCATAATGGGGGAGAAAGTGTTCAAAATGCTAAACATCATGATAAGTGTCTTATGATTGTCTCTTCAAATAATTTTGATTCTAGGATTAAAGAGCTCGAAACGATCGTAGCTCAGCAATCAAAAGATCTTGAGGATGCCAAATTAGAATTTTCCAAGAAAACGGACAAATTTGAAATATATTTTGAAAAACTTGAAAAGTCAAATGTTGTTCTTGAAAGAAAATTGGATCAAAAAGTTTTAGATTCTAAAGCTGAAAAGGATAATCTTTTGAAACAAATTCAACTGCTAGAATCTAAGTTGGCATCCCAAGATAGATTGCTCAAAGAGAATGAGACTTTAAAAGCTCAAGTTCAGGAAAAGGTTTTTGCTATAGCTGCGTTGAAAAACGAATTAAGGAAAAATAGAGGAACTAGTGTGGACACTAAGCTTGAAAAACCATCAATCTTGGGGAAACCGCCTACTAATCAGTTCGCCAGACAACCGACCGTCAGACAACCTACTGCATTTAGATCCGAGCGACCATAATCCACGAGACCGCGGTTTGCCTCCCAACTTGATTTGGTTCATCTTTCTAGAACAGTCTCTCCACCAACTAGGGCCAATGGGACTAAAACAGCTTTTGCAAGACCTAATCACATGATTGCATGTAGCCTCCCTAGACATAGTCCAAAGAACACGTCTCGAACTAGTTCAAATGACGTTCACCATACATTTGGTCTAAGGTAAACTAAGCAAAAGACACAAGTAAGAGATAGGAATTTCAAACCTAGTCTGATGCCTTCTAGTTTAAACAACTCAAGGGTGGCCTAGTGGCAAAAAGATTTGTGGCTATCACTCCAAAGTGTGTGAGGTCTCAAGTTCAATTCCCACTAGGTGCAAACAACCTTGTAGTGGCCACGCCAACCTCCTGAAAAGGAAGGGCTTTACCTGGTTTGAGTCTGTGTGGCGGTGGGCTCAAACCCCGTGGATTAGTCGGCAAATGAGTCGAAAATCACGGTTACCAAAAAAAAAGATGCCTTCTAGTTTACCCAACACTGCTAACCGTAGCATGTCACATCCTAGGAGCATCAATCAATCATCTAGGAATTCTAGATCTTACTCGGACATTAAATATGCTACTTGTAAAACATGTAGGAAATGTATCTTTAAAGCCAATCATGATTCTTGTGTCAAGAAATTACTTAATGAGGTGAACTCCCGTGCTAGACTTAAGTCCCAGTGGTTAGCTAAAATCAAACCCATTGGTAAAATGTGGCGCCCCACTGGTAGAACTTTCACTCTTGTAGGAAACGAGTGCCCTTTAACTAGGATAGTCTCAGATTCTACTAAGACTGTTAGGGAGGAAATTGAAAAGGATGATACATCACTTAAGCCTGAACTTAAGGTTTTCTATAAACGGAAACATTTGCCAGCTAAGACACGTGATTCATCTACTCAGGTAGCCTCTGGCACAAGAAAAGACAACTGTGAACCCCCACTTGCATCTAAAATAGATATCGCTAACCCATTTCAAAGCATGTAAATTCCTAATGAGAATGCAGGTACCAAAGTTGATGTTACAAAAGAACGAAGCGGTCCAATCATTGTATTCCGTTCAACTAAGGACACTCTCAGAGTTTGGCTACTGAAGAAGCAGATATCGGAGAAACAAGTGTCTCAGAGGATTCACGGTTAAGCTTACCAACACAGGACTTATAGTCACATCACAGACTGTAACTCGTTCATCAAAGAAAGGAAAGTTTATCGCCGATGATAAACTTATCCTTACAACGAGAAACTAATTTTCTCGGGCATGAGCTTTTATAAAAAACATTCCAAGTTTTTAAGCTCATACACAGTGGCTCACAGTCAAATCACAGTCTGTGACCCGAACTTCAGAGAAAGGGAAGTTTATCTCGTCAACAATAACTTACCCTCAAAGCGAGAAATTAATTTTTCTCGGACATGAGCTTACATTAAAACCATTCAAAGGTTTTAAGCTCATGTATAATGGCTCATCGTTAAATTTCAAACGATGACCCGATCTTTAAATAAAGGAAAGTTTATCGCTGATGATAAACTTATCCTCATTAACGAGAAATTATTTTTTCTCGGGCATGAGCTTATATTAAAAACATACGAAGTTTTTAAGCTCATGCACAACGGTTTGCAGTCACATGTCAGATTGTAACCCGCGCTTCAAAGAAAGGAAAGTTTATCGCCGATGATAAACTTATCCTCATTAACGAGAAATTAAATTTTCTCGGACACGAGCTTACATTAAAACTATTCAAAGGTTTTTAAGCTCGTATAAATGGTGTATAATTATATTTCAGATTATGCCCCGGACCTCAAAGAAAGGAACGTTTATCGCCGATGATAAACTTATCCTTATAACGAGAAATTAATTTTTCTTGGGCATGAGCTTATATTAAAAACATTCGAAGTTTTTAAGCTCATGCACTATGACTTACAGTTAAATATCAGACTATAACTCGGACTTCAATTTTAGGAAAACTTATGTTTAAAAATAGCTTATCCTCGTAACGGGAAATTAGTTTTTCTCGGTCATGAGCTTGTATTAAGACATTCCAAGTTTTAAGCTCAGAAAGGAAAGTGTATCTTTTAAATAAGAGAACTTTTCCTCATAACGAGAAATTCATCTTTCTCGGTCATGAGCTTTACGTTAAAACACTCAAAGTTTTTCAAGCTCATGAAAACGACTTCTAAGTAAATGTCAACTTAGGCTTGTTCTTCAATTAAAAGGAAAGTTTATCGCCGATGATAAACTTATCCTCACAACGGGAAGTTTACAACTTCTCGGACTTGAGCTCGTTTTGTAAGATATTCAACATCTTAAAGCTCAAGTAATTGGTTTTCAAAACTTTGAACACAATTTTCCGAGAATTTCTCAAAAGGTTTTTCTAAATCTTTCAAAATTGTGGTTCAAAAATGTTTTGATATAAAGAGCATGTCTTCTGGAATCGATAATATTAGAAATGTCATTCAATAATGACACGGGGTTGTAAATAAAGTTCGAGCAGAAGTTCAAATGTTTTAAAACATGCTCAAAATGGCTTATTATTATTTCAGATAGTAACCCGCTTTTCATATTAAAGTCAAGCATTTCACCGGAAAGCTTTGACTCAACAACGGGAATTAATTTTCTCGGACATGGTTTACTTTATAACCATGTAAGGGATCGTGTTTACGTAATAACACAATCTAACATGAATATATGTACGTGTCAGTGCATTTATTTGTTAAAACAAGAGAAATCTTGTTTTTATGAAGTTATCATCTCCACCAACCGTAGCAATTTACAATTGATATCTACATACTCGACGATGCGACTACTCAAACGGCGACTACAACTCTTTCAATAGAACACGGGTCAACAATTGAGGGGGAGCAATTGTCCAGCATTCAGAATCTTTGATGCCGAAAGTGCCAAGTTCACATATTGGTGTTAAGACAACGATATCAATCAGACACATGGAGTCAAGAGATAACTTCAGACGTGACGAGGCGACCAACATTCGTGAACAAGAACCATGTGATTCTATCATATGATGTTCTCCATCATTCAGGTCCAACCTCATAAAATGATAATCTTGTGAATACATTATCATATATGATCTTTGCACGTGATAAATACCTTACACTTGTGTTTAAAAGGTATTTTATTTATGTTTCAAGTACACCCTCATTAATTTGAGGGGGAGCTTGTGTAAATCTTAAAGATTATTGAATTTGCATTTTTCTTCCCAAATTTTTTTAAAATGCTATTAAATCAATGGATATTAAAAACATCGATTGGGTTAATATTTTTAATATGGGGGAGAAAATAGGATTTAATATGGGAAATGATAAATCACAAATGTTTTGACTTAACGTGATAGCTCATCCCGACATGTGCGAAATATTTTTCGAATATCAATGGATTTCATGGTGATTTATACTTACCCTCAACATCTTATTTCACGACGATGAAGATTGTGGTGACAAAAGGATGATAGGATAGGTTAAACCCCAATGATTCTTCTAGAACTGGAGGAATCTTCCCAATGACATTCCATAGCTAGAAATAGTAGTCCTTAGGAAAGATGGAGAAAGATTGTGAACGTAGCTGAATGCCGACCAAGTACTTAAGTTAGCACTGGAACAATCACAACAAGGTTCTAGTTATGACGTATTGGTAAGCATTGAAGGGGTTGAAGAATGAAAAAGAATTGTAAAGATAAAGAGTGAAAAGAAAGAAGCCCTCCTTACAACTTAGGCAAAAACCATGTCAACACATATGCTATTGAGATCATTTTTAATGATGCTCGATATTGAAGATAGACATCATGGACCCAGTGATGGAATGCACAACCCAACCCTGCTAACTCAGATATCTCTCAAAAGGTATTTGTTTTAATCACACGGAGATCAACATGTCTTCTATCGATTTATTCACTCCGAGTAAATTGGTGTTGAAATGGTGGCACTCCTCTCCAGCCTCCACTCACTAAAATCCAAAATGCACGATCGAGTCTAAAGCCATTTGAGATCATCAAATATCTCATTAGGACACACTTTCATAATTCCTTGCTTCTTCACACACTGTGAAAAGCAAGAAAGATTTTAAGAGTCCTACGCAAAATCTTCATGATCTTGCCTGAACATCCGAGTAATACGAAAGTATTTAAAATGAAGATGGACATCCTTCTTGAGCGAATATCGAAAAGCTCATGGTAGGTGACTTGTGCGATTCTTTATGAATCAAACTTGTGATAACTAGAAAGCAACAGTGGTTTAATTCTTAACTGATTTTAAACACGTTCCAGGCCTCTACGCAATATCTTAGTGATCTTGCCAGAACACTCAGAGTGATACCTTAGTGTTCACAGTGATGAGTGAAATCCTTCCAGTGTCAACATCAAACAGCACTGCGGTAGGTGACAAGCAAGATTCTATCAGAATCAAGCTCGTGACAACTGGAAAGCAACGATGGTGCGGTTCTTAATTGAATTTCACTTGTTCCAGGAACATGAATTGACGGTTTCAAATCATGCGGATAATATTATCCAAATGATTCACTCATTATGTTCGCAGTCAGCTTTGGACGGTCAAATAAAGAGAACGGGTTTACCCGCGAAATCTTGTCAAGGAGGTTCTTAATTGAAACTACCTGCCACAAGTACGATATTTAATATCGTCCAACGATCTTCACCGACCGGAGGTAAAATGCTACCGAATTAGAATGAAATGTTCAAAGCCATTTCATCCGTGTATATGTTTTGTTGCTAACTGTCTTATGCAGCGTAACAAGAAGGTGGCATTGCGGTGTACTATCCGAAAAGAAGTCGTCCTGGCATGCTTATACTTTATGAACTTAACTTCTACAAATTCAAGAAAGCCTAAAAGTCAAGTCTTTCGCTGTATCAAACTCTGAAGCTTTCAAGAACTAATAAAAGTATAAGTATGTGGAACATGAAGTCACGAGGAGGCAAATTTCACAAGTGATGAATGCAGAAGGTCAAGGCAAGGAAACATGCTCAAGACTAAAGTCAAAGATCTCATCAGCATATTCACAAGAACAAGATCTAAGACTCAAGCATAGTATGCTAGGTTTAAGATTTTGTAAAATGGTGTGACCCCCCTTAGGGGGAGATTGTTAGAAATACGTTTTTTCAAGGAAAGTCTCGGTCACATCATTGTTAGCATAGATCACGAGCTATAGACTATTTAGGACATTGTAACTTGGAGTGACCTCCCTTAGGGGGAGATTGTTTTAAATACGTTTTTACGTATTTAGAAAGGATCGGTCACTCCAATGATATATTCAAGTATTAGGCTCGTGATCCACTATGTAAACAGTATAGCCCATATAGCCCACATGTAGGGTGGGCTATATATACCCCCTCCTAGCATGTTAGGAGGGGTTGGTCATTTGTTTCATTTCACTTCTCATTCAAGAAACCATCTTTCTCTCTACCTCTCTTTTCTCTCTTCTTTCTCTCTCTAGTTCTTCCTTCTCCATCCCTCTCTTTAGATAAATCAAACACATCTACAATCCTAAGAATATATGATTCTACAAAACTTTCTCTTCTTACTCATGCTAAATACTGATTTATCGTTCATATATACATTATCATGCTTGTCTAATTCAAACACACCATTCACAAAAATTGCATTAAAATAGAAAATACAATTTTTTCAAACAAAAATTCCATTATTATCAATCATGTGAACGAATCCATTATTTAACAAACAAGAAAAGGAAATAACACCCCTAACAATTGTAGGTGCATATTGACAATCATTTAATCTCAGTACTAAACCCGAAGGTAAAACTAGATCAAAAGTTCATATTGCTTCATCTGCTGCTTGTGCGACATTGCCCACTTGCAGATATTGTTCCCCATAGGAAAGCTTCCTTTCCAGATTAAATCCCTGCAGCGTATTACAAATGTTAATACCGCAGCCCATATCATATACCCAGATTTGTATGTTAAATTGAACAATTCAATCATAAATAAAGTACCTTAAGCTGTAGCGCTCTGCTCAGACTTCTTCTTTATTTCTCGCAATTCTTCGAGGTAAAGAGGGCAATTCCTCTTTCAGTGACCACTTGCCTTGCAATGGTGACAAGTCTCATCCGTTTGAGATTGACTCCTCTTAGCAAAGTTTTGCTTGGGTTTCAAATAAGTCGCAACTTGTTTGCCCTTATTACCCTTGCCTTTGCCTTTCTTCTTGTTTGTTTGCGGTTTTGGCTTAATCACTCTACCCTTTTGTATGGTTAGTACAGAAGGCGCAGCGGTAGATGCCTTGTCTTTCAACCCCTTTTCATAGTCAATGAGCATTGCATGCAAATCATTAATTGTCTTCCCCGTGCAATGCATATTATAGTTTCTAACGAAATTATTGAAGTCCTTGTTAAGGGACTTATTGATCAAGTTGATAGCCATATTATGATCATAGGATTGTTCTAGTGCAATGAGCTGTTCCATATAACCCTTCATCTCAAAATAATGGGCACTTACAGACTTTCCTGGAGCTTGCTTGCGGCTATGCAAAGCATCTACTAAGTCGTAGATCTCTACAACTTGCGGCTTTTCGAACATAGCCTTGAGCTCATCTAGAATTCGCTTCGGAGAAAATATCTCATACTTCTGTCGAAGTGCAGGAGCCATTTTTCCTAGCATTAAGCAAGCCACCTCAGAGTGCTTCTTAATATTAGCAGTGTGTTCAAGCCTTTGCGCATCAGATGCTCCTTCAGCAAGATCCTCCGGATAGGGAGTAGTCAAGATATCGATAGTACCCGCTGCTCTCAAGACAATTCTTAGCGAGCGGTACCTATCATTGAAGTTTGGGCCAGTAAGTTCAGGTCGTTCAAAGAAAGCTTTGAACGCAGAACTTATCGTGTTATTGGTGGGTTGAGCCATTTCTATAGAAATAAGTTCAAATATTAGTATTTTCGATAACAAAATACTTTCAAGAAAATAAAATCACCCCGGTATTAAAACCATGTTATTTTCCTTGAACTCTAGAACTATAATGACATAGATCCATTACATCAGTTGATCTGCTAGTAATGAATGTACTCGACACAATGACTTGTCGAACAATTCAATTGAATTTTTTTTTTCAATTTCTAGATATTTAAGGGATTTACATTGCCAAAAACGTTTTGCATTGTAAACATGTTTCATCCCTTCTGAATGCATTAGGTTTCCAGATCTCACTGAGTAAATTAGTTAAGTCGTCTAATCTGAGTAACGTAAAACCATCATACGAATTCTCATTCTACAAATGGTTTTCTCTCCATCACAACATGATCCAAAAATCTCATTTGATGACGAAGTAATTTCAAGTGTTCGTCAATTAAGAGCATTCGACTTAAATTTTAAGGGTATAAATTTTGATGTCAAAATCTACGTATGGAGAAGCATGCATACAATCTCCATAGCATAAGTTTAATAAAACATTTAGTAAACTTATTCATGAGTTTAAATTTCTTCATAAATTATGTTGCGGTATTGGTTAAACCAATTAAAGAATTTACCCACAACTCATCACATCGTACTTTGCTAGAACTCGGCTACGCACAAAGCAATACCCTTATTCATTGTGGTTCGGATGTGAATTTGTGGTAAATCACCCTTAAGGTACAATTCAATTAATAATCGTAGGTAATTTCAATTTTGTCGCACAGGCGAGCCAGGAATTTGGTTAGCGACTAATGGCATAACACTTCCTTCCTTAACCGGGTTCATGACCAGCAGTGCGTTAAACTCAATTTATAGTTTGTGTAAATTGAGAAGGCCGTTAGATTATTATTGCAATTCATCAATCAACGTAATCTTATGTAATTTAAAATCTCTTAACAAATCATTATGTTTAAGATTTAGTCCATATTAGTTTTTTTTCACAAAAAACCCTTGTTTACAACAATTAATAATTATATATATAAACAAGTAAAAAACATACTAAATCATAAACACATAATAACAATTTATATGTGCAACAAATAAATCAAATAGTCACATGCATACGATTTATTCAATAATCATCAAATCTAGGTCTTTATATCTCTATATAAAAGTCTTCCCTAACTCTAGATTTATTGGGTCAAATAATCATGTAGCACATAAAATCATATAAACATATAATTTTACGATCCATGAAAACATGCACGTAATCATGGAATCCCCACAAATCTTAACAATTAAATCTCTACGGATCGTAACCATACATGACATAACAATTAATCATGCAATATAATCTAAAATTATCCCACATGTAATTTAGGATTTCAAAAGAATTCATTTTTTTTATTAAAAAATAGAGTAAAAAACCCTAATTTTTTTAAAAACAAAACCCTAATTTTATTAAAAACCTAAAAAACATGTAATTTTAACTCAAAACAATTATAGTTAAAAAAACTTTAGATTTTCGATAATTATAACCTGTTAAAACGACTCTCGATGCCAATGAAGGTTTATTAATATCATAACAATTATATAAAACCCTAAACGAGATCAAAGCACATATAGCGGAAATGATTTAACAAGATCATAATTAATAACACAATTATAATTAATCGAATTAGGGTTACATACCTTTACGCTAAAGCAATTCCACAAGACGAAGAACAAATCACCGATTCGGGTTTAAACCGTATATACCAAGATATAGTTTAAAGTAAGATTATATTACGTTCTTGTACACATGTAATACAACGAGCTAACCGTTATTCTATCACGTGAAAACTGAGCTACAACGCTTGTAATTAATCTACCCAACAACCCTAGAGAGGGGCTAGGACTAGATTTAGTATATAATCGATCAACCAAGAAAACCAACCGAAACCCTTTGTGGTTTTGGTGTTATGATCGACCCAAAGGAAAGAGAAGGGAGAAGATTTATTGTTGTGTGTTTATGAGGGGATTAAGAGGTGTATTCATAGGCCTCAACCCTTGTAGCCCAAGATAAATAAAAGGCAACTTTTGCACCCCCCCCCTTGGAGCCCATAATTCGGCCGACTAGACACCCCTTAGGGTGTTCTGGAATCTTCCAAACTTATTTTCTTATGTTTATGTATACTATATATTTATTTAGCAATCGTTATAACTTAACTATTAATTATTTAACGACCGTTTAAAGTTATATATTTACTTGCTCGGTTAAATTAATAAATACATAAATATATTTATTAAATAAATTAATAAATACAACATATATATTGATTAATTATATTAACTCTTTACGTATTGTGTGCAATCCCATAATCTCGAGTTCGATCCTATCACACGACTATTAAATATAAGTCCATAAAATTACATGCAAGTATCGCCAGTCCAAAGTCTAGTATCGATAGACTTAATGATAATCAGAAAATCTTTTTCCCAAAAGTAAGACCACAATCCCCGTCAAGAAAGTCCTTTGACAAGAAACCAATTTAGAAGTGGGTGCCAAAAGGGCAAAATGTAAGTACTGTTGGAAGTATAACTAATAAAAAATGGTACATGTGCGAGTTCTGAACAAGGTCAAAGATATGACCTCTATGTATACCTTTGATTGGCCTAGCAGAACTATGACTTACAGATGCACATCCAGCATCACATGCCAGACTACCTACAAGACATATAAGTATGTTAGCCCTACTAGATCCAAGCCTAATGTGGCTTGGGTCCTCAAGGAAAACTAATTTGTTTTCTTTTTATGCAGGATCATCCATACAAATACTTAAAGGATAAAGGAATCATGGATAGTGGATGCTCAAGGCACATTACAGGGAATAACGACTACCTTGATTATGAAGAATTCAGAGGTGGATCAGTTGCTTTTGGTTGTAGCAAAAAAAAGGATTACTGGCAAAGGAATTATTAATACAAGAAATTTGGAGTTTGAAGAAGTGTTCTTTGTAAAGAAGTTGAATGAATTCAACCTCTTTTTAATATCACAGATGTGTGATAAAAAAACAAGGTGCTGTCACTGATACATATTGTATGGTGGTTACACCAGACTTTTACTTGCCTAAGGACTTACAGAGATTGCTCAAAGTTCCAAGGAAGGAGAACATGTACACTTTCAATCTCCACACTATTGCTCCTACAGGTGGTATGTCTTGTTTATTAGCCAAGGCTTCAGTTGACGAGTCAATAAATGGCATAAGAGGTTAGGTCATGTTAATTCCAAAAATCTTAACAAACTTGTAAAGGGAAACCTTGTGAGAGGACTACCTTCCAAGTATTTTCAAAATGACCTTACCTGCGTTGCTTGTTAAAAAGGAAACCAACACAGAGCCTCTTGTAATACAAAGACCATCAGTTCAGTGACTCAACACTTACAACTTTTGCATATTGATTTGTTTGGCCTTGTATCTGTAAGGAGTATAAGTCATAAGACCTTTTGCCTAGTTATCACAGATGACTTTAGCATGTTTAGTTGGGTATTTTTTATGACACATAAAAATGAGACAAATGATTTACTCAAAGATTTTGTCAACCTTTTTGAAATTTTTTTTTCTAAACAAGTTATGATTATTAGGACAGATAATGAGACAAAATTCAAGAATGTTGTTTTTGATGAATTTTGTAGGTGTAAGGGGATCAAGAGACACTTTAGTAAGCCCATAACTCCACAACAAAATGGAGTTGCTGAGAGGAAAAACATGACACTTATTGAGGCTGCTAGAACTATGTTAGCAGATTCACTTTTACCTAATACCTTTTGGGCAAAAGCAATCAACACTGTCTGTTATGTACTTAATAAGGTGTTAGTGACTAAGCCTCATAATAAGACTCCTTATGAGCTTTTGACTGGTATTCAGCCAACCATAACCTATATAAGACCTTTTGGGTGCCATGTGACTATTTTGAATAATCTTGATCATTTAGGCAAGTTTGATGGTAAATCTGATTCAGGATTTTTGGTAGGTTATTCAGTGCATAACAAAGCTTATAGGGTTAATAATTTAGCATCTGTCATGGTAGAAGAGAACACCCATGTTAACTTTTTGTAGAATAAATCCAATGTCCCGGGAATAGGCTATGCTTGGATGTTTGATCTAGACTATCACAAATTCTACGAATTATTATCATGTGCAAGCAGACTATCAAACTAATAATGCAGGTTCAGTAGATGATAATCAAAGTACATATTCACAAGCATAGGATTCAGCTCTCTCTGATTCAAAGGAAGATGCTGATGAATGTGTCTCTATACCTATGTTGTCTCCTACTTCACCTATAGTGTCCAGCCCAATACAGAAGAAGCCAGTTGAGCCAGTACATGATCAAGCCTCACAAGATGAGTTACAGAGTCTCATTGATCAAGAGAAAACAACTACATTTGAAGATGATAGAATTAGAGAAGAAACCTTGGAGTCATCAAGGTCAGCGGTACATACAAATACTAGTGGTACCTTAATTTCAAGTACCGCTAGGCCAAGTTTAATACAAATAAAAGATGTCTTTGATCATTTGTTGGGAATTATTTGTTAAGTGTCAAGTACCGTTAGTGTAATTTAAGTACTGTTAGTATCTTTCAAGTACCGTTAGTGTTAACGCGGTACATAGTAAGTACTGCTACTTATAAAGTAAGTACTGCTATATTGATTAGGACGAATATATCTTTGTATAAGATATGTCATAGTTATAGTTAGAGTATATCTTATGTGGTATACTTAATAGTTACAATATTGATAATATATCGTCTGTGATATAGTTATCATTATAAAATATTCTAAGGTTTCTAGGGTTCCTTACTCTATAAAAGGAACATAGGCACGATGTCATTCATGTACCTCATTCAAGTCGATTAATAAGAGAATCGAATAGTTAAAAGTAATTCTGTTCTTCTGTGATTTATAAGTTAGATTCCGGATAACTTATTTAGCTTGAGTAAGAGTTCTCAAAGTGTTTTAGTTTGATTACAAACTACTATACTAGTTCTTAACAGAATATAGATCCAATCATAGGGATCAAATTCATTTCCCTTTCTTGAAAGATAAATCCATTCCAACATGTACTGCTGAAGATCCATTGGAGGATGTCTCTGGTAATTTTGAATCCTTAGATGATGAAGACATCCATGCTAGTCCAAAGGAGGGTATTTCCTCTAGTTGATCCTATAATGAGGAGGATGAAGTGGTTGACTTTACTAACATAGAAATAGAACTTCTAGTTCAGTCCTATTCCCACTCATTGGGTTTACACCAATCATCCTAAAGAGCAAATTATTGGAGGACCAAAGTCAGTTGTTCAAACTAGAAGACAAGTGAAAACAAGCAACAATGAACATGCACTGTTTAGTTATGTTCAAAAGCAACAGAGAATTAATCATAAAGACAAACAACATTGTCTGTTTGCTCTCTCACAAATAGAGCCAAAGAAAATTTCTCAGGCTCTTGTAGATGAAAGTTGGGTGGATGCCATCCAAGAAGAGCTCTTGCAATTTAAATTGCAGAAGGTATGGTTTCTTGTTAATTTACCATCTGGAAAAAGGGTTATAAGGACTAGATGGATTTACAGGAACAAAAAGGATGAAAGAGATGTTGTAGTCAAAATCAAGGCAAGATTTGTTGCCCAAGGCTACAGATAGGAATAAGGCATAGACTATGATGAGACTTTTGCTCCTATGGCAAGAATAGAAGCCATAAGGTTATTTCTGGCCTTTGCATCTTATATGGGGTTTATAGTCTATCAAATGGGTGTCAAGAGTGCATTTCTGTATGAGATTGTTGATGAGGAGGTCTATGTTTCACAACCTCCTGGTTTTGTAGACCTAAAACATCCTAACAAGGTCTATAGAGTGATCAAAGTTTTATATGGTCTACATCCTAACAACCTCCTGGGGTTTATATGGGGTTTATAGTGTATCAAATGGATGTCAAGAGTGCATTTCTGTATGAGACTATTGATAAGGAGGTCTATGTTTCACAACCTCCTGGTTTTGTAGACCTAAAATATCCTAACAAGGTCTATAGAGTGATCAAAGTTTTATATGGTCTACATCAACCTCCTAGAGCATGGTATGCAACACTGTCTGATTTTATTTTGAAATGTTGATGCAGAAGAGGGACCATTGACAAGACTCTTTTTATAAAAAAGGATAAGAAAGACATCATCCTAGTGTAAGTATATGTGGATGACATTATTTTTGGTTCTACCAAAAAGGCATGGTGTAAAGAGTTTGAGGCTTTGATGAAAGGAAGATTTCAAATGAGTTCTATAGGATAGCTTACTTTTTTCTTAGGACTACAAGTCAAGCAGAGGAAAGATGGCATCTTCATTAGTTAGGATAAGTATGCTGCTGAAATCTTGAAGAAGTTTGCAAGTATGGAATCTAAGAGTATAAGCACACCAATTGAGACCAAGAAGTCATTATCTAAAGATGAGCATGCTGTAGATGTGGATTTACACTTATATAGATCCATGATTGGCTCACTTATGTATCTAACTTCTAGGCCAGATATCTTGTTTGAAGTGTGTGCTTGCTCTGGGTTTCAAGTCAATCCAAAAGTTTCACACTTACATGCAGTGAAAAGGATTTTCAAATATCTCAAAGGCTAACCGATTTGGGATTATGGTATCCTAGGGATTCTTCATTTGACTTGGAAGCTTACTCTAATAATGATTATGCTAGGGCTAATCATGATAGGAAGTCCACAACAGAAGGTGAATATGTTGTTGTTGCTCATTGTTGTGGATAAGTGCTTTGGATTTAGAACCAATTGTTAGATTATGGATTAAATTTTATGAACACCAGAATCTACATTGATAATGAAAGCACTATTTCATTGTCAAGAACCCTGTCTTTCACTCCAAAACGAAGCATATTGAAATTAGGTACCACCTTATCATAGATGTCTATGACAAGAAACTTATTCATGTTTTGAAGATCCATAACGATAACAATGTGGCAGATTCGTTGACCAAAGCCTTTGAAGTAAAGTGGTTTGAGTTTTTAGTAACAAATATTGGAATGTTAAATCACTAAGGCGACATGTGCTAAGGGGAGGATTTAACTACTGTATAGTGTTTTTGGTTGTTTGTAATGTTTTTCAGGAAGGATGGATAAAAACAGAGAGCCTACAATGGAACTTAGACTACATGTACCGGTGGTTCACTTTTTGTACCATTTTTGGAAACATGTACCGCTAAGCATAATGAAGTACCGTTGGGCATTCTACGTACCGCTAGGTTACCATTGGAGATTGTACCGCTCAAAGGTGTCTTATGTAAAATTGGAGGTTTCTTTGGCCATAGGTTATCTCAGCCTATATAAACCAACCCAATTGTATAATTCACATACCTAATCGCTCTCTAATCACCTCGAATCCATAAACCTATTATTTACACCGACAATCAAGAATTCATCAATGGCAACTTTTCTAGTGATCTCTAAGCACATGCAATTGGCGAACTTTGTTGGGAATTATTGTAATGTATCAAGTATCGTTCGTACAAGTATAAGTACTACTATTAGTGTTAGCAAGTACCGTTAGTGTTAACACGGTATATGTCAAGTATCGTTAGTGTCAATGTAAGTACTGCTAAGTTGATAAAGATGAATATATCTTTGGTAGAGATATATCATAGCTATAGTTAGAGTATATCTTATGTGATATACTTAATAGGTTAGAATATTGATAATATATCGTGTGCGATATACTTATCATAATAAATATTCTAGGGTTCCTTTCACTATAAAAGAAACATAGGTACGATGAGTTTATGGTACCTTTTTGCCAAAGTCGATGAATAGAAGATCGAATAGTTAGAGTATTATGTTGTTCTTCTTTGCTTTATAAGTTAGATTCTACATAAATTATTAGGTTGAGTAAGATTCTCTTAAGTGCTCTAGTTTGATTACAAGCTATTGTACAAATCCTTAACAGGATATAGATCTATTCAAAGGGATCAACAAGTGGTATCAGAGCTTGTTGAGAAACTCTAAATAAGAAGAACAATACCCCAATCCCTCAATCACAAAAAGTCTCACACAATGTCTCAATCTGGTGAACACCCTCCTCAAATGGTAGAAATTCCAATCCCTGATCCAGTACCACAAGAACAACCTCAAATCGTGCAACCTGCACCAGTGGCTTCACAAACCTGCTGAAGCCACACAAATATCTACATCTTCTCCTCATACTCTACCTGTTATAAAACTCCCTATTCTCAAAAGTGACAACTATGAGACTTAGGCTATGCAAATGGAACACTACATTAATCACACAGATCATACTCCGCGTCAAGTCAACAAGAATGGTAATACTCCCAATAAACTACATGCTGCTTGATGGTACATGTTATGCTTTGCATGCTGTCACTGCTATAGAGGTACAAGCAGTGATCAGAGAAAGAAAAGTCAGAATTGCCTTAGCTATGGCACTCTCAGAAGACATACTACCTAGATTTCATCATTACAAAGATGCTAAAGCAATGTGGGAGGCTATCAAACTAAGAAGATGAAGAAGATAGTCCTAAAACAAGAATTTGATAACTTCTCAATTTCTAGCACATAAGGAATCTATAATGGATATGGAAGATTCAGTAAACTGCTTATTCAGCTAGAAGTTCATGGACTGATAATTCCTCATGAAGAAGCTAATCTTAAGTTCTTAAGAGGAGTTCCACAAGAGTGGAAAGTAATGGCTATGCACTTCATCACAAGAGATGATCTGGATGTCACTCCATTTGATCATCTCTATAACAATCTCAGAGTATATGAGATGGATGTTAAAGGCATCGAACCAGCCAAAGCATAGATTTGGAGGCAATTACAAATCTAAGAAGATGAAGAAGATAGTCATAAAACAATAATTTGATAGCTTCTCAATTTCTAGCACAGAAGGAATCTATAATGGATATGGAAGATTCAGTAAACTGCTTATTCAGCTAGCAGTTCATGGACTGATAATTCCTCATAAAGAAGCTAATCTTAAGTTCTTAAGAGGAGTTCCACAAGAGTGGAAAGTAATGGCTATGCACTTCATCACAAGAGATGATCTGGATGTCACTCCATTTGATCATCTCTATAACAATCTCAGAGTATATGAGATGGATGTTAAAGGCATTGAACCAGCCAAAGCATATGCTTCAAAGCCTAACTTGGCTTTTGTGTCAGAAGGAAGTAGCAGTACTTACCATCAAAGTACCGCAGGTGGAACAAGTAGCGGTACTTACCTTTAAAGTACTGCTGGTGGACCAGCTTATAGTACTTACTTTCAAAGTACTGAAAGCAGTCCATCAATAACTCAGAATTCACAAGGAAGATCTCCACCACTATTCAGTGAGAATGATGCCTTCTCATTCTTTGCTGGACAAGATAACAGACCAAGATTGACTCTTGATGATCTTTTCCAGATGGATGATGCTGACATTAAAGAGATGGATCTAAAATGGGAAGTTGCCATGGTCTCTGTTAGATCTAATAGACTCTTCAGAAGGACTGGTAGAAAGATGAATGTTGATCCAAATAAACCATTAGGATATGACAAGTAAAAAGTTGAATGCTACAACTATGGAAAGCTTGGACACTTTACCCTAGAGAGTGCAAGAGAGAAAAGACTGAAGGTAGTAGTCAGAAGTTCAAGAATAGCAATAGGACCAGCCCAAGAGTCACTGATTCCAAAGGGAGATAGCAGAAATCCATGGAGTCCAAAAACAACTAAAGCTTTGGTGACAGTAGATGGAGTGGTCAACTGGACTGTCACACATGAAGAAAAAGAAGAGCATGGTCTAATGGCTCTCTCTCATGAAGATACTGAGGTGCATCCCTGTTCTAAAGGTTGTGTTCTTAAGTTTAATAGTTTTAAAGTAGAACTTGAGGAAAAATACAAAATATAAACACATGTACTGTAGAAGTAAATGCTTTGAAACAAGGTGTTGCTAAGTTATAAGCAAATATAGTCTTGTATCAAAAGGGTCAGCAAAACTATGAAGAGAAAACTAGGATCTTAACTCTTCAAATGAGGGAAAAGATGTGACTATCAAATGTAACACCCCTAAATTTACACAATTCAATACAACGGAAGAGTCGTTGGTGTTACGGGATAGCACATTACTCACATCATAGACAACGCTTAAAAATCGCGTCGTTTAATAATAAAGCATTTTCCATTCATGAATATCAAATTTACATAGGTCCCAAGTCATATTATTTCATACAATATTACAAAACATTTGAATGGAAGTTATTATTTAAGTGCGGGCCATAAATTCTTGTCGTCTTCCCGAGAATTACCTTCAAGTACCTGAGATAAAACATGTTAAAAGAAAAGGTCAGCGAAAACGCCGAGTGAATTCATAGAGTTTAATAAAACCATTAATATATCACCGGTATATATAATCGTTACCGAAAATCATTTTATACAATTCCTTGTCGTAGGCCATAAAATAGGCCAAAAACATTTTATACAAATCTTTGTTGTAAATCATACTATAGGCTTTTGCCTTCAAAACCATTATACGAACCAATATCGTAAAAACATCATACAATACGTTTTATAACGTTGTATAGAGTTAAATAAAAACCTTATATGAATATGGTTATGTAAAACCAAAACGCGAATATAATATCAATAATAAGACCCCGTATTGCTAGTCAGGCAATATATTGTAATTCAATGCATATAGCAATATTTTCGTTATTAGATTATCATAAGCCGCATGACATTGTTACCTTACTATAACAAACAACGGGTAGCTAACCCGAAACTCATTTGCCCATCTAAAACAGCGTGTCGTTCACAATAATCACGCTTATATAAGTCTTCTCATACATAAATTCGCTTACCAATCAATGTGGCACGACGGGGATCAACCGTCAAGGCGCGAACTGGGGTGATCTTCCCCAAATAGTACTATTATATGCATAAGCGTCTACCAAATCTCGGTAGTTCACAATTCATGCTAATGGGACTTTTAGTGACATAACCTAACTTTAATAATCCATTTCATTTCATTTATCGGGTCATATAATCATTCATCGGGTCATATAATCATTCGGGTCCAAATCAGTAAGCAAACAATCGGGACAACTGGTGTCCTATTTTTATTAAAAATAACATGTTATCTCCCTCGTGGGTTTATAAAACATTTCATAAAAATATTTAAAAAGAGTGCGAGGCTATGAACTCACGTTGATTAGGGAAGGCGGTTATCGGCGATTTGGATGTACGGTACGTGCTTCAATCACGGAAACCTAGACAAATAATACTTGTCTTAGACTCTTGTCCAATGACTTTGCAAAAACAATGACTATGTATATATATGATGATATTATAAATATGATGATGATCAAGTGGGATTGTACATCTTTATTCACTCATTATAGTGTTATGTGTTGATAAATTTTTATACTAGTTTTACTAGTTTCAACCCAATTTCATATTAAGGCCCAATAAGCTCATTAAAGTCCAATACTTTATATTAGTCCATTTATAATTTTTAATATCTGGCCTTTACTCATATGTTGGGCCCAAGTGGTTTAAGCCCAATGAGTAAGTCCATTAGTGTTTATCCAAACTAGTTGGGCTAATAGTCCAATAAGGCTACTTTGGCCCGTTAATGTCCATAAGTCATAAAGCTCGGGTTTTATCGGTTTTTACTTGTCAAATGTACTTATACATCAGTATATGAGTTGTAAAAAGTTTACATTAGACGGGTCCGACCGTCTAAGTTTTAATTGACAAAAACGTAAATTTTACGGTTTGAGCCGAAAAGACGTAAAACTTATGTTTATAGTTTTATAACTTATAAAACTTATCAAATTGCTATTTTAATAAAATGTCTCATTTATTTATTAATGTACATATTTATTTATATGAATATAAGTTAGTGGGTTTTAAGTTTACATTTTATATTATATTTACTTGAGTGCTAATATTATACTATATACTTTTATTTCACAAATCTGATTTTTATTTCACTTTCACCATTTTTACCATATCTTGAGTTCCAAAAGGAGATAAAAGCTCATTTTTGGGTGACATAAACTACATATTATGTGCTACAATTAACTTAGATTTAGCTACTGCTCAGTCAAATTCTAAATGTCCCTAACAGTCCGTCCAAAATAGACTACTCAGATTTGCACTTCAATTTTGTTTTGATCATATCTCACTCATTATAAAGATTTCATTGTATGGCCAACTGTCAGATGTGTAGAAGTCTTATAAATTACTGTATATTAAATCATATTTGCCATTTTGTCAGTTTAACATAGGTTTCTTTACTGTTGTATACAGCCTACATTTTTAGCCATGATTTTAACATCCTATCAAGTAGATTTTAATCCTTTTAATCAAATCTATCAACACCAAATCCCCACGTAATACTTTTGATCATCATTCATCATCATATACATATACATAAATGAAGAAAATACAAGATTACATATTCAAAATAACAAGAGGATAGGAAGAAACAATATCTATACCACCAAAGTGATGAAATGATGAGTTTTTGCATGGACAAGACTTGGTTTTGGGTAAACAATCTTATGAGATATCAACACCACTTCTAGGATCACCAAGTATTTGTAGACTCCTCCAAAAATCAGCCCTTGATCTCCATATAAACTCCTTTTTAGTTGTTAAAATCACCTCCAACCTTCATAACTTCAATTGATTTTCATCATATGTAAATTATACATATGATTTATGGTTGAATTTTTGATCTAATGGGGTGTTTTTGGGTGATATGGGACGTTCATAGGGAGCCAAGAGAGTTTGTGTGTGGTTTGCATGTATGAAATGAGAGTAGATTGTTTAACTTGGCTAGTTTTGTTAGTTTAGTGGTTTGTGCATGCACTAAGGACAAGTGTCCTTAGTGTGTGTGTATACTTGACACATTTTGGTGTATTGGTTAAACTTTGGCCACCACATGTATGGGGATGGGCAAGTGTAAACTTGTCTCATCCCCATTAATTTACGGGTACTTCTCGATTCTAGTTTCCTCAATTTACGTGCCCTCGGGTCGTTTTACGAAAAATGTTTTTATAAATTATAAATCTACGGCACAAAACGAATCTAATAAAAATTGTCTCATTAAAAACGGAGTTCAAAAAAGTAAATACGTAAACCTAGGGTTTCCGGTTTAATCGTAAAAGATGCTAAATTATTCATGTAAGCTCTAATTTCTTCTCGTAAATTTGTGAGTTTATAAACCAACACAAATTAAAATTCCAAAATAATATTCGAGAATAAATTTATTTCCTGAAATGTCGGACTGTCACAACGACGGTGTATGGAAACGTAAGCACGTAACGTAGAGTTCTCCGGTTTACACGTAGTCGATGCTACTTTAAGACATAAACCCTTATTTCTTCCCAAAAGTGAGTGAGTTCATCTATTAATAATAAAATAATGATTATTAAATAATACTTAAGAATAAAATATCAACCATAAATTGACAGATTGTCACACCATTTACCCCTAAACAGGATCTTTGTCCTCAAAGATCAATTTATCTTACTGCTCGCTTCTTATAGAGTTAGAGCCATGTGGGTATTTCCTCCACATTCGGTCTTTTCTCTCAAGTGTAATTCATTACAATACGCGAGTTTCATCAAACATAACTACGGGAATACGATCAGGCTTAAGTTGACTTACTTTCTCTATCCATGATGTTCACGGATTTTTGATGAATGCAACTTTCGCCGATCCAAACTTTACTAAGAAACAATCAGATTTTCACTTGATAGACATTTTATCAAGTTCGATATACGAAACATAATTCACGCAGCCCTTGAAGTCCTAGGGTAGATCCAGCTTATATGCCTTTCAAACCAATTTATCTCAATGGTCCCATATATCGGGGACTTATTTCCCATGATCTTTCAGATCATCAATTCATTTTTCCCAAGGTGAAAATTTTTGGCATAACTTCCCTACCCATCCTGCACTTCAAGATCTACATTTCATATTCACATAACCTCCTGCCCACTACTGGCAATCAATAGTCAGATCCTAATTTCAACAATCGTTTCAAGTCTCGCGGGTCTGGTATTCTGTAAGGTTAGGTTTGTCATCATAGGAAACCTTAAACCTAAAAGACATGTCCAAATCACAATGGGTGTATGTCGTGTGTCTTCATCCGAACTCCTACTTACAGATGCTCTCATATTTAGATCCTCACATGATTCGATCTCGATCCTAATACGATAATTATCTATGATAATCTCTCCAAAGGAAAACGATTATATGGTTTATTATCAAAGGTCAATCATTCAATCATAAAACAACACTTATAGTGTTTTGTATCGTTACTTTACCTCGTCCCTTCGATTGGGGTGGTAAACAGTACTCTCATCAAGGTTTGTTCCCAATGACCTCTGAGCAAATCTCTAGAAATTCGATGCGAAGCGAGGATCTTGATAGAGATGATCGATACAGGCACACTATGTTTACACAGCTCCTTTAAATACAAAAGAGTCAATTTCTTCATCGAGAATCTATAATTAACGGAAATGATATTAGTAGATTTGGTCAGTCTGTCGACGATGACCCAAATCGAATCAAATTCAGATGATGGCCTTTGCAATAGTTAGACGTTTACTAATGTGAGGCGATGTCTGCCTTCATAATTAGCCATCAGTACAACTTCTTCAGATAAAGGTACATTTAGTCAGAAATGACATGAATAGAATACTTAAACTTATGAGATTCTAATATGACGAAATCTCAAAATCTCCATATTTAGGAAATCACAAGTGGCCTTTAAAAACATTTAACGCCATCGGCTTCTCAATTCTAATGGTTCACACTAGCCGCGAACCCCTCTTATTATCTATATTATCCTTTTTACAAGCATCGGTTATTTTTTTAAATTGCTCGGCAATTTATTTTGCACAATCATTATTAAGGAACACATCCTAATTGGTTCTTTTATCCTTTTAACATAATGCGTTAGTATTTACATTCACCTTACCCGATGATATAACTATCATGACCACAATTCATTCAGAAATTCTTTCTTCATATTTTCTAAGTTTTAGTTTCGTCTCAACTATCATTTTTATCAGTTTTGCTCAATCCGACGTATAAGCGTCGATAATTATTACAAGTAATTAAATAATAAATATTTAATTTTTATGAAACGTCAACGTAAAATTTTTTAAATTTCTCAGTTCGTCCAATTATAGAAAAATGTTCAAAATAAATTTGAATTTCGTTAACACGATTTTTGTTGATTTATCGAAAATAATTAATAAGATTCGTAAATGTTCGAAAAATCTTTGTTTATACTTTGGTCAAAATTTTCTTAGTTGAAAAGCAAAATTGTCGTTTCAATTTTCAAGTTATGTTTAAATGGTTTCCTCAATTCCTCTTAGGTTGTCTTGGGGTATACACAAACATTTACCCCTAAAGGAGTTTAGTTAAATGATTTGAGTTTAAGGGAATAATTTCTTAAAAATCCTTTGATAAATTTAAGAAATTATTTGTCAAAACATATTTGCACTTTCTTTTTGGTAAAATCCAAAGTCTTAAATGGCTCTAATCTTTGAAGAGTAAATATAGATTCCATTATCATTAATTACACGATCATTTAATGTAAAGGATTAATCCTTAAATCACATGTTAAATACTCAAGGTATAGGTTTTCATTTCTCGGCCAATTCAGGCCAGTCTATAAATGATTACTAACTCCTTATTCTTATAAACAAACAAATGGTCCTTAATGATCACAAGCATGAATTTATCAAATTACAGCCTACACACATGATTCACCAAATTTATGGATGCTACATGTGCATTGGTCAATCCAAATGACATCACGTGAAACTCATAATGTTTATTACAAGTTCTGGATGTAGTGACTGGAACACATAATCGTCTTCGCGGACGCGAAGTTGATGTTAACCATGTCATGGATCAAATCTTTAAAACATATGCTAGAACCTTGTAAATGATCGAACAAATCTATCATCTTGGGTAATGGATATCGATTTCGATCGTCAATTTACTTAGTTCACGATAATCAATAAACATAAGGAATGATAACACCATAGATCTTCATAATGACGAGCTTGGTAGAATAAAAGCTTTCTCCGACAACTCTCTCAGTTGTACGGTAATTCTTTTAATTCAGATGGTGCTGACGTACGGTGCACATGCCACAGGTGCAGCACCGGGAATATAGTCAATACCAAATTCAACTTTCCTTAATGGCGAAAGTCTAGGTAATTCACTAGCAAATATCTCCTAAAGTTTTAAATAACATGAACATCTTTTTATACATTTACTTTAAGTTCTTTCTAGATTATAATATCTATGACTAGTTCATAACCATTCATGGTATAATTTCAAGTCTAAAAGCAGGATATGATCATCCATCAAGAATTATTTAGATCACTTTTGATAATCAACATTTATCTTTTAGGGGGATTCTACTCGAGTTCCCATCAATTAAAACAATGTCGTCATGTCATAATCAATCAATCCATTCTACTGGCACTACCAACTTTCCAGTTTCATTACCGTTGATAAGATGTGAACTTCTCAAAAGACTAATAATAACTCATAATCCTTCACAGATTCAAGGGTATCTGGAGACATAACTAACCTTAAAAAGAGTAAGGTTAACGCATGATCTACGCGAGAGAATTTCAAATCAGATACAGACGAAAACATTAACGAATATGAATATATCCCATGTTTTCATGAATTGAGTACGCATTCGAAAGCTCCTCGGATCGTTACCCAGGTCATTCAAATGAAATTTAATCAAAAGAAATGATAGGAACATCGATACATCCAGTCGGGTATCAAAACTCGGTAATCAGATACTTTTCCAAACAATCTCACCACGGGAGAATTGGTCAAGGAGGGGATATCAATTGTCAATTAAGACAATTTCCACAGATGATTAAATTCGACTTAGAAGAATAAATGGTACGGGCACATATGTAGGTATTCCTAACAATATGTCCCTATTATTTCACTTCTTGCAGATCTCATAAAATTTAATCTTTCACAATTTCAAAGAAATGTAATGTTTATTAACAATTTCATGGTGACTACTAATCAGCATTGCATGGTCCCTTCCAAATTGTACGTAGGCGTGCAACTATATACAATTTTAGGATTAACGTTGCAATACTCAGTTCGTCAAAACTTTGTCATCATGTTTATAATAAAAACTAATTCCATGTTTAATTCTAGAATAAGAATCAAAATGAATTTACAGAGATGTTCTTTGTAATTAAGTTTTCCAAGGTGTTTCATAAACAACTTTATTTCGATAACGATTACTTATAAGTCTCACTTTAAATAATCCATATGGTGATGAAAATCCAATTTTTCTCAAGGAATACTGTTTTAACTTATAAATACAATGAGTGATTTGCAAAAGAGTGATGAAAAGTTGTTCACCAATAACTAACTACAATATGATAGGAAATGAGCTTTAGCCAAATAATCATGAGGTTCATGACCTCGATGGCACTCAGGAATACAAAGAGAATAATCCACAACGTAACTCAATTCGAGATGAGTACTTGTTCAATGGTTGCATCACTAATGCGAACATTAGGATGAAGCAATAAAAGATAGATAACATCGATACATGTAGGATTTAGCAATTAAAGGTAGTCTTTTCATTAGTCCCAAACAAGTCAAAATTTTACCGTAACACATTACGTGTTGCCATGTCATACAATTCCAAAAACTCATCCTACCAACTGATGTCTCAGTTAAGTTAGGGATTTTTTTTAAAAGATACCACAATCAATACTAATCTACAAGAGTCATTAGGTGTTCCATATGTCCCGAAAGATCCATCGGTCCCAATTCAGAAGAAGATTTCTTCAATTTATTTATTGGACACTGGGCATCCTCGTCATTGGACAACGGCCTAGGAACAACCCTTAACACGAATCAACAATCAATTAAAACCTTATAATTCAATTACAGGACTCAACAACTTCCTCTTATCAATCTCATATTCCATACGAGTTAAATTTTTACTTCATTCAAGTTTCAACCAAATCATACTCAATGCGATATCCTAC
Organism: Glebionis coronaria; assembly: GCA_025667525.1. Classification (NCBI taxonomy): domain Eukaryota; kingdom Viridiplantae; phylum Streptophyta; class Magnoliopsida; order Asterales; family Asteraceae; genus Glebionis; species Glebionis coronaria. The sequence continues at coordinate 65,104,310 of CM046874.1, read as the reverse complement.
CTCATTCTCCAATACTTTCAACATTATTCTTAGACCTTAATAGGGCAATAAAAGTTCGATATGAACAACACTCAATTTCCAATCCTATAGCTCCTTCATCAATAGTCATCAAATGAGTCACTAGTATGAAATGACTCACACATTCAATTAGACTTCTCGGAAAGGTACTAGTGGCATGAGGCTTTTGGGTAATGGTTCCAATGACAGCCTCAAGTGTTACATTTACCCTTTCGATTTCAATTTAAGAATTGGGCGACACCGAATCAGATGACACCTTTTTAGGTGGTAAGGTTTTGTCAAACTCCACTCTATAAGGAAAGATCGTCATAACATCGATATCAGATTTAATCTCGCCAATTCTTCTTCAAGATCATAATCAACTAATATTAACGTTTCTACGAATATCAACCATTTTGTTGGGATTATGAACATCCACAACTTGGTTTTAAATCTAGGATAGCTAGATTTCCTACAGGAATAGCTTCGATCGATTTGCTAGGGGAGTTAGGGTTTCTTGTGAAAATCTACGTCGTATAAATACCTCGTATGAGTATTAAAATAATCATCAAACAATCATGTAATCAAATTACAATATATATACATATATATATATATATATAATATATATATATATATATATATATATATATATATATATATATATATATATATATATATATATATATATATATATATATATATATATATATATATATATATATATATATATATATATATATATATATATATATATATATATATATATATATATATATATATATATATATATATATATATATATATATATATATATATATATATATATATATATATATATTAAAATAACACTTCTCAGTCTGGCCTTGTAGGTAACTCGAGAATTCTTCGGCACCGTTATAGTCAAAATATTTTTAAACATTTTACTCGAAATATTTATTTAAAAATATTTATGGTTAAAAGATTTTGAAATGTTTTATTCAAAACCTTGGTTTTAAAAATCTTTCGTTCTCTATAACGAGAGCTCTGGTACCAAACAGTAACACCCCCAAATTTACACAATTCAATACAGCGGAAGAGTTGTTGGTGTTACGGGATAGCACATTACTCACATCATAGACAACGCTTAAAAATCGCGTCATTTAATAATAAGGCATTTTCCATTCATGAATATCAAATTTACATAGGTCCCAAGTCATATTATTTCATACAATATTACAAAACATTTGAATGAAAACTATTATTTAAGTGCGGGCCATAAATTCTTGTCGTCTTCCCGAGAATTACCTTTAAGTACCTGAGATAAAACATGTTAAAAGAAAAGGTCAGCGAAAACGCCGAGTGAATTCATAGAGTTTAATAAAACCATTAATATATCACCGGTATATATAATCGTTACCAAAAATCATTTTATACAATTCCTTGTCGTAGGCCATAAAATAGGCCAAAAACGTTTTATACAAATCTTTGTTGTAAATCATACTATAGGCTTTTGCCTTCAAAACCATTATACGAACCAATATCGTAAAAACATCATACAATACGTTTAATAACGTTGTATAGAGTTAAATAAAAACCGTTATATGAATATGGTTATGTAAAACAAAAACACGAATATAATATCAATAATAAGACCCCGTATTGCTAGTCAGGCAATATATTGTAATTCAATGTATATAGCAGTATTTTCGTTATTTGATTATCATAAGCCGCATGACATTGTTACCTTTGTCGGGTCAAAAAGTTGATGTGGCAGAAACTCAAAAATGAAGAAAACATGAAGTTATTGTCCAAGCGTTGTCAAGAGCAATTTAGGCGTTGACAAGAACAAATGAAGCGTTGTTGGCTCAAGAGTTGTCGTGTGCAATTCAAGAGTTGTTACATGCAATTCAAGAGTTGACAGAATTGTAGACAAGAAGCTTATGGAAGCTTCTATTTAGATAAACATGCAAGATATATTCTGCATAAGTTTATTTAAATAGAAGATTTACATGTTTATTCATTCTTATCTCTTGTAAAACCCTAATCCTTACACTATAAAAGGAACCAAGGGTTATTAGGTTTTTCATATAATTCATTCACAATGTAAACCTAAACGTGTGTGTGCACTAGACGTGGGATTCAATGTATACACGTCTAGTGGGTGTTTGTTATTAATATAATGAACATCCCTATTGTTTTAATTCATGTTATTGTGCCTAAACACCTTGTTAATGGTTGTTGTTCTAATTCCGCTTTGATTGTATAATCATATGAACAATGATCATTCCTAGTTGCTTCAAAGATCCGGAAACCAAGGTTTCCACAATTGGTATCAGAGCCTCGTGGCTCGTGATGCTAGGACCAACAAGGTGTTCGTGTATGGTGAAGAAAAGAAAAATCCGTCTAGGGTTTTTCTGGACGTTTTTGTGTGCGCAGCAGTATTCAGAAGGTCATAACTTTTGATTGAACCGTTGGATCGTCACGAAATTTTATATGTGTGTTTTACATACATATATCTAAACATCCACCAGAGGGATTGTCGAGTTTTATCCCCAGGAAAAAGTTATTAGGCGTCAAAGTTGGCTGATGAGTAAATTTCAGATTTCCTGTTTTACATAAAATCATGATTTAAGGGTTTTTTTTCTACAAACCCTAGATCGATTTTATACAGAAAAGAAGACTTGTTTCTGTTTGTAATCATATTGTACTAGCTTTGGTGAGTGAATTTGTAAATTCATGATGAACCCTAGTATTGTGTGATTGATCTATGTCTTGGCTATTGTATCGATTCTTATCATAGGGTTTCCTCAAACCCTAGAATTGCAGCATGTTAATGGTTTGTGTTACTGTTGTGTTGACTTAGTAACAGCCAAGGCATTTGCACAAATGGATCTCGCAATAACAAAAGACGATTATACATAGATGTCATTAGAGTTTGTTCAAACTCTAAGACATAAGTGTTCATGAATACAGCAGCAGGAAACAGTTCATGTTCCAAAGACGAGTGAAGCTTTGATTTAATTTTCGATTTTAGGGTTTGATGAAAACACTAGATCCATGATGCTTTACTGTATTGAAGATTGCTCGTCCTTGAGAGAAATTTATGGAGCATACTGTGAGAATTAAAAGCAGCGAAGGAAAGATTATCATTGAACTGAAAAGTTATATGGGATATTCCATGCGAAAAGATTGCAGCAGGAAAAGATTTTGGAATTTACGATGGTTACATGGGCTGATGGGCTAAAAAGACATGCGTTATATTATTCACTGATATGGAAGCTGCGTGTTTATGTTCAACAAATATGGAAGCAGCTACAAAAGTGGAGTCTTTATCATCTGACGTGGTTTTGTGATCAATGTGGGCCAAAGAAACATGCAGTGAACATCACGTATGCTAAAAGAAAGGTTTTTAGTCTACACGTTTTTTTTAGCAGTTTTAAAAAGGTATGAAGATATTTGCTATTTTTATGGATTATTTATCTTGATATCCCTGGTTTCTTGGAACAAAAACGTGGAACATTTGAGGCTTAATGGAGGAAAGTTATTCTTCAAATCAGTAAGATACGTGATGGATTATTTGCACGAAGATTGAGACGTGATGGATTATGTGATTATTCATAACGCTGACATTTATAATTCACACGTTGACACTCTTTATTCAAGCGCTGACAAGGTTTTTGGTTAGACGCTAACAAGGTTTATGGTCGACGCTGACAGGAAGAAGTTTGACGCTGACAGAATAAGTCAACGTTGATAGAGTTGACAGTGTTGTCCGATATATGAGATTTTGAACGCTGGCACGTATTGTCCGATATCGGACAATACATCTGACTTAGATCTTGGATGAAAAAGGATATTGGACAACATAGGAATCGCTGCTGTTTGAGAAAATTAGTACGTTTTGAGCATACAAAAAGGAGGATTATACACACGAAGGTACATGGAATCTCCGTTTTATTTAGAATATCGTGTTGATATTTATGGCTCGGATATTTTTCAAAGGAATTAATGATCTTAAAGCGAGTTAACAACTATTTGTGGGAATTTGATGGGTATTTTAAACTATGTAATTAGGATGGCCTTGAGAGTGGCTTTTACATATGGTATGAAGATGTTATTCCATTAAATTCATCATGAAGAGGTGTTGGCTTAAGGGGAAGAATTCTTATGGTAAGTTTGATGATTGAAGAAGATTTTCGCGAGTTTGTGTTCTATCATATCTTAAAGTCGTGGATACCATACACTGACTTTAAAGATAACTTGTTCGTGCTTTTAATGGTTGGTGACGAAGACTTGTCATAACACTTGAAGGAGTTACATTATCGTGCTCAGTGTCTCACAAAGGATGAGAATATTGACAAGGGATCGAGGTCTACTTATACTTTGTACCATGAGTATAAGTTCTTAGTCACATGGATAGTACAAGACATGGAACACAAGGTTGGGTTATTCTACTTCTACATCAAAAATATCATATTAATTGTTCTTCAAGATCATTACTTAGAGCCTACATTTGGAGAATCTTCAAAGATTGCAACATTGTTTACTTTCCTGTTGATGTGACAAAAAGGGGAAGAAATACATGCTACACTTGAGGGGAAGCAATCTGAAGATCATGTATAACAAACAACGGGTAGCTAACCCGAAACTCATTTGCCCATCTAAAACAGCGTGTCGTTCACAATAATCACGCTTATATAAGTCTTCTCATACATAAATTCGCTTACCAATCAATGTGGCACGACGGGGATCAACCGTCAAGGCGCGAACTGGGGTGATCTTCCCCAAATAGTACTATTATATGCATAAGCGTCTACCAAATCCCGGTAGTTCACAATTCATGCTAATGGGACTTTTAGTGACATAACCTAACTTTAATAATCCATTTTATTTCATTTATCGGGTCATATAATCATTCATCGGGTCATACAATCATTCGGGTCCAAATCAGTAAGCAAACAATCGGGACAACTGATGTCCTATTTTTATTAAAACTAACATGTTATCTCCCTCGCGGGTTTACAAAACATTTCATAAAAACATTTAAAAGAGTGCGAGGCTATGAACTCACGTTGGTTAGGGAAGGCGGTTATCGGCGATTTGGATGTACAGTACGTGCTTCAATCACAGAAACCTAGACAAATAATACTTGTTTTAGACTCTTGTCCAATGACTTTGCAAAAACAATGACTATGTATATATATGATGATATTATAAATATGATGATGATCAAGTGGGATTGTACATCTTTATTCACTCATTATAGTGGTATGTGTTGGTAAATTTTTATACTAGTTTTACTAGTTTCAACCAAATTTCATATTAAGGCCCAATAAGCCCATTAAAGTCCAATACTTTATATTAGTCCATTTATACTTTTTAATTTCAGGCCTTTACTCATATGTTGGGCCCAAGTGGTTTAAGCCCAATGAGTAAGTCCATTAGTGTTTATCCAAACTAGTTGGGCTAATAGTCCAATAAGGCTACTTTGGCCCGTTAATGTTCATAAGTCATAAAGCTCGGGTTTTATCGGTTTTTACTTGTCAAATGTACTTATACATCAGTATATGAGTTGTAAAAAGTTTACATTAGACGGGTCCGACCGTCTAAGTTTTAATTGACGAAAACGTAAATTTTACGGTTTTAGCTGAAAAGACGTAAAACTTATGTTTATAGTTTTATAACTTATAAAACTTATCAAATTGCTATTTTTATAAAATGTCTCATTTATTTATTAATGTACATATTTAATTATATGTAATATATAAGTTAGTGGGTTTTAAGTTTACATTTTATATTATATTTACTTGAGTGCTAATATTATACTATATACTTTTATTTCACAAATCTGATTTTTATTTCACTTTCACCATTTTTACCATATCGTGAGTTTTAAAAGGAGATAGAAGCTCATTTTTTGGTGACATAAACTACATATTATGTGATACAATTAACTTAGTTTTAGCTACTGCTCAATCAAAATCTAAATGTCCTTAACAGTCCGTCCAAAACAGACTACTTAGATTTGCACTTCAATTTTGTTTTGATCATATCTCACTCGTTATAATGATTCCATTGTATGGCCAACTCTCATATTTGTAGAAGTCTTATAAGTTACTGTATATTAATTAATCTATGCCATTTTATCAGTTTAACATAGGTTTCTTTACTGTTTTATACACCCTACATTTTTAGCCATGATTTTAACATCCTTTCAAGTAGATTTTAATCTTTTTAATCAAATCTATCAACACCAAATCCCCACATAATACTTTTGATCATCATTTATCATCATATACATATACATAAATGAATAAAATACAAGATTACATATTCAAAATAACAAGAGGATAGGAAGAAACAATATCTATACCACCAAAGTGATGAAATGATGAGTTTTTGCATGAACAAGACTTGGTTTTGGGTAAACAATCTTATGAGATATCAACACCACTTCTAGGATCACCAAGTATTTGTAGACTCCTCCAAAAATCAGCCCTTGATCTCCATATAAACTCCTTTTTAGTTGTTAAAATCACCTCCAACCTTCATAACTTCAATTGGTTTTCATCATATGTAAATTATACATATGATTTATGGTTGAATTTTTGATCTAATGGGGTGTTTTTGGGTGATATGGGACGTTCATAGGGAGCCAAGAGAGTTTGTGTGTGGTTTGCATGTATGAAATGAGAGTAGATTGTTTAACTTGGCTAGTTTTGTTAGTTTAGTGGTTTGTGCATGCACTAAGGACAAGTGTCCTTAGTGTGTGTGTATACTTGACACATTTTGGTGTGTTGGTTAAGCTTTGGCCACCACATGTATGGGGGTAGGCAAGTGTAAACTTGTCTCATCCCCATTAATTTACGGGTACTCCTTGATTCTAGTTTCCTCGATTTACGTGCCCTCGGGTCGTTTTACGAAAAACATTTTTATAAATTATAAATCTACGGCACAAAAAAAATCTAATAAAAATTGTCTCATTAAAAACGGAGTTCAAAAACATAAATATGTAAACCTAGGGTTTCCGGCTTAATCGTAAAAGACGCTAAATTATTCATGTAAGCTCTAATTTCTTCTCGTAAATTTATGAGTTTATGAACCAACACAAATTAAAATTCCAAAATAATATTCGAGAATAAACTTATTTCCTGAAATGTCGGACTGTCACAACGATGGTGTATGTAAACGTAAGCACGTAACGTAGAGTTCTCTGATTTACACGTAGTCGATGCTACTTTAAGACGTAAACCCTTATTTCTTCCCAAAAGTGAGTGAGTTCATCAATTAATAATAAAATAATGATTATTAAATAATACTTGAGAATAAAATATCAACCATAAATTGACGGATTGTCATATCAAAGCTTTTGAAAAACAGCTTGTGGAAAGTTATAGCAGAAAATGAAGTTTTAAAAGCTAGTTTGTTTAATGACAGAGAAGTAATTAATCAATGGCAAAAATCTTCAAAGGCATGGGTAAGTTACTAATTCTTAAATGAGGTATTATGACAAAACAGACCTAGGTTATTTACAGGACCAACCTGGGATAACCCTGACTGACAAGGACTTATCCAAGGGGATTTTTTATAGTTCTTGTGATTCAGAAGACACTCTTGAAAATGATAGGTATGTTGAAGCTGTTTATGGTAAAAAGACTGATGATTCAGAATCAAGCTCTAGTACTTTGACCTAGGATGAACTTGTTGTGACCAAAAAGGTTGTCTATCCATCTTTGATGAGCACATTTGTGCTTGAAGGACTTGTTCCTACAACTAGTACTGCTCCCAAGCAGGTTAAATATCCTAGTAAGGCAATGTATGGCAATGCAAAACACCATGGTAGTACCAAAAGAGGTGGGCTAGGTTTTAAAAACACTAAGTCAGAATTACCTTTTGAGTCTTCTTTAAAAAGAATAGGATGTTATGTGTGTGGTAGTTTAAGTCATTTTATCAAAGATTGTACTGTGCATGAAGATAAAATTACTAAAAAAGATCATAATGAAAGGGCATGAGAAGAATGCACAGGGAAAAAGGCAATTGGGACCAAAAGATGACAAACCTAGGTGGGGTCATGCTCAGAGGGTAAATAAGCAAAATAAGACCAATAAGATTAGTCACCCTTGAACTAACAAGGACTTTGTACCTAAGGCAGTACTTATGAAACAAGGTCTAGTACCTTTAAAGTCAAGTTTTTCAAGTATCGACAGACCAAAACCTGAAAGTACTGCTAGAACGAAGACAAGTACCGCTGGGCTTCCATCTAGAAAACAAAGTCTGACAAACCTTCTAGGAGTCTATTTGAGATTTTTAAGTCATCTAGAAGTAAGTCTTATGAAAAACCAGAGCAAATGTGGGTTCCTGAAGGACAAAAGTCATTTGTTCCACCAAGTACTGCCAAAACGGTACTTAATTCAAGAAAGTTTAGAAACATAGAGTCACCTTATGTTTTTGATTATATAACTGGAACAATGAAATATAAGAGTGTTTGTATTCTTACTGGTAAAAATACTTACAAAACACTTAAGTATGTAGGTCCCATAGCCAAATGTGGTTTGGGTCCCTGTTAAACACTAATATGTTTTGTGTATGTGCATGAGCATCTAATTAATGAATTGAAAGACAAGTGTATAGTAGATAGTGGATGCTCAAGGCATATGACAGGGAATAAAGATTTCCTTGCCGAATTTGAAGAATTCAGAGGTGGACAATAGCCTTTGGTGGAAGTAAAGGCAGGATTACTGACAAAGGAAAAATCAACACAGGAAGGTTAGAGTTTGAAGATGTGTTCTTTGTTAAAGAATTGAATGAATTCAATATTTTCTCTGTATCATAAATGTGTGATAAAAAGAACAAGGTACTCTTTACGGATACAGACTACTTGGTACTCTCCAAAGACTTTGAGATGCCTAAGGAATCTCAAGTACTGCTTAAAGTACCCAGCCAAGAAAACATGTATACATTTAATCTTCATACTATTACTCCAACAGGTGGTATTACATGCTTGTTAGCTAAAGCTTCTAATTATGAGTCTAATTTATGGCATACGAGGTTAGGTCATGTGAACTTTAAGAACCTAACCAAACTTGTTAAAGGAAATTTGGTTAGAGGGTTACCTACCAAATCTTTTCAAAATGATCTCACATGTATTGCTTGTCAAAAAGGTAAACAACATAGAACCTCTTGTAAGACCAAGACTATCAATTCTATGACTAAGCCTTTGCAAGCATACATATGGATTTGTTTGGTCCAGTTTCTGTTAGGAGTATTAATGACAAGACCTTTTGCCTAGTTATAACTGATGATTATAGTAGATTCAGTTGGGTTTTCTTTTTTAAGCTTAAAATTGAAACCAATGAATTACTTAAAGACTTTGTCACCTTAGTTGAGAAACAATTCACTAAATAAGTCTTAATCATTAGGACAACTAATAGGACACAATTTAAGAATGCTGAATTTGATGAATTATGTAGGTCTAAAGGAATCAAGAGACACAGTAGTAATCCTAGGACTCCACAACAAAATGGAGTAGCTGAAAGGAAGAATATGGCACTAATTGAGGCTGCTAGAACTATGTTGGCTGATTCTCTTTTTCCAAGCACCTTTTGGGCATAAGCAATCAATATTGCATGTTATGTGCTAAATAGAGTTTTAGTGACTAAGCCTCATAGCAAAACACCTTATGAACTTTGACTGGTATTTAGCCAACAATAAGTCATTTAAGACCTTTTGGGTGTCATGTGTCTATTTTAAATACTCTTGATCAGTTGGGCCAGTTTGATGGAAAGTCTGATCCAGGATATCTAGTAGGATATTCTTTACAAAGCAGGGCATATAGAGTTTTAAATTTGACATCAGGTAAAGTTGAAGAAAATGCCCATGTCAATTTCTTAGAGAATAAACCCAATGTCCTAGGAATAGGTTATTCTTGGATGTTTGATTTGGATTATCTAACTAACTCCATGAATTACTATTATGTGCAACAAGACTGTCAAACTAACAATGCAGGTAAAAATACTAGTGCAACTAGCTCAGGTACTCATAAGGAAAGTCCTTCTTCATCAGACTCTCAAGATGATGATGATAATGTTCATATTTATATACCACATCTGCCTACTGTCTCACCAACAGTTGTTAGCCCCCAACAGAAGCAACAAGTGATACCAAATGATGATCAAGCGTCATATGATGAACTTTAGAGGCTTGTAGATCAAGAAAATAATGCTACAACAAATGCTAAGCACTCAGGAGAAGAACATTTGAAATCAAAAAGTTCAGCAATGCATTTGCAACCTATCAGTACTTCATCTTCAAGTACTGTTAAGACAAATTATGCAAAATTTGTTGATTCACTAGAAGACATTCTTCAAGCAATGGACAATGAAGATGCTTATACTAGTCCAAAGGAAGGAATCTTCTCAAAAGCTTCCTATGATGAGCAAGGTGCAGTGACTGATTTCAATAACTTGGAAACTAAAATACTAGTCAGTCTTATTCCCACTCATACAGTCAACAATAATTTATCCTATAGCTCAAATCATTGGAGACCCAAAGTCTGTTGTGCAAACCAGAAGATAAATTCAAGCTAGTGCTGAAACTCAGTTATGTCAAACAACAACAGAGAACAAATCATAAAGATACTCAACATTGTTTGTTTGCTTGTTTCTTATCACAAATAGAGCCTAGGAATATCTCTCAAGCCCTTGATGAAGAAAGTTTGGTAGATGCCATGCAAGAAGAGCTAATGCAATTTGAACTACAAAAAGTTTGGATTCTTGTGGATCTCCCTTCTGGAAAGAGAGTAATTGGGACTAAGTGGGTTTTTTGGGACAAAAAGGATGAAAGAGGTGTTGTTGTGAGGAACAAAGCTATGCTTGTTGCTCAAGGATATAGACAGGAAGAAGGAATATATTATGATGAGGTTTTTGCACCAGTGACAAGGATTGAAGCCATTAGGTTATTTTTAGCCTTTGCATCATATATGGGATTTATAGTCTACCAAATGGATGTGAAAAGTGATTTTGTTTATGCCACTATCTCAGAGGAGGTATATGTCTCACAACCTCCAGGTTTTGTAGATCCTAAGTTCCCCAACAGAGTCAACATAGTTATTAAAGCTCTTTATGGTCTTCATCAAGCTCCTAAAGCTTGGTATGCAAATCTGTCCAATTTTCTTTTGGAACATGGATATAGGAGAGGGAGTATTGGCAAGAAACTTTTCATCAAAAATAATGCTAAGGAAATTATCTTAGTTCAGGTATATGTAGATGACATTATATTTGGTTCAACCAAGAAGTCATGGTGTAAAGAGTTTGAAGCTTTAATGAAATGAATATTTCAGATGAGTTCTATGGGAGAACTTACTTTCTTTTTAGGAATTCAAGTCAAAAAAAGGAAAGATGATGGAATATTTATCAGTCAAGATTAGTATGTTGCTAAAATTTTGAAGAAATTTTTAAGTATGGATAAAAGAAGTGCAAGTACACCTTTTGAAACCAAGAAGTCTCTGTCAAAACATGAACATGGTGAAAATGTTGATCTTCATTTGTATAGATCAATGATTGGTTCATTGATGTATCTTACTGCTTCAAGGCCATATATAACGTTTGCTATGTGTGCTTGTTCAAGGTTTCAAGTCAATCCAAAGGTTTCACATCTACAAGCTGTGAAAAGGATTTTCAAGTATCTCAAAGGACAACCTAACTTAGGATTGTGGTATACTAGAGATGCTACATTTGACTTAGAAGCTTACTTAGACAGTGATTATGATGGAGCTAATCATGATAGGAATTCCACAACAGGAGGTTGTCAATTCCTAGGCAAAATACTCATATCATGGCAATGTAAGAAGCAAACTATTGTTGCTACCTCTACAACTAAAGCTGAATATGTAGCTGCTGCTCATTGCAGTGGACAAGTACTTTGGATTCAAAATCAGTTGTTAGATTATGGTTTCAACTTCATGAATACCAAAATCTACATTGATAATGAAAGTACTATCTACATTGTTAAAAATCCAGTTTTTCACTCCAAAACCAAGCATATTGAGATAAGACATCACTTTATAAGAGATGCTTATGACAAAAAGATTATTCAGGTTTTGAAGATTCATACACATAACAATGTAGCTGATTTATTAACCAAGGCATTTGAAACTAAGATATTTGAGTTCTTGGTAACACATATTGGTATGCTCAACCAATAATAGCTGCATATGTTAAGGGGAGGTAACAACTGTACAATTCTTATGCTATTTTTATTGTATAGTGTTTGTTTTTGTTTTTGATGTGATTACAGGTTATTAGATTAAAATAAAAGAGGTTACAATGATAGTGGAATGCATGTACCGGTCTTATCTTTGAGGTACCATTGTGAAACCAAGTACCGCTAGGCATAATTAAAGTACCGTGTATGTTCTATGTACCGCTACATAACCGTTGTACCGTTGAGGGTCTCTTTTATAAAATTGGCAGTTTCTTTGCGATTGGGTTTGTTATTCATATAAATACCAACCCCAATTACATAATTGATTCACCTAATCTTTTATTTTTACACCTCGATTCTATAACCTTCGTTATAATTTCGTTAATAAAAAACACAAATGGCTGCTCTACAAGTGATCTCTAAACACAATCAAGTTGCCAAGCTCACTCAGAATGATGATTCACTTATTTTTCATGAGATTCTTGATTTTTTATCTCGAAGTCACATACACTTTGCACTTACTATAAGTCATATTATCTCTATTCCTCTTGTTGAACAATTCTGGAATACTGCTGTAGTTGGTACACATCATAATCAACCCTGTATAAGAGCTACGGTTAATCATAGAAATATATATGTGATTGAAGTACTTCTTAGGGCATCTTTAATGCTTAATGATGCAAATGGGACTAGTATGTTGACTAATACTGAGATACATGATGGCCTTGCAGCCATGGGATATTAGGGTGGTAGGGAGAGTCTTACTTTATTTAAAGGTTTATTTTCACCACAATGGAAGTTATTTTTCATGCCATAATTCACTGTTTAAGCTCAAAAAACACATCTTTCGATCAAATTCCTGCTGCTTTGGCATCAGCTGGTATTTGTTTGGCAAATAACAAAACTTTTAACTTTTCAAGGTTAATTTATGAAGGTATGAATAGGAATTTAGATGCCTCTAAGAAGTTTTTAATGTATCCCAAATTTATTCAGGCTCTAATACAAGACCAAATCCCAAACCTACCTGACTTGATAGATACATAGGATGTCCCTACTTTCACAAGAGAACGTTCTCTTTCTTATCAAAAGGTAGTACTTTTACAGGGAATGTATCACCATTATTTGCTAATATGTTAGCATAAGAAGAAAACCAAGAGGGTGATGATCCTAGTTCTGCTAGTGAATCTCAGCAAACTCCCTCTAACCAAAGTCCCCAACCCTCTGAAGGTGATCAATTTTCTTCTCATAATGATGTTGATCAACCTATCTCTGATGATTCACACACCTACTTCTTCACATGCTGCTAGAGGTTCTCCACAAGCTAGAGCAACAGAGGTGGTGGATGTTTCACATTTAACTACTTTGTGTACAAGCTTGTCTAAACAAGTTCAGGTTTTACAAAAGGAAAAGCTTGTGCAGGATAAGAGAATTGCGGATATGGAAGCCAATCTTACTAAGCTAAGGAATAGAGCTAACCCTTTGATCAGGCACCATACGTCAATTCAGAAAGCTCAACTTAAGCAGCAAAAGGTAAAAGCTTTTAAGAGGAAGCAACTAAATGCAACCAAACAGGGGAGGAATAAAGAGGAAGCAAGTCCTTCTTTTGATATTCCAACAAAGACTTTTGGGGATAAAGCTAATTTAAAAGCTGATGATGGTCTTGGACACTATGTGGATGACACAAATATGGAGGATCAACCCGAGGATCAACCACAACCATCAACTGCTGAAGAAGATATGGTTGTAATGCAACTACAACCACAATCACCACAACTACAATAAGCTAGTTGGAGTAGTTTTTTATGAGAAGCTTGAGGAGATAAATTTAACATTTCCTGTGTCTACAACTCCACAACCACAAAGGAAATTTTGATATCAAAAGAAACAGTCAAATCAGGTACTGCCAAGTTCAAAGAGGAATGATGGGTCAGATAAGACCGAGGAGTTAGAAATTGAAAAGACAGCTTCCAAAGAAGATAAGGTGTCTGGAGATACCTTAGTGATTGGTGATAGAAGTGTGTCTACTATTGGTGAAGTAAAAGTTGGTGAAGACCCAAGTACTGCTAAGCTTACTGCAAGTACCGCTGGTCAAAGATCTTCACTGCCATCTTCTAAGGAAAGTCATACTCCATCTTTTGGAGAAGATGAGACATTAGCATAATTTTTTCTTGATCTCAAAGAGAAGAATTCAGCTAAAAAGGCTAGGTTAGCAGAATGGGAAAAGAAGACACAACAATAAAATCTTGCCAGTCAAGACAAAGGCAAGAAAGTACAAACTTCAAAGCCCACTACAAAAGGTATTGTTATACCAGGTCAACAACCTAATGAGGATGAAGACAAAAGATCTTCAAGATTAATAAAGATGTTACCTAAGATTGACCCAAAGGATAAGGGCAAGAAAAAGTTGTAGTCTGAATCAGAAGGTGAAAGTGATTCAGATGATGATGTTAGCGAAGTCATGAATAAATTTCATCAAATAGAGCATGATGAAGAAGTAGATTTTAGACTACAAGCAAGACTCCATAAAGAACAGCAACAGAAAGAACTTGTAGCTAAGCAACAACTGCTTGAAGCACAAATAATACAATAAGAATGGAATATTGAAGAATATGATAGGATTCAAGCTGAACTAAAGACAAGAGAACTCCTAGCCGAGTCTCTAATAGCTGAAGAGAGAGATGCATATGATGAGGAAGAAAAGGATAGATTGATTGATGATCTAGTCAAGGAGAAACAGAGATTCTTTGCTGAAAAGAGAAGAAGAGAAATTGTTAAGCCTCCAACAACTACTCAAATAAGGAATCAAATGATGTCCTACCTCAAAAGGTTAAACATTTCACTCACACATAGCTAGTCAGGAAGAGCTTTGATGAAATCAAGACTTTGTATAAACAACACATTTTGAGCAAGTTGAACTTTGTTAAGATTGGATCTGAGATAAATAAAAAGGACATTGAAGATGTCAAGAAACACTTGCAATAACAAAGGCAATTTGGAAGTACCCCCAGGCTTGATGATGCAAGTACTGCTAGACAAGAAGGAGCATCTCCACCTATCAAGACCACTTATGCTAGGAAGAACAAGAAGGTTAAGGAGACTCCAAAGGAAGCAAAGACTGATCAAGTATTGGACGAGGGAGATAAAGCTCAAGGTGTTGAAGAAACTGAAAATGTATAGGCGGTACATACTCAGTCAATAGTACTTAGTGAAACGGTACATACTGACTTGGAGGAAGGATCTGTTAAAATAGAAGGAACCTCCAAAGTATTAAAAGAAAAAGATCAACCTAGAAAAAGCAAGAAGCAAAGAAAATGGTAAAATCTACTAATGAAGATAGTGATGATGATGAGAGCTGCAGAAAGTACTTGAAGATAGTAAAGTTTGAAGATCAAGGCATAGATATAGAGATCTATGTAAAGAAGTCATCAATTATAAGATGGACAGGTGCTACAAGTCAAGGAATAGAAGCTCATGGAATAACTAGAACTGATGGTACATTTAGGATGTTTAGGTTATTGGAAGATATTCTTCATATTCTTGACAGGCAAGACATTCAAGATTTTACAGGTTTGTTCAAGGAGGAAGTGAAGGTAAAGAAGAAGTCTCACTATTGCTTCATGAATTAAAGTTTATGTATGAGCGACACAACTGTGATCAACAAATATTGAAGGACTTAGAGAATTAGGTTCCTACTTACTGGAGATATTATAGATCATGTGGTATACACACTGGATGTTTTACATATTATATGCTTTAAGAAAAGAGATATCCTTTTGGAAGAAGGTTGCTAGAAAGGATGTTAGAAATGCAACAAGAAGTTTTAGAGGAGTCAAATGGTGCTTTAGAGTTGACCAGGATGATCAAACAACAAATCAAGTATTTGTAGAGAGAAAAGGAAGCTGAAAAAGAGCCTTAAGTGTTTGACTTTTAGTCACACTTCACAAATGGTTCTCAGTTCACCATGTCTAACAAACTTAAGAACTGGCTAGTCCATAAGCAAACGGTTTGTGGTAAAGACTCCTTAAATCCGTTGATAGCCGGTAGTTTGCTAAAAACTACATGGTCATTAACTCACCATACTTAGAAGTGAAGAGTTAGCTAGTCCTAGGGAAAATGGTTCTAGGTAAAGACTCTATCAAATCTGTTGAATGGTTGACAGTTTACCAAAAATTGTAGGGTTATCAGTACACCTTATTTTTTATGATAAAGTATTGGCTATTCCAGAGTGTACGGCTAACTGGTAAAGAATAAATCAAATTTGTCGATAGTTGACGATTTGCTAAAAATCGTGATGCCAATTCAAATTGGTTTGTTGTTAACTGTTTTATTTTAGGTGAGAAGAACACAAACAGGAATGTTGATTCATAAACAAACATGTTCAAGGAGATTCATGTATGAAGATCACAAGAAAGTTTTGTTATCATCAAATAGGGAAAGATTGTTGGTCCAAAAGCTTAAGATGACAGAGTTTTATATATGAAGACAACATAGTTGCTGCAAAGAATGTTCAAAAGATACAGAAGATCACATTTTGAAGACAAAGATAAAATTCATAAAGATTTGAATTTTATCATATCAGAAGAAGATCTGCATGAAGTGTTTGGATACATTCAGTTGTACACAAGTATTTCAATCCAAGTTTGAAGTGAAGTTTGAAGACATGTATTCTTATACATTCAACACACAGAGAAACAAGAAGACAACACGTTATCATTCTTGTTTAGGGTAGGATTGTTGGGAATTATTGTAAAGTATCAAGTACTGTTAGTACAAGTACAAGTATTGTTAGTGTTAGCAAGTACCGTTAGTGTTAACGCGGTATATTGTCAAGTACCGTTAGTGTTAATGTAAGTACTGCTAAGTTGATAAAGACGAATATATCTTTGGTAAAGATATATCATAGTTATAGTTAGAGTATATCTTATGTGATATACTTAATAGGTTAGAATATTGATAATATATCGTGTGTGATATACTTATCATAATAGAATATTCTAGGGTTCCTTGCACTATAAAAGGAACATAGGTACGATGAGTTTATGGTACATTTTTGCCAAACTCGATTAATAGAAGATCAAATAGTTAGAGTAATATTTTGTTCTTCTTTGCTTTATAAGTTAAATTCAGCATAACTTATTAGGTTGAGTAAGAGTCTCTCAAGTGCTCTAGTTTGATTACAAGCTATTGTATAAATCCTTAACATGATATAGATCTATTCAACGGGATCAACAAACTTGAACTAGAACAATGACAGTCATGATTTTCATGAGATGCTAGGCTTTTTTATTTCGAAGCCATGTCGCGTTTGCACTCACTATAAGTCCACATGTAACAAAATATGTTGTGGAACCATTTTGGAGGATTGCTTCCTCCATTACTCGCAACAATGCACCTTTCATTAAAGCAAAGGTACATGGTAGGACTATTTATGTCACAAAAGCATCTATTAGAGGCTCATTACTACTTAATGATGCTAATGGTATTTATTGTTTGCCTAATCTAGAGATTCATGCTAGTTTAGCCACTATAGGATATGAAGGGGGATGAGTCACTCACTTTCTTTAAAGGGTATTTTTCACCATAATGGAAGTTGTTTTTTCATTTAATTATACATTGTTTAAGTCCAAAAAGTACTTCTTTTGATCAAATTTATATAAGTATTGCATCTGCTAGTATTTGTTTGGATATTAATAGAGATTTTAATTTTTCAGAATTGATTTTTGATGGAATGTTAAAACGTCTAGAAGCTAATAAGAAATTTTTTATGTACCCTAGATTTTTACAATTTATATTAAGTGAACAAGTACAGGACCCTCCCGCCTCATCAAATCCATGGGTTGTATCCACCTTTACCTCTAGGATATTTGCTTGTTTAGGTCAAAAGGGCAAGAACTTTTTAGTGGGGCAGTGACCTGCGTATTTGCTAACATGCTGTAACAACCAGTTGAGGGTGATGATTCTAGTTCAACTAGCGAGCCTCAGCAAAATCCCTCACATTCTCAGTCCCCAGAAGAAGCTAACCTTGCTTCTTCCTCTCATCACATCTCAGAAAGTTCTGATGAGATGATCCATACATCTGATGATGTTCTTTCTCCAAGTGGTTCGCCACCTGCATGAACCGAAGGTGCTATGGATCTACATGCTTTGACTAACCTTTGTAAATTTCTAGCCCAACATGTACAAGATTTGAAACTTGCTAAACCAGAGCATGGTGCTAGAATTGCAAAGTTGGAAGATAAACACAAGGGTTAAGGAGAAGATGCAATCCTTGGATTAAGCATCAGATTGCTCTTGTTCAACAAAGTCATGATAAGAGCAGGGCTGGGAAGAAGCAAAGAAAGAGGCAAAATAGGATTACATCCAAACAAGGGAGGAAAATGGATGAAGCTGGTTCTTCTTCTGGATTGGCTGATCAAACTATGGAGGATGCAGATCTTGAGGGGAGGAATTTGGATGATGATACAAATTTTGGTGCTGGAATGGAATATTTTATGGATGAGAATGTGGTGGAAGAACATGTACAACAAGAAAATCCACAAGACCACCACTGCAAGAAGATCCAAAGCCATTGATGAGTGATGAAACAATGATGGTTGCAAAACTTTAATCTCCATAGAAAGATGTTGATGATGTGGAGATAAGGACAATTGAAATGACTCATCTACATAGTCAAGAAGCAGAGCAACAACAACAACAACAACTGCCACAGTCTGATCAACATGAGCATGATTTAGAATCTCTAGGAAGAGAATTAGCTCAGATTATACAAGAGACAACAAAAGCCATAGTACAACAAGAGGCTTAATCACATCCTATCTATGAATTAAAAAGAGTTGAAGAGATTGAAAAGATTAAGGAATTAAATGTTGAAGATTCTGTGTCTGTGGAGCAAATGGTGTCAGGTGATACATTGGTTGTTGAAAAGAAAGAAAACAATGTGTCAAGTACCGGTGGAGTTGGAGGTACCAAAGATCCTAAGTCAAGTACCGTCAAGCCTACATCAAGTACCGCTGAAGCTGCAAGTACTGTTGGGCAAGAAATTGGTCAAAAGCAAGCTTCAGAAGAAAGTGCAGCTCCATCTATGGAGATGATGAAACACTATCCAATCTTTTGCTAAGTTGGAAGGAGAAGACCTTAGTTGATAAGGCTAAAAAGAAAGAAGCTGAAGTTGAGACACATGTCAGTGGCAATGATCAAGTTTTAGGCATGGAAATTTCAAAGGATGAAGCATAACCTCATGTACCACAACAAGAAACGGATGATGAACAGGTTGATAAGCCACAAGAACAAACAGAAACAAATGTGGAACAACCTACTACTTAAGAATAGAAACCGAAGAACAAAGAAAAAGAGGTTCAAGCTTCAAAACCAAGTACAAAAGGCATTACCATTCATTATCAACAAAAACAAGATGATGAAGATCAATCTCTTAGGTAAAAGGAAAATGCCAAAGATTGACCCAAGGGAAAATGGTAAAAAAACCTTTGGAATCTGAGTCAGAAGAAGAAAGTAAGTTAGATAGCATTGATGGAGCTGAAAAGAAATTCAGAAAGCTGGACCATAATGAAGAGCTTACTAGAAGGATGGAAGTTCAATTGCATGAACAGGATAAGAGAGAAGCTCTTGAAGCAAAAAGGCTGCATGATGAATGGTTTATCAATAAATTTAACAATATTCAGCCTCAGATTAATGCAGATAATCTTCTTGCTGAAGCTATGTATGCTGAAGAAAAGGAAGCTTATGATGAAGAAGAAAAGCTTAGGTTAATCAAGGTAAAAGATCAAAAAAGGTTCTTTGCTAAAAAGATGGAAAAGCAAGCAAAGCCACCAACTACATCTCAACTCAGAAATCAAATGGTTACCTACCTTAAGCATATAGGTGCCTTCACACATGCACAACTTAAGAGGAAGAATTTTGAAGAAGTCAAAGCTCTATATGAGAAACATAAAAGGAGTTTTGAGCAATGTGTTAGAATTGGGTCTGAACAAGATAAGAAAGATCTGGAAGATCACACACCCAGAGAAAGACAAAGAAGATTTGGAAGTACCCCCAAGAAAACTTCAATCAAATATTGTTGATAAACCAGAAGGTAGTTCTCCTAAAAGGATTACCACATATGTCAGAAAATCTAAAGTAGTCAAGGAGATGCCAAAGGTTGTTGAGAAACAAGTTCCGGATAAGGGAACCAAAGCTCAGAGTGTTGAGAAATATGATGATGTACAAATGGTACATTGACAGGGAACAGTACACAGAAGAAGCAATGGTACATGATCAACAGATGATACATACTAAGAAACCAACAGTACCTGAGGAAGGTACATCTGAAAAGGCGAAGAAGAAGTTCAAAGAAGAATAAGGTACTTCTAGGGACAGAGGAGTAAAGACAAAAGCACCTCATAGGAAGAGCAATGCTTGGAAAAAGGGTAAGATTAGCTGATATTGATGATGAAGATAGTGATAGTGATGATGACCATAGAAAACACATCAAGATTGTGAAATGTGATGATTAGTTCACATATATATAAGTCATGGGAAGGAAATCACCTATAGTTCTTGGCTAAGTTCTATGAATGATGAGATGGAGTCTCATGGTGTTTTTGGATCAACAGGTTGTTTAGTTGGTTGGAAGAAGTTTTACACCTCTTTGATAAACTATCATTCAAGAATTATATGAAGCTATCTAAATTGGTTGTGAGGGAAGATCAGAACAAGTTCTCTTGCATGAGGAATTGAAGGTCATGTATGAGACTCCAGATAAATATGATCAGAAGTTACAGAAATTCAAGATAAGTAGATTCCCACACAATGGAGGTATTACAGATCTTGTGGAGTTCATACCATAGAGATCAACAATGTCACTTACTATCTGCTTATATCCTTTTGAAAGAAGAGTGTTGGACATATTGTTGGATATTCAGTTGGAAATTTTAGAATAATCCATAGGTGCTTTGGAGTTGATAACATTGGTTAAGCAGCAGATCAAGGATCTTGAGAAGGAAGAAGAGGCCGAAAGATAACTCTAAGTGTTTGGATTTCAGACATACTTCTTAAATGGTAATTAGTTTACCATGTCTAACACACATAAGAAATGGCTAGTCCATAAGCAAACGGTTTATGGTAAAGACTTCTCAAATTCGTTAATAGCTAGTAGTTTGCTAAAAACTACATGGTCATTAACTCACCATGCTTAAATGCAAATAGTTGGCTAGGCTAAGAGCAAACGGCTCTATGTAAAGACTACTCAAATCCGTTAATGGTTGATAGTTTACCAAAAACTTGTAGGGTAATCAATACACCTTATTCTTGATGAATAAAGAATTGACTATTTTAGATCAAACAACTAACTAGTAAAGAATAATCAAATCTGTTGATGGCTGGTGATTTGCCAAAAATCATGATGCCAATACAAATTGGTTTATTGCTAACTGTCTTATGCATGTGAGGAGATAAATGATGTTGTTTCACAAATGAAGGAAACTTTGAAGACTAAATATAAAGAGCTCCATTTCTCCAATCACCACTATGGGATATGCTTGGAAGTAACGGCGCAATCTTTTCGTAGCATATACGAGTGCCAAAACTAGTTTTTCCATTGGAGCATAGTTCAGTTCCGGTCCATGTAGAGCTCTGTTATGAAGTAAATTGGTTTCTGAACGGATTCCCTGTTCGTCATTAAAACTGCGCTAATTGCTCCATGTGTGTCTGATAAATATACAATCAACTCCTCTTTTGGTCTGGGAGTGACCAACATAGGGAGTGCTGCAAAATGTTTCTTTATCTAATCGAAAGCCTCCTCTGCCTCCTTTGTCCAGCAAAAGTCTCCCATCTTTATACACTTTTTGAGTGTTTTAAATAAAGGGAGTGATTTCTCTGCGGATTTGGAGAGGAACCTTTTTAGCCCCGCCGACTTTTCGTTAAGGGACTGCAACTCCTTCAGCGTTCTTGGGTATGAAAGTTGTATTAAGACCTCTGTTTTGTCTGGGCATGGTTTTATGTCGTTAGGATCTATCATATATCCCAAGAACATGCCCTCAGTTGCACCAAAGGTGCACTTTTTAGAATTCAGCTTCATGTTGATCTTCTTTAGTGTCCTAAAGGTTTCCTCGATATCTCGGATGAGTTCTTCCTCTATGTGACTCTTTATCACTAGGTCGTAAATGAAGACTTCCAATTTACGTTCGATTTGACTAACGAAAGCTTTGTCCACCAATCGCTGCTAGGTAGCTCCTGCATTCTTCAATCTAAAGGGCATCTTTGTATAACAGTAGACACCTTGGCTGATGTGGAATGCAGTTTTCTCCTCGTCCTTCTCCGCCATTTTGATCTGCTGGTATCCTTTATATGCGTCCAGAAAGCGCTTAAAGGGATAGCCACATAGCGATTCGACCTTCCAATATATTTCTGGTAACGGGTAGCAGTCCTGAGGACAAGCTTTGTTAAGATCTGTGAAGTCAACACACATACGCCAGCTGTCGTTGTGCTTTTTGACCATGACCAGGTTAGAGGGCCAGTCCTGTTAGTAAACTTCACCCATAATTCCTGCGTCTACTAGTTTCTTCACTTCCTCCAATATTACCTGGCTATGCTTGAGAGCCTGTCCTCGCTTCTTTTGCCTAAATGGGGGATACCCCTCACGAATTTGTAGTCTGTGTTTTACGATTGAGCGTGGTACTCCAGTCATATCTTTTGGTTCCCATGCGAAGATATCTAGGTTATATTTGAGGATAGTACACATAGATGATCTCCCTTGGTCGGACAACGTTCCTTCAATCATCACTTGAAGTCCGAGTGGATGGACACCTTCAAGTTTGGTGGTGATGGAACCTTTGGTTTCGCGGCTACTCTTGGTGGCTCCGCGACCACGTTGCATTTGGTATGCGGTACGATAGCGTTGAAAATTATGACAACCCCTGAGTCTGCTCGAAATTTCATCATATCATAGGCACTGGATGGCACGGTTCGCATTGCTAAGATTCATGTTCGTCCAATGATGCCATTATATTGTGATGGTGAGCGTATCACTAAGAAATTCATCCAAACCGTAGTTTATGTTCATCGGCGCCGACTGTTACTAATAAGCGTAATTGGCCGAGAGGCCATATTACTTCCCCACTAAAGCCAGTTAGTGGTGATGTGGCTGGTATCAGCTGGCTTTTGATATGCGGGCTCAGCCGTAGGAAGCAATGCTCATACAAATTTTCAGCCGAGGACCCCCCGTGGATGTACATACGGCAGAGAACGTGATCCCCCATACTTACTTCTATTGTTAGCGGGCCTTTAGCGACATTGCTTGCGGTGAGTGGTAGGTACGAGAGTTCTGTTCCTCGAGAAATTTTTTGACTAATTTTCTGCCTAGAACTGTGCTGCAACGACTGTACCATCTAGATTGTTGTAGGCTTATCCTTTGGCTTATCTTTCTTAGTCTCAATCCTCTCTCTCCATCCATGACGAGATGACTCAGCTTTCATGATTTTACCAGGCTTTTAATGTGCCTTTTTAGCTGGATGCATTCATTCATTCCATGCCCCTTTTCGTCATGGTATTCATAGTGCCTATTGCCTATGCGTATTTCCACCGGAGTGGTCATTGGTGGAGATTTCAGAAAGTTCGCTCCTTTTGACAGAAATATTTCTCTAGGCGTCATTTTAAGGGGGTGAACTTGTCGCTCACTGCCTTTGGGGTCGCTCGATAGTTGGAGCTTCGGCTATTATTCTGGCTATATGGCTGCCGCTTGGGCTCTATAAGTCGAGTTCCCTCTTCTGCTGTCAGCAGCTGCTATTTCTCCTTGGATAAAGAATTTGACCCTTCACATTAGCTAATCAAAGGTTTTAGGGGTCCTATCATTTAGCTTCCTTATCAACACCCGATTCACTATTTCAGCCATGAAACCAGAAATTTTTAGGATCTCTGGACATTTTCTAATGTGATTTCATTCGCTCTTGAAGCATTCTATGAATTCTTCCAAGCATTCTCCCTGTTTTTGTTTGACCCTTGCGAGTGAAACAGGGCTCTTGTCGCACTTCTTTTGCTGCGTATAGTTTCATCGAAAAGCTTTTCACAGATCCTCGAACCCATCGATACTTCGATGTGGTAATTTGTCGAACCAATTCCGAGCATTACCAATTAAGGTGGAATTGAACATGTGGTACCACATGGGTTCCAGCCATCGCTCAATCCACGCTTGCGACTCGAAAACCTTTATGTGGTCATCCAGATCCGTAGTGTCGTCGTAAGTTTTGACGTTTGATGGCATACATTGCTTCTTGTCTTCCGAATAATACCGGATGTGTCGTCTAAAGGTATCCACCTTCTTTCGATTCCACGGGAGGGATAGGTTTTCGTCGTTACGTTGGAAAAGCTGATGGGAGTGCCTCCGGTGTTCCCTCTCGCTGTTTGAGGGTTCCGAGGAAGAGTATTTTGATCTGCGATTTCTACGGTGATGATCATCGGAGTCAGAGCTAGATGAGTCATCGCTCAAGGTTTTTCCTCCCTTTTGGACCTACCATGGTGGTTTCTTTTGCGTCTCCCTCCTTGCGATTCCTGGATTAGATCCTTTCCCGTAGGGGTTTTTGGGACTCCTTGAGATTCGCCCTGGTGATCCAAAGCTAACAGCTCTACTTCCAGATCGGCTGTGATTCGCTCCTTAGCTTGCTCAGCCCTCATGCGCGCAACAACGAGTGAAATGAGAGCGTCAAATTTCTGAGTGACGTACTCCTCCCTATTATGTTCTTCAGTGGAGGCAATCATGTCATCCTCTATTTCCGCGCTAAGCTGCTTTTGTTTATCCTTGTGAAGAGGAGACAACGTATAGTTTAGGGCTACCCCGCCACGTGTAGGTGTGGGAGTTGAGAATGAGGAGATCGGCACTTGTGGATCTTTCCCCCTGGCACCCTTTTCAGGGTTGCTGCTTGTCCCAGAAATTGGTTGGTTAGTAATTGTAAGCATTTTGCTAGGCTGAGTTCTGTTACCTCCACCCTTTTCATTAAGCATACCGCCTTTAGTCATCCTGAAATTTTAGTGTAGGGTCCCATGGATGGCGCCAACTTGTTGATATAAAAGTTGGATGGCCCGCGCTTACCCGAATTAGGCTTAATTTGGGTGTTGAGGACTCTGACTCTTGCACCAAGTGAACTTGTATGAAGACCCTGCACACTAAAGAACAAACATCGTTAGGCTTACCGGGGAATGTATCCCACGATTAGACTCCAGCGTGAGAGTAAGTAATCGGTTTAATTGAATAATCGGCGAGGGTTTAGAGATTATGTGAATCGTCCCTTTGTAGAACCTCGGGGGTTCCTTATCTACCCGGTGAAACCCTAACAAGGCTTCCCTATTCTTACGGCCTAAGTAAGAGATAATTACCATATACAACAAGATCCTTATCACGTAAATAAGGAGAGCGTATATCCTCTTAACTTAGGTGAACCACAATCCTTATTAGATTATGATTCTGTTTAATCCTATCCGCGTGCGACTGGAGTACGGTTTGATGTGAAACCGTGTGCGACAGCGGCCTGTTGGGCCTCGTGGGCTCTAACGCTGCCTATCACAATCCATATGTAATGGTTTGGATACGGGTAGTACTCGTTGGCTGGGCTTACAGCCCGAATAGAGATTATACGTCATCACCATGCATGGTTTTATTTCGTTCGGGTAAATCATGTACCTTAGGAACATGCCTTCTATATCCCTAAACGTGCACTTCTTTATATTTAGCTTCATATGGATTTTTCGTAGTGTATAAAATGTTTCATCTATGTCTCTCACCAGCTCCCTCTCAGTACTCTTGATGACAAGGTCATCGACATATACTTATAGATTCCAACCTATACGATTGTCGAATGCTTTATCCACTAACCGTTGGTATGTGGCACCGATGTTCTTAAGCCCGAAGGGCATTTTTGTGTAGTAGTGTACCCCTTGACTAGTGTGGAAAGTTTTTTTCTCCTCGTCATGCTCTGCCATTTATCTTTGGTTTATAGGTATCCAAGAAGTATTTGAATGTATATCCGTAGAGGGATTCTACCTTTCAGTCGATCTCTTAGAGGGGGTAACAGTCCTAGGAACCGACCTTGTTTAAGTCAGTGAAGTCTACGCACATCCTCCGACCGTTGTCATGTTTCTTCACCATAATTGGATTAGATAGCCATTCATGGTAGTAAACTTCCCTCGTGATTCCCGCTATTACTAATTTTTGTACTTTAACCTGGATAGCTTTTGCACGCTCTGTGCATGTTCCCTCTTTTTCTGTCAGATTGGTGGGTACCCTTAGCGGATGTTGAGCCTGTTGAGTCTTAGGATCTAGACTCATCTGGGATATGATAACAACGATTGTAAGCACAGCGGAACACAATAACAAACACAAGCAAAGTTATGAACAAGGATTCTTATTCATAAAATACTAATAAGCTACTACTATTCATGGTGCCTAATAGGCTTGACACCAGGAGAACGCACACACACCTTTAGTTTACATTGTATATCAATCAGTCAATAACCATGTGTGCCTAATCCTCTTTATATAATAGAGGTACTAGGGTTACATCACAAACCTAGCTTACTTACTAAGCTAACTATTTATTATTAAGTCCTTCATTCTTCTTTTGTCATATCAACTCAAGATATATAAGTCCCAACAATCTTCCCCTAGTTGATTTGACAAAACCAGTAAGCACGAGCTTCCCCTGAAGCTAATATAGATGAAGGCTAAGCTTCCCCTCGATCCATGCATTCTTCCCCTTTTTGTCACATCAACTCAAAAAGGATCGTCTTCCCCTTAAGAAGTGCATGTCGAATCCAGTAGGCTTCCTTGGAGTGATCACTGATGAAAAAATCAAGTATAACAAATTTTATGAAGAAGTGAAATATCCCAAACTTGTGTCTTATATCATCTCAGTTTTTATTACATGGGACTGAGAACCCCCACAACTATAAGCCAGCTGTTAGCTATAACAATATATTTAATCCAACGATAAGGTGTATTGCTCACCAACAGTTTTTGGTACATGGGAACTGTTAACCTTCACAACTATGAGCCAGTTGTAAGCTGTAACAATATATTTAGTCCAAAGACAAGGTGTATTGCTCACCTAATTAGATATAAGAAGATAACAAGATTGTGAAAATCAACTCCAACATCAAATAAGCAATAATCAACTGTCTTCGTCAAGAAACCATAACTCACCAGGAGGAACCATAAGCTAACCATCTCTTGCATCTTGAACTCAGTATTATGGATCATCCACCCATTCAGTGTGAAAAAGACATGCTTATTACAATAACATGTAATAAAATGTCTTTGTATAATTCTTGTAATCAATATATGCATGGCGATCACATGCAATAGCCGATAGTCTCAGTGAGCTCTGACGGATCAACCAGAAACCACTCGATGCTTATGATCATGCTAATTTTGTGATGATCATATCATGAACTGTATGGTATCATATGCCCCTCAAATATTTGTAAAAGAGCGTGTAACTGTTCCAATTAAGAATTATAACATAAACTGAATTTTCGAAACGAACCATATACCTCTTCATTGTTCAAGATCACCAGTAGGAACGACCAGGAGGAAACGACCAGGAGGAACCGACTAGGAGGAACCGACCAGTAGAAACTGTCCAGGAGGAACCGACCAGTAGCAAGAAATAACCAACCAGGAGCATCACAAAAACCCTTCTTTTTTTCTTCTTCTTTTTTTTCATTTTTCATTTTTTTTCTATTTTTTTTTACATGCTGTCACCACACTGTCACAAAAGCTGTTGCTGTTTCAAACATGCCTTCCTTCAAACTTTTAGTCACACTCCGTCTGTCACTATACTGTTGATGCTTTGCTGTCACAAACTTGAGTCCAAAAACATTTAATACATTATCTAGCCCATATAATAATGTATATCCCCATCTAAAATAGGATGCAAAGTATATCCCCATATTAATCACCCACGTCTTTAAGTCAAATCCCATGCACAATGATCAGTAAAAGATACCTTGATCAAATAAATTCACGTGATATAACACATTAAATAAATTCACGTGCATATTATTCCCATAAATAGTGAACTGATTTTCGGATTCAAAAACTAAGGATATATACCAGCTCATAAAATACATCCCTAAGAATCAGGGAAGGAAAACGTCTTTGCCATACCAGCTCATATCCCACGTTCCATATATAGTCAACAATAATCCCAATCTTAAAACTTGTTCTCCCGAAAATCATGCACCCTTAAATACATACCATATATATCATGTCCAAAAATATGGTAGTATCCTAAAACTCAGCCAGGCGTTTATTCATGTTTAATGAGAGTAACTAACCAACTAAAATTCAGGGATTTTCTTAAACGTGTAAAAGCAAAACTGTAATCCCTCTAGACTCGGGATTTCTTATAACCTGCATATCTTGAAAATAAAATATACAATGTATACCTCATAAATGCTCCACACGTTTTTCCATAATATGTCCAACTCCATCAATATATTCCTATAAAATCATTGATCACCACACGTTTTTACCATATTCCAAATCACGTCCAAACTTGGAATGCAAAATCAAAGAAAAACTTACGTAACATACCAACGAATATTACCTATTCTTGGTATCCAATGAATGATCACGTGAAGTCTAATAGTCTTGGGAGACGAATGTGAGCAATATATAAAAGCAAGTCAAAGAGAAAAGTACCTTGATTTACGTGTTACTCATGTGACGGTTTA
This sequence comes from Glebionis coronaria, assembly GCA_025667525.1. Taxonomy (NCBI): domain Eukaryota; kingdom Viridiplantae; phylum Streptophyta; class Magnoliopsida; order Asterales; family Asteraceae; genus Glebionis; species Glebionis coronaria. The sequence continues at coordinate 65,075,411 of CM046874.1, read as the reverse complement.
GAGCAAATACAGAATGCATTGAATCATGTGTAATGTACTCGTTTCATGTCACTTTCGTCCTTCTCTGGGAACAAACAGAATGTACGCTGTCCACATTCATACGTCTTGACTACCATTGAAACAACCACGAATATTCTAGGGTGTAATGTGGACGAAACCCTATGAATGGAGATCACCTCAGCAACATTGCATGAATGGCAGTAAGTATGTTTGGTTAGAATTCTGCTAGGGTTCATCATTGATCAATGATCAATTCACCAAAGCTAGCAGAATCAACCACATGAACATGAATCCTTTTTTTCAGCAACAATAAAATATATGGAAGGTAAATCAGCCATTCACATCCACACAACCTTCAAATGCAAAAACCCTAATTAGGATTTTCTTGAATCACATGCTGCAGCAGAGCAGAAACAAATATTGATAGTCCTACTAGGGTTCATCATCAATCAAAAGATCAACTCACCAAAGCTAGTAGAACAACCATTAGTACCAAGAACCTGCTGCCTCCATAAAAATGAATCTAGGGTTTTATCAGAAACCCTAAGTATTAAGAACAGCAGCATCAAGAAACATCAGCCACATCAAAGAACCAGTAGCAACATGATAGTAACAGCAGTAACATACTATCATGTCCTCTCAACATACTTTTCAGCATACTTTTGCTCCTGGTCCTACTGCCAAATCTGGTAGTATGGTAGAAGCCGTTCTTCATTCTTTTGTGGCTGATGTTGATGCTCAACAACAATTTGCTTTTGATGATTTCAAACAGGTCGATAACCTTGACCTGGATGAAATGGATCTTAAATGGCAGATGGCCATGCTCACTCTTAGGGTTCACAAGTTTGAGAAGAAAGCAGGTCGAAAATTCAATTACAACCCTCGGGAGCCAGCAAGATTCGACAGAAGCAAGGTTCGATGCTATAACTGCCAGCAACAAGCTCACTTTGCAAGGGAGTGTCCTAGCAAGAATGACCAGGAGAAGAGCAGGTACTCAGCCTTTAAGGTTCAGGAGATAAAAGATGACAAGAAGGCATTGGTATCTGTTGACTCTATGGTCAATTGGAATGATCATCAGGCTTCTACTTTGGAATCAGCTGAGTCCTCGACTGACGTGTTTGCAATGATTGCTGGGAATCTCTCTGATGCAGAAGATGCAGACGAGTTTGCTCTTATGGGAATCTCACCTCAGGTACAACATTGTCCTCTTGGTTGTCATGATAAATACTCAGAATTGTTGTCCCAATTTAATGAAGTAAATGATCAAAATGATAAGTACTTTTTAGAGGTTCAAGCCTATAAGGCTTCTTTAAACACATTGGAACAACAAAAGAGGTGGCTACAAGATACTCAACGTGAGTATGAGGATAAAATCCGGATACTAAGCATCGATTTAGAAAACACAACTAATATGCTTAAATATACAGAAAAAGTAAGAGATACCAGTATCAAAGAAAAACAAGAGATGCAAGAAAAATTAGATGCTACAATATTGAGATTTGAAAAATGGCAAAAGGCACCTAAAAATCTTTCAAAATTATTTGATAGTAGCATGTCTGGTAGAACTAAAAGAGGCTTAGGATTTGAAAAATATATTGATTCAGAAGATGTGTTTGATTTATCTTTTTCGAGTGTCTTTGATGCCGATAAAGAGGAAGAGGGAAAACCTAGTTACAATAGGTTTAAATCAGCAGCAGAAATGCATGCTGTCCCTCCTCCTCTTACTGGAACTTTTATGCCCACTTCATGGCATAATGACTTGGATGGATCACAGATGCATGAGTCCCCAAAAAGTTCTACTAATTCTAATGACTTTGTCTCGTGTACTTTCAGTGACAAAGCCAGTGACTCTGCATCTAGTGTTTCAAGTGAAGAGTCAAGACCTACAAGTTCCAAGGTGAATGATCATGCTGCTACTGGTGCTAGGATGTGTGAAGAAAGAGTTGCTGTTAAGTCAAGTGTGTCTGGTCCTAGTTTATTGAGTCCTAGGAAGACTGTTTCTCCTAGAATTGTGTGTAATAATGTTGGCAGTATGAAACAATATCATTCTAATAAAAGGTCTATTAAAACATGTTTTGTTTGTGGAAGTGCATTTCATTTAATTAAAGATTGTGATTTTTATGACACCCATGCTTCTGTTAATCATGCATTTCCTGCTCCTGGTCCACCAGGAGCTGCCCCATATACATCTAGAAGACTCAATCCTAGTGCTCAATCGTTTTGTTCTTCTAGAAGGTTTAGTTTCTGATCATTGGAGAAACATTGGATTTCAAACCGCCAGTACTTATTTTCAAAATTTTAATCCAATTTATCCACATAATTTGGACCACACATATTTTGGTTTGGGAAGTTTGGGAACTGCTGTTAAGCCCTCAGCAGGTTGTTCTTGGTCAAATAATAATACCCATATGATGCATAGGCAACCAAGGAACAACGGTGGATCTCATCAATCTTCTTGGCTCTCTACTAAAGATCCACAAGGCAGGCTCAAACCTAAAAAGGTTTGGGTCCCCTTAAGACACTAACTTTTGCATTTTTATTATCTTGTTGTTATAGGTTACTCCATACCAAGATCCTAGTCTAGGCATTGTTGATAGTGGTTGCTCCAGGAGCATGACAGGAAATAAAAGTCTTCCCTCTAACTTTGTACCATTTTATGGCGGCAAGGTCTATTTTGGTGGGGGTGAAGGCAGGATCACTGGCAAAGGAACAATTAAGACGCCTAATCTAAATTTTGAGCAGGTCTACTATGTGGAAGCACTTCAGCACTTCAACTTGATATCTGTCTCTCAGATTTGTGACAAGAAGCAGTTTGTTCTCTTCACCGATACTGATGCACTTGTGCTCTCCAAAGACTTTCAGCTTCCGGATGACTCACAAGTTTTGCTTAGAATCCCTAGAAGACACAATCTCTATAGCATCAAGCTGAATGAAGTCAATCCTACTGGTCAACTAGCATGTCTAGTCGCTAAAGCCTCAGAAGATGAAGCCACTCAATGGCACAGAAGGATGGGGCATGTGAGCTTCAAGACCATTCACAAACTTGCAAATCTGAATCTGGTCTCTGGTTTACCTCCCAAGTCGTTTAGAAATGATATAAATTGCATTGCTTGCAGCAAAGGCAAACAGCACAAAGCATCCTTTAAGGCCATTACTGCTCTTAGTCTTATTACTGAACCATTACAACTACTACACATGGATTTATTTGGTCCTACTTCCATTAGAAGCATTGACCACAAGCAATTCTGTCTGGTGGTAATTGATGGATATAGCAGGTTTTCATGGGTGTTCTTCATGGCTGCCAAGAGTGAGACCTACTCAATTCTTAGAGATTTTCTTACCCTGATAGAGAACCAGTTGACCAAGAAGGTTAAAGGTATTCGCTGCGACAATGGAACCAAGTTCAAAAATACAGACCTCATAGCACTTTGTAATGCTAAGGGCATCAAAAGATATTATAGTGCAGCAAGGACTCCTCAACAGAATGGTGTGGCAGAAAGAAAGACCAGGACACTAATTGAAGCAGCAAGAACTATGCTTGCCGATTCCAAGCTTCCAACCATGTTCTAGACAGAAGCTGTTAATACTGCAAGTTACGTTTTGAATAGGGTTTCTATTACCAATCCTCACAATAAGACTCCTTATGAGCTTCTAACGGGCAAAGTTCCAAATATTGCTCATTTGAAGCCGTTTGGGTGTCCCGTCACCATTCTGAATACTAGTGACTAATTGGGGAAGTTTGATGGCAAGGCAGATGAAGGATACATTGTGGGATATTCAGCTCACTCTCGGGCTTATCGTGTCTACAATCTCCAAGCCAAGCGGATCATTGAAACTATCAATCTCAGGTATTTTAAAGAGAAGTCAAACATCCAAGGCAAGGGTCCTGAATGGTATTTTGATCTTGATTATCTTAGTGATTCGTTAGGATATTTTCGTTTCAAAACTAACCATGATGCAGGCCCACAAGTGTTTGCAACTTCTAGTACTGGTGTTCCTTCTAGTCTTTCTGATTCTGATGATGAGGATGACATTTTTGTGGTTCCATCCTACTCCACCACAGTCTCTCCTACTCCTCCTAGTGATGCAACTCCGTTGGATGTACTGGATTCCCAAGTAGCTCTTGACACTCTACTCAAACAACAACAAGAAGCTACTACAGCAGCTGATCAGGGAGGTTTTGAGTTCCCCTTGAATACGCCGACTGACAATGCTGCTCCTGGTACCCCAGCTTCTGCTCCTAGTGCCAGTTTATCACCTATTGGTACTCCAGCGAGTGAGTCAGCTTCACATACTCGTTTCTCCAGTCCTTCTGATTTGGGGAACCATCAAAAGAAGTCTTCTACCAAGCTGGATGATATTCATAAACAACCAGTAGATGGGATTTTCAACATTGCTTCATATGATGCTGACTTTGTTGGTGATCTCAATAACTTGGCACCAGAAGTGGAGGTTTCTTCCAATCCAGTCTTGCAATCACACAAAGATCATCCTACCACTCAAATTATTGGAGATCCTGGTTCTACTGTCAAGACACGCAGAATGCAGAAGAAGGCCTCGTCTGATCATCATGCTCTTGTGAGCTATATTGAAGATCAAAAGCGTAATAATCATACGGACTTTCAACACTGTTTGTTTGCTTGTTTTCTTTCACAGGTGGAACCTAGATCAGTTTCTCATGCTCTTGAGGATCAAAGTTGGGTGGAGGCTATGCAGGAGGAAATGCAGCAATTCTTGTTTCAGAATGTTTGGGTTCTGGTTGACTTACCAGATGGAAATTCAGCAATCAATACCAAATGGATTCTCAAGAACAAGAAGGATGCACGGGGAATTGTCGTAAGGAATAAAGCTAGGCTTGTTGCACAGGGCCACACTCAAATTGTGGGCATTGACTACACTGAAGTTTTTGCTCCAGTTGCAAGGATTGAGGCCATTCGTCTGTTTTTGGCTTTTGCTTCGTATGTGGGCTTTACGGTGTTTCAGATGGATGTCAAGAGTGCATTTCTCTATGGCAAAATTGATGAGGAAGTGTATGTCACTCAACCTAAAGGCTTTGTAGATCCACTTCATCCCAAGAAAGTTTACAAGGTGGTCAAGGCTCTTTATGGATTACATCAGGCTCCTAGAGCTTGGTATGAGCGTCTTTCAACTTTCTTGTTAAAGAATGGCTATAGAAGGGGTACTATTGACAAAACACTATTTCTTAGGAGGAATACCAAGGACATTATCCTTGTTCAGGTTTATGTGGACGACATAATCTTTGGTTCTACTCGGAAGGACTGGTGTGATGAGTTTGAACACTTGATGAAAGGCGAATTTCAGATGAGTGCGTTGGGAGAGCTTTCTTTCTTCCTTAGTCTTCAGGTCAAGCAATAATCGGATGGGATTTTCATCAGTCAAGATAAATATGTTCATGAGATTCTTCAGAAGTTTGACATGGATCCTCTTAGACCAGCAGCAACTCCTTATGAAGTTGCTAAAGTCAAACTTAAGAATGAACCAGACCCACCGGTCAATGTTCACATGTACAGGTCTATGATTGGCTCCCTCATGTATTTGACTGCATCACGTCCGGATATCATGTTTGCAGTAAGTGCTTGTTCTAGACACCAGGTGACTCCAACGGTTTCGAACTTAAATGCAGTGAAGAAGATTTTCAAGTATATCAAGGCTCAACCTAAATTGGGCTTATGGTATCCTAGAGAATCACCTTTTGTTCTAGAAGCATATAGTGATAGTGACTATGCAGGTGCGAATAATGACAGAAAGTCTACTACTGGTGGTTGTCAATTCTTGGGTCGTCGACTTATTTCATGGCAATGCAAGAAACAGACAATAGTAGCTACTTCTTCAACAGAAGCTGAATACGTTGCTGCTGCTAGTTGTTGTGGACAGGTTTTGTGGCTCCAAAATCAGATGTTGGATTATGGTTTCAATTTTATGAACACCAAAGTTTTTATTGACAATCAAAGCACTATTTGCATTGTGAAGAATCCTGTTTTTCATCAGCGAACAAAGCATATTGAAATTAGGCACCATTTTATACGGGATGCCAATGAGAAGAAGTTGATACAGGTTCTTAAAGTTCATACGGATGATAATGTTGCTGATTTGTTGACAAAAGCCTTTGATGGTCCTCGGTTTAACCACTTGGTGGTTCACATTGGGATGGTCAATCCTTGAGGTCTAGGATTGAGGGGAGGCTAAGCCTAAGGTGAGGCTTTGTGTACATATTCTTTGGACAGACTAACGTATTGGTAGATTTTAGCAACATCTTACATTGGTTCTGGTGGTGTGTGTTACTCTTGGTGGAGGATTTTGTTCACTTCTGGTGGATATGGTCTTACATGACTGGCTTCTGGTCCTCATTGGTCAGCTTCTAGTCATAATTGGTTGGCTTCTGGTGGTTCAAAATTCTTCTTTGTCAAGTGGTGATTGGCTTTTGGTACTGGTCTGGGACACTGTTCATTCTTATTGTCCTTTGTTGACCACATTTTGCTTCTGGTCTGACCATTGTGTGCTTTGACTTTTAGTCAACGCTTCCAATTCTGGTATTTACATTTTTACTTAACTTTGGTAAATTGGAATTTGGGAATTATGTTAAAAAGGGGCAAGTGGTTACTATGCAATTATGTCTAATTTGAAAGGGAAACCCCTCATTAATAGGGGTCAATGAACAGTTGCTACTTTCCTTATTAATGGTCAACTTAACCTCCTTGACTCAATCATTCCATTCATCACACACACAAAACCGATCCTACTCTCTCAACCCTAACCAAAATCTTCCTTCATCCAATTAATCAAGATCTATGGCTGCCCTAGTATACCAACCTGCTCACAACAAAGTTGCCTATCTGGGTGATGGTCCACATCGTGATCATTTTACTGACATTCTGGAAATCATTGAAGCTTCCAACCTAAGGTATGCGTTTACTGTATGTCCCACTATTTATGATAGTGTTATTCGTCAATTTTGGGCATCTGCTCGTCTTGTGGTTGTGGTTGGTCGTCCGCGTGAACTCCATGCTACCATAGATGGACGTTCATACGTGGTGACTGAGGCTTCTATTCGATCTTCCCTTCATCTTCAAGATGAGGGTGGTGTTGAGTCCATCCCCAATTCGGAGGTATTGGAGGGGATGGCTGCTCTAGGATACAATCATGGGAGGAAGTTTAACTTCCAGAAAAATAGGTTTTCCCCCCAATGGAAGCTTCTGGTGCATTTTCTGATTCATTGTTTGAGTCCCAAGTCTGGGAGTTGGGATGCTTTCCCTACTCCTTTGGCTACTGGTCTTATTTGCTTAGCCCAGGGTAGAGTTTTTAATTTCTCACATTATCTGTTTGAGGGGATGGTTAGTAATCTATCTAATGCTGGTTCAAGGAAGAAGTTTCTTATGTATCCTAGGTTTTTACAACAGATACTGGTTTGCATTCCTCGTGATAGGACTGAACATGTGTCGTCTAAGCTTACTGCAAAAGTGTATTATAATATGGTTCATGGGTTTACCGGGGAGTGGAGGCCCCTTACTGAGGCCATGTTGGGGCTGGCTCAAGGTCCTATGGAGAAGGAGGAGGAGGCTCCTGAGTTTGTTGTGATTGATGATGACCCTATGGAGGAGGAGGGTCCTACTGGTGGAGCTTCTCATGTGGTTGAGGAGGAGCTGGTTGAGGAGGTGGTGGTTGAAAAACCATCCCCTTCTAAGGCTGGTCCTTCTTCCGTACCACAAAAGTCTCCATTTGTGGAGACTCCACCTCCTAGTCCTGCTCCACACTCTTTTGATAAGCCTTTTTGTGCTAGTACTCCTACTGTTGACCCATCTGTTGCTTCGGGCTCCAATGACGCCTTCCCTGACCCGAGTTCTCTTGGTGGGCAGGCGGAGGAGCCTACTACACTTATGTCATTACTTGATCTTATGCACAGGTATCATGAGCGGATTCTTTCATTGGAAGCTGATTTGAATCAACACCGGAAACTTACTAGGGAGTTTATTCTTCCTCTGGCTGATCGCATCAAAGCTTTGGAGACTCAGCAAAGACGACGAAAGAAGCATGTGATCCACTCTGATTCTGATGAGGAGGGTACGGAGCGTGGTGAGGATGGTTTGACATTGTTGGCAAAGGCTGCCTTTGCTGATAAATTGTATGATGATTTGCCGGTTCCTCCGACATCCTCTAGTGTTCCTTCTCCGGCTGGCGTTTCTACTCCTATGGATGGTGCTTCTGGTCCTGCTGTTGGTTCCAATGCTGGTCCATCCCATGATTCGAAGGGGAAGGCCCCAATGACTGATGCTCCCTCACCACCTCGCAAGCGTACACGCAGGCAGCTTGAGGAGGATAGGCTAGGTGAGGATGTTAGGACCATTGTAATAGTTTTATGTAATAGGTAGACTAGGAGGTATGTAGTTCCTCCTGGTCCTGGTAGTAGTAGGAGCAAGTCGAGCTCCTAGTCCTAGTCGAAGTCAAACTTTATTATTTATTTAATATTCTATTAGGATATGCATGGGATATGTTAGGAAAGGATATGCATATCAGTTTTACACGTTTTGTTTAATGCTGTATTAGGATTTCCTGGTAGTATAAAAGGAACCTTAGGCAGAAGGGTTAGACACACCTTCACCAAACGTAGTTCTAGTCATTATCAATATTAGAAATCCTTAGAAAGGATCAAGTCTTTATAGTTATTCTGTTCTTCTTTATTATATTTGTATTCCACATTCTTATTGTGTATAGAGTCTCTCTGTGGATTGACTTGTGATTACAGAAGTCGTTCACCGTTCCTGACAGGCTGCAAGATCTACATCTAGTAGACCCAACAAGTGGTATCAGAGCCTGGGAGGGTCTCTATACAAAGAAGAATCAAGTTTTCTTATTTCTGACGTTATTGTTTTATCATGTCTGCCTCAACTTCTACTCAAACAGGAGAAGACAGCACTCCTAAAATCGTGCAACCTCAGCAGATCGTTGCTACAGTTTCCAACACAAATGGTAAATTCCCTCTTCTGAAAAAGGATGAATATGATAACTGGGCAATGAAGATGGAATGGTGGATCACCAATACTAATCAAGATCTTTGGAAGATCATTCTGAATGGGAACAGCAGAAAGCTAACTGGAAGAGACAAGAATGGTAATATTACTCTTCTTGACCCTAAATCTCATGAAGAAATCATAGCTATTCAGAAGGAGGTCAAAGCAAAAACAATTTTGCTTCAATCTCTTCCTGAAGATCACATGGGTGACTTCTACCATTTGGATGATGCCAGAGAGATCTAGAATGGCATAAAAGCAAGGTTTGGTGGGAATGAGGAGTCAAAGAAAATGCGAAGATCCATGCTGAGAGATGAATTCACAGAATTCAAAATCTCAGAAACTGAAGGTTTACATCAAGGTTATGACAGGTTTCAGAAGATATTGAGCCAATTGAATCAACTTCGGTCAAAGCCTGATGATGGTGACATTAATGCAAGGTTTCTTAAAGCCTTACCCTACTCATGGAATCAGGTGGTGATCTCTCTCAAAGCCAAAGGTGGGCTTGACTATCTCAACTTTGATGATTTGTTTCATAAGCTCAGAACTTTTGAACCTCATGTGAGAGGTTTTTCAAGTGACTCTTTTCCCACTCCTGCTAATTCTGCCTTTGTGAGTTCTATGGCATCCAGTCCCATGACAAATGCTAGTAGCCCCAGCAATACTGTGTCCTCTCAACATACTTTTCAGCATACTTCTGCTCCTGATCCTACTGCCAAGTCCGGTAGTATGGTAGAAGCTGTTCTCCATTCTTTTGTGGCTGATGTTGATGCTCAACAACAACTTGCTTTTGATGACTTCAAACAGGTCGATAAACTTGACCTGGATGAAATGGATCTTAAATGGCAGATGGCCATGCTCACTCTTAGGGTTCACAAGTTTGAGAAGAAAGCAGGACGGAAATTTAATTACAACCCTCGGGAGCCAACAAGATTCGACAGAAGCAAAGTTTGATGCTATAACTGCCAGCAACAAGGTAACTTTGCAAGGGAATGTCCAAGCAAGAATGACCAGGAGAAGAGCAGGTACTCAGCCTTTAAGGTTCAGGAGATAAAAGATGACAAGAAGGCATTGGTATCTGTTGACTCTATGGTCAACTGGAATGATCATCAGGCTTCTACTCTGGAATCAGCTGAGTCCTCGACTGATGTGTTTGCAATGATTGCTGGAAATCTCTCTGATGCAGAAGAAGCAGACGAGTTTGCTCTTATGGGCATCTCACCTCAGGTACAACATTGTCCACTTGGTTGTCATGATAAATACTCTGAATTGTTGTCCCAATTTAATGAAGTGAATGATCAAAATGATAAATACTTTTTAGAGGTTCAAGCCTATAAGGCTTCTTTAAACACATTGGAACAACAAAAGAGGTGGTTACAAGATACTCAACGTGAGTATGAGAATAAAATCCGGATACTAAGCATCGATTTAGAGAACACAACGAATATGCTTAAATATACAGAAAAAGTAAGAGATGCCAGTATCAAAGAAAAAGAGGAGATGCAAGAAAAAATAGATGCTACAATGTTGAGATTTGACAAATGGAAAAAGGCACCTAAAAATCTTTCAAAATTAATTGATAGTAGCATGTCTGGTAGAACTAAAAGAGGCTTAGGATTTGAAAAATATATTGATTCAGAAGATGTATTTGATTTATCTTTTTCAAGTGTCTTTGATGCCGACAAAGAGGACGAGGGAAAACCTAGTTACAATAGGTTTAAACCAGCAGCAGAAATGCATGCTGTCCCTCCCCCTCTTACTGGAACTTTTATGCCCATATCATGGCATAATGACTTGGATGGATCACAGATGCATGAGTCCCCAAAAAGTTCTACTAATTCTAATGACTTTGTCTCGTGTACTTTCAGTGACAAAGCCAGTGACTCTGCATCTAGTAGTTCAAGTGAAGAGTCAAGACCTACAAGTTCCAAGTTGAATGATCATGCTGCTACTGGTGCTAAGAAGTGTGAAGAAAAAGTTGCTGTTAAGTCGAGTGTGTCTGGTCCTAGTTTATTGAGTCCTAGGAAGAATGTTTCTCCTAGAATTGTGTGTAATAAAGTAGGCAGTATGAAACAATCTCATTCTAATAAAAGGTCTTTTAAAACATGTTTTGTTTGTGGAAGTACATTTCATTTAATTAAAGATTATGATTTTTATGACACACATGCTTCTGTTAATCATGCTTTTCCAGCTCCTGGTCCACCAGGAGCTGTCCCATATACTCCTAGAAGACTTAATCCTAGTGCTCAATCGTTTTCTTCTTCTAGAAGGTCCTCTCCTTTAGTTTCTGATCATTGGAGAAACATTGGATTACAAACCACTAGTAATTATTTTCAAAATTTTAATCCAGTTTATCCACATACTTTGGACCACATGTATTTTGGTTTGGGAAGTTTGGGAACTGCTGTTAAGTCCTCAGCAGGTTGTTCTTGGTCAAATAATAATACCCATATGATGCAAAGGCAACCAAGGAACAACGGTGGATCTCATCAATCTTCTTGGCACTCTTCTAAAGATCCACAAGGCAGGCTCAAACCTGAAAAGGTTTGGGTCCCCTTAAGACACTAACTTTTGCATTTTTATTATCTTGTTGTTGTAGGTTACTCCATACCAAGATCCTAGTCTAGGCATTGTTGATAGTGGTTGCTCCAAGAGCATGACAGGAAATAAAAGTCTTCCCTCTAACTTTGTACCATTTTATGGCGGCAAGGTCTATTTTGGTGGGGGTGAAGGCAGGATCACTGGCAAAGGAACCATTAAGACGCCAAATCTAAATTTTGAGCAGGTCTACTATGTGGAAGCACTTCAGCATTTCAACTTGATATCTGTCTCTCAGATTTGTGACAAGAAGCAGTTTGTTCTCTTCACCGATACTGATGCACTTGTGCTCTCCAAAGACTTTCAGCTTCCGGATGACTCACAAGTTCTCCTTAGAATCCCTAGAAGACACAATCTCTATAGCATCAAGCTGAATGAAGTCAATCCTACTGGTCAGCTAGCATGTCTAGTTGCTAAAGCCTCAGAAGATGAAGCCACTCAATGGCACCGAAGGATGGGGCATGTGAACTTCAAGACCATTCACAAACTTGCAAATCTTAATCTGGTCTCTGGTTTACCTCCCAAGTCGTTTCGAAATGATATCAATTGTATTGCTTGCAGCAAAGGCAAATAGCACAAAGCATCCTTCAAGGCCATTACTGCTCTTAGTCTTATTATTGAACCATTGCAGCTACTACACATGGATTTATTTGGTCCCACTTCCATTAGAAGCATTGACCACAAACAATTCTGTCTGGTAGTAACTGATGGATACAGCAGGTTTTCGTGGGTGTTCTTCATGGCTGCCAAGAGTGAGACCTACTCAATTCTTATAGATTTTCTTACTCTTATTGAGAACCAGTTGACCAAGAAGGTTAAAGGTATTCGTTGCGACAATGGAACCGAGTTCAAAAATAAAGACCTCATAGCACTTTGTAATGCTAAGGGCATCAAAAGAGATTATAGTGCAGCAAGGACTCCTCAACAGAATGGCGTGGCAGAGAGAAAGAACAGGACACTAATAGAAGCAGCAAGAACTATGCTTGCCGATTCCAAGCTTCCAACCATGTTCTGGACAGAAGCTGTTAATACTGCAAGTTATGTTTTGAATAGGGTTTCTATTACCAATCCTCACAAGAAGACTCCTTATGAGCTTCTAACAGGCAAAGTTCCAAATATTGCTCATTTGAAGCCTTTTGGGTGTCCAGTCACCATTCTGAATACTAGTGACTATTTGGGGAAGTTTGATGGCAAGGTAGATGAAGGATACATTGTGGGATATTCCGCTCACTCTCGGGCTTATCGTGTCTACAATCTACAAGCCAAGCGGATCATTGAAACTATAAATCTCAGGTATTTTGAAGAGAAGTCAAACATCCAAGGCAAGGGTCCTGAATGGTATTTTGATCTTGATTATCTTAGTGATTCGTTAGGATATTTTCGTTTCAAAACTAACCATGATACATGACCACAAGTGTTTGCAACTTCTAGTACTGGTGTTCCTTCTAGTCTTTCTGATTCAGATGACGAGGATGACATTTTTGTGGTTCCATCCTACTCCACCACTGTCTCTCCTACTCCTCCTAGTGATGCAACTCCATTGGATGTACCGGATTCCCAAGTAGCTCTTGACACTCTACTCAAACAACAACAAGAAGCTACTACAGCAGCTGCTCAAGGTGGTTTTGAGTTCCCCTTGGCTGAGCCTACTGACAAAGCTGCTCCTGGTACCCCAGCTCCTGCTCCTAGTGCTAGCTTATCACCTACTGGTACTCCAGCTAGTGAGTCTGCTTCCAATACTCGTTTCTCCTGTCCTACTGATTTGGGGAACCATGAAAAGAAGTCTTCTACCAAGCTGGATGATATTCATAAACAACCAGCAGATGGGATTTTCAACACTGCTTCATATGATGCTGACTTTGTTGGTGATCTCAATAACTTGGCACCAGAAGTGGAGGTCTCTTCCAATCCAGTCTTGCAATCACACAAAGATCATCCTACCACTCAAATCATTGGAGATCCTGGTTCTACTGTCAAGACACACAGAATGCAGCAGAAGGCCTCATCTGATCATCATGCTCTTGTGAGCTATATTGAAGATCAAAAGCGTAATAATCATACGGACTTTCAACACTGTTTGTTTGCTTGTTTTCTTTCACAGGTGGAACCTAGGTCAGTTTCTCATGCTCTTGAGGACCAAAGTTGGGTGGACGCTATGCAGGAGGAAATGCAGCAATTCTTGTTTCAGAATGTTTGGGTTCTGGTTGACTTACCAGATGGAAAGACAGCAATCAATACCAAATGGATTCTCAAGAACAAGAAGGATGCACGGGGTATTGTCGTAAGGAATAAAGCAAGGCTTGTCGCACAAGGACACACTCAAATTGAGGGCATTGACTACACTGAAGTTTTTGCTCCGGTTGCAAGGATAGAGGCCATCCGTCTGTTTTTGGCTTTTGCTTCTTATGTGGGCTTTACAGTGTTTCAGGTGGATGTCAAGAGTGCATTTCTCTATGGCAAAATTGATGAGGAGGTGTATGTCACTCAACCTAAGGGCTTTGTAGATCCACTTCATCCCAAGAAAGTTTACAAGGTGGTCAAGGCTCTTTATGGATTACATCAGGCTCCTAGAGCTTGGTATGAGCGTCTTTCAACTTTCTTGTTAAAGAATGGCTATAGAAGGGGTACTATTGACAAAATACTATTTCTTCGAAGGAATACCACAGACATTATCCTTGTTCAGGTTTATGTGGACGACGTTATCTTTGGTTCTACTAAGAAGGAATGGTGTGATGAGTTTGAACACTTGATGCAAGGCGAATTTCAGATGAGTACGATGGGAGAACTTTCTTTCTTCCTTGGTCTTCAGGTCAAGCAACAATCGGATGGGATTTTCATCAGTCAAGATAAATATGTCCTTGAGATTCTTCAGAAGTTTGACATGGATCCTCTTAGACCAGCAGCGACTCCTTATGAAGTTGCTAAAATCAAACTTAAGAATGAGCCAGACCCCCGGGTCAATGTTCACATGTACAGGTCTATGATTGGCTCCCTCATGTATTTGACTGCCTCACGTCCGGATATAATGTTTGCAGTAAGTGCTTGTTCTAGACACCAGGTGACTCCAACGGTTTCGAACTTAAATGCGGTGAAGAAGATTTTCAAGTATATCAAGGCTCAACCTAAACTGGGCCTATGGTATCCTAGAGAATCACCTTTTGTTCTAAAAGCGTATAGTGATAGTGACTATGCTGGTGCTAATAATGACAGGAAGTCTACTACTGGTGGTTGTCAATTTTTGGGTCGTCGCCTTATTTCATGGCAATGCAAGAAACAGACAATAGTAGCTACTTCTTCAACAGAAGCTGAATATGTTGCTGCTGCTAGTTGTTGTGGACAGGTGTTGTGGATCCAAAATCAGATGTTGGATTATGGTTTCAATTTTATGAAAACCAAAATTTTTATTGACAATCAAAGCACTATCTGCATTGTGAAGAATCCTGTTTTTCATCAGCGAACGAAGCATATTGAAATTCGGCATCATTTTATACGGGATGCCAATGAGAAGAAGCTGATTCAGGTTCTTAAAGTTC
Source organism: Glebionis coronaria (assembly GCA_025667525.1). NCBI lineage: Eukaryota > Viridiplantae > Streptophyta > Magnoliopsida > Asterales > Asteraceae > Glebionis > Glebionis coronaria. The sequence goes on along the minus strand of CM046874.1, from coordinate 65,060,254 downwards.
ATACGGATGATAATGTTGCTGATTTGTTGACAAAAGCCTTTGATGGTCCTCGGTTTAACCACTTGGTGGTTCACATTGGGATGGTCAATCCTTGAGGTCTAGGATTGAGGGGAGGCTAAGCCTAAGGGTAGGCTTTGTGTACATATTATTAGGACAGACTAACGTATTGGTAGATTTTAACAATTTATTACATTGGTTCTGGTGGTGTGTGTTGCTTCTGGTGGAGGATTTTTGCTAACTTCTGGTGGTTATGGTCTTACATGACTGGCTTCTGGTCCTCATTGGTCAGCTTCTAGTCATAATTGGTTGGCTTCTGGTGGTTTAAAATCCTTCCTTGTCAAGTGGTGATTGGCTTCTGGTACTGGTCTGGGACACTGTTTATTCATTTTGTCCTTTGTTGACCACATTTTGCTTCTGGTCGGACCATTGTGTGCTTTGACTTTTGGTCAACGCTCCCAATCCTGGTATTTACATTTTTCATTAACTATGGTAAATTGGGAGTTGGTAATTATGTTTAAAAGGGCAAGTAGTTAATATGCAATTATGTCTAAATTTGAAAGGGCAACCCCCCATTAATAGGGGTCAATGAACAGTTACTATTTTCCTTATTTATGGTCAATTTAACCCCCTTGACTCCATCATTCCATTCATCACACACACAAAACCGATCCTACTCTCTCAACCCTAACCAAAACCCTTCTTCCATCAATTACTCAAGATCCATGGCTGTTCTAGTTTACCAACCTGCTCACAACCGAGTTGCTTATCTGGGTGATGGTCCACATCGTGATCATTTTGCTGACATTCTGGATTTCATTGAAGCTTCCAACCTAAGGTTTGCGTTTACTGTATGTCCCACTATTTATGATAGTGTTATTCGTCAATTTTGGGAATCTGCTCGTCTTGTGGTTGTGGTTGGTCGTCCACGTGAACTCCATGCTACCATAGATGGACGTTCATATGTGGTGACTGAGGCTTCTATATCGATCTTCCCTTCATCTTCAAGATGAGGGTGGTGTTGAGTCCATCCCCAATTCGGAGGTATTGGAGGGGATGGCTGCTATAGGATACAATCATGGGGGGAAGTTTAACTTCTAGAAAAATAGGTTTTCCCCCCAATGGAAGCTTCTGGTGCATTTTCTAATTCATTGTATGATACCCAAGTCTGGGAGTTAGGATGCTTTCCCTACTCCCTTGGCTACTGGTCTTATTTGCTTAGCCCAGGGTAGGGTATTTAACTTTTCTCATTATCTATTTGAGGGGATGGTTAGTAATCTATCTAATGCTGGTTCTAGAAAGAAGTTTCTTATGTATCCTAGGTTTCTACAACAAATACTGGTTTGCATTCCTCGTGATAGGACTGAACATGTGCCGTCTAAGCTTATTGCAAAAGTGTATTATAATATGGTCCATGGGTTTACCGGGGAGTGGAGGCCCCTGACTGAGGCCATGTTGGGACTGGCTCAAGGTCCTATGGGTGAGGAGGAGGAGGCTCCTGAGTTTGTTGTGATTGATGATGACCTATGAAGGAGGAGGCTCCTACTGGTGGTCCTTCTCATGTGGTTGAGGAGGAGCTGGTTGAGGAGGTGGTGGTTGAAAAACCATCCCCCTCCAAAGCTGGTCCTTCTTCCGCACCACACAAGTCTCCATTTGTGGAGACTCCACCTCCTAGTCCTGCTCCACACTATTTTGATAAGCCTTTTGGTGCTAGTACTCCACAGGTTGACCCATCTGTTGCTTCGGGCTCCAATGACGCTTTCCCTGATCCAAGTTCTCTTGGTGGGCAGGTGGAGGAGCCTACTACACTTATGTCTTTACTTGATCTTATGCGCAGGTATCATGAGCGGATGATTTCATTGGAAGCTGATTTGAACCAACACCAGAAACTTACTAGGGAGTTTGTTCTTCCTCTGGCTGATCGCGTCAAAGCTTTGGAAACTCAGCAAAGACGCCAAAAGAAGCATGTGATCCATTCAGATTCTGATGAGGAGGGTACGGAGCGTGTTGAGGATGGTTTGACATTATTGGCAAAGGATGCCTTTGCTGATAAAGTGTATGATGATTTGCCGGTTCCTCCGACATCCTCCAGTGTTCCTTCTCCTGCTGTTATTCCCACTCCTATGGATGGTGATTCTGGTCCTGCTGCTGGTTCCACTGTTGGTCCCTCCCATGATTCGAAGGGCAAGGCCCCAATGACTGATGCTCCATCACCATCTCGCAAACGTACCCGTCGACAGCTTGAAGAGGATAGGCTTGGTGAGGAGGCTGCTAAACGGATTCAAGCCGAGATTGATGAAGCTGATAGGGCTGCAGAAGAGGAGCTTCGACAGCGGAGGCGTGAACAAGTTCAGCACGATGCAATGCATTGGAGTGATAGTGATTGGATGCAGGTGTTGACTATTCTCACCGGGGATTATGCTCAGTTTACAGATCTTTTGGGTGACGATGTTGATGCGCATAACTGTATTCCGAGAGCCATGGTATTGATGCGCAAGCAACAGTTGGCCCTTGCTGCGCAGCTTCGTGAGAAGAGAAAGAACAGACCTTTATCAAGAACTGAGGAGCGCAAGCAGATGCAGCGTTATGTGAAGTATCAGTCAGCTGCTCATTTTAATGCTCCTTGGACGTGGGACAGGGTTCGGGATTTATCTTTTGATGAGCTCAAGGCACTTTATGAGCGTATGGTTAAGCGTCAGAGTCAACCAATTCCGGAACGATTTATCTACCATCCTCGTGTGGTGACCTCTTCTTCACCTGCTGTCACTACTGGTCCTTCATCTACTCCTACTTCTGGTTCTGCTGCTAGTCCATCAGTTTTTGTTGCTATTTTAGTTGGTACTACTACTTCTCCTTTGGTTGCTCCTTTGGGTTCTTCTGCTGGTACCACCACCACCTTTGCTACTACAACCACCACACATGCTACCACCACCACACATGCTACCACCACCACCTTTGCTACTACAACCACCACAACTGCTACACCTGATATGGTATCCCCATCACCACCGGTTCCTGGACCTCAACCAATTCCTACTTCTGATGCAGCTCCTATTGATCCATTGGGTGGGCAAACTCATGAGTCTACTTCTCCTGCTCCCACTGTTGCTGCTGAGGTACAGGTAAAGGTTGAACCCACACCTAGTGATCCCACACCTAGACGTTCGCTTCGCCAGAAACAAGCTCGACGTGTTCGCCGTGGCAAGTCAGTCCCTTATGAGAAGCGTGATCCTGAGAATTTGATTGATGCCGCTTCTGACAGTGATTCTGATTTGCCTTTGGGAAATGGAAATATTATTGGTTGGATGGTTGAGCGTTCCACAACTCTTCCTGGTGTGGTATCCCATAGAATTACTCTGAGTGATGGGTCTGTGCGTTTGGCTTCGGGTTTGCAGGGTGTGTTATCTTGGGCTGAATCGTATGGATCTTATGGCTTTATATGGATTCGTGGATTCTGGCATGCCTATCCCATGGTTGTGTCTTCATGGCCTGGTCTGCGTATATGGGCTGATCTTAAGCTGATGCTGGATGCACCTCCTCATGCTCCTGTTTCGGGTATATGGAAGGATCAGATGCAATGGGTGATTCAGCGATGGAAATTATATGCGGGGTGTGGTGTGCATATGTTGGAATTAGAATCTGGTCATATGGTTTTTATGCTGACAGACGTGGATTATCCTTTGACGATTTCTTCGATGGAGGCTATGTTGGCTAGTCATTTGCAAATTTCCAATGCTCCATCAGGAAATGAGTCCTCTATGGTGACTGCGTTGGTGGAAGGAATTCAGGCTCGTTTGATAGCCGAGAAGAAGGCTGCTTCTGGTTTGTGATTTGGTTGGGTTGTAAGTGTTTCTGTTTTGTATTTTTGTTCATTTGTTCTTCTTATCATTCTTTTCACCAATATGTCAAGTGATTGGTGAATTTTATTCTTTATAGTTATAAAAAAAACATACTTAAAAAAAATACTTTTTATATAATATCTGCTTATAATTTTAACACATCTTGGCTTTTATACTTGTGAATATGATACCATTTGCTGCTTCATACTATGGGTTCTGGTTTCTAAATTGTGCTTGTGCTGGTTACTGGTTTCACTTGGTGTTGGACTTGGTCCTCACAACAAATGGTCCTCAACTTACCATGTCTAATCGACGAGAAAAAGTTGATTCACCTTGAGGGTACGGCTCCTGGTGCGATTCTCAAATCCGTTGATGGTTGCCAGGTTACCTAAAACTGGATGGTTTTCACTTGCCATAGTCCTGGACTGAAAAGTGGCTAATCCAAGGGGGTACGGCTCTTGGTAAAGATCTTATCAAATCCGTTGATAGCTGTAATAGCTTGCTTAAAGCTATAGGGTTTTCAACTCACCGATGCTTTATTGCTGAGAGTTGGCGAGTCCAGAGGGGTACGGCTTCTGGTAAAGACATATCAAATCCGTTGACAGCTGTGATGGTTTGCCTAAAATCATCAGGGTACTCCCACTCACCATTGATTCACGTTCTAAGAGTTGGGCTGGGTTCTAGTCTCCCAGGGTGATGCTTATTCCACCAGAAAGATTGGCTAGCCCAAGAGCGAGCAGCTACTTGGTAAAGGCTCAACAAATCTGCTCATGTTGCTGAAAAGATTCAACACGATGCTGATTTGTTCCAAGCTTTGGAGAAGCTTCTAGTGTTTCATGTTGCGGCGGTTACTCTGATTCTTATCTTTTTGATGCTGCTTTAGTTTTGCTAATTCAATCCTCGGGCTTTATTTGCACGTTTTCCAGGAAACTTGAACTCAACAGGTCAAATTCAAGTTTAGGGGAGGATTGTTAGGACCATTGTAATAGTTTTATGTAATAGGTAGACTAGGAGGTATGTAGTTCCTCCTGGTCCTGGTAGTAGTAGGAGCAAGTCGAGCTCCTGGTCCTAGTCGAAGTCAAACTTTATTATTTATTTAATATTCTGTTAGGATATGCATGAGATATGTTAGGAACGGATATGCATATCAGTTTTACACGTTTTGTTTAATGTTGTATTAGGGTTTCCTGGTAGTATAAAAGGAACCTTAGGCAGAAGGGTTAGACACACCTTCACCAAACGTAGTTCTAGTCATTATCAATATTAGAAATCCTTAGAAAGGATCAAGTCTTTATGGTTATTCTGTTCTTCTTTATTATATTTGTATTCTACATTCTTATTGTGTATAGAGTCTCTCTGTGGATTGACTTGTGATTACAGAAGTCGTTCACCGTTCCTGACAGGCTGCAAGATCAACATCTAGTAGACCCAACAGAGGAGGTTGCTCAACGGATCCAAGCCGAGATTGATGAAGCTGAAAGGGCTGCGGCGGCGGCGCTACAACAGCAGAGGCGTGAGCAAGTTCAGCACGATGCAATGCATTGGAGTGATAGTGATTGGATGCAGGCATTGACGATTCTTACCAGGGATTATGCCCAGTTCACTGATCTTTTGGGTGACGATGTGGATGAGCATAACTGTATTCCAAGAGCCATGGTGTTGATGCGCAAGCAACAGTTGGCTCTTGCTGCATAGCTTCGTGAGAAGAGAAAGAACAGACCTTTATCCAGAACTGAGGAGCGAAAGCAGATGCAGCGATATGTGAAGTATCAATCGGCTGCTTATTTTCAGGCTAGTTGGAAATGGGACAGGGTTCGGGCTTTGACTTTTGATGAGCTCAAGGCACTCTATGAACGTATGGTCAAGCGTCAGAGTCAACCCATTCCGGAACGATTTATCTACCGTCCCCCTCCTCGTGTGGTGACCACTTCTTCTCCTGCTGTTTCTACTGGTCCTTCATCTGATCCTACTCCTGGTTCTGCTGCTACTCCATTGGTTTTTGTTGCTACTTCAGTTGGTACCACTACTTCTCCTTTGGTTGCTCCTTTGGGTTCTTCTTCCGGTCCTGCTACAACCACCACACATGCTACCACCACCACCTTTGCTACCACAACAACTACCACTGCTACACCTGATCTACCATCCTCGTCACCACCGGTTCCTGGAACTCAACCTATTCCTACTTCTAGTGCAGCTCCTATTGATCCCTTGGGTGGGCAAACTCATGAGTCTACTTCTCCTGCTCCCACTGTTGCTGCTGAGGTACAGGTAAAGGTTGAACCCACACCAAGTGATTCCACACCTAGACGTTCGCTTCGCCAGAAATTAGCTCGACGTGTTCGACGTGGCAAGACGGTCCCTTATGAGAAGCGTGATCCTGAGAATTTGATTGATGCAGCTTCTGACAGTGATTCTAATTTGCCTTTGGGAAATGGGCATATTACTGGTTGGACGGTTGAGCGTTCCACAACTCTTCCTGGTATGGTATCCCATAGAATTACTCTTAGTGATGGGTCTGTGCGGTTAGCTTCGGGTTTGCAGGGTGTTTTGTCTTGGGCTGATCGTATGGATCTTATGGCTTTATATGGATTTGTGGATTCTGGCATGCCTTTTGATCCCATGGTTGTGTCTTCCTGGCCTGGTCTGCGCATTTGGGCTGATCTTAAGCCGATGCTTGATGCACCTCCTCATGCTCCTGTTTCTGGTATATGGAAGGATCAGATGCAATGGGTGATTCAGCGATGGAAGTTATATGCGGGATGTGGTGTGCATATGTTGGAGTTGGAATCTGGTCATATGGTTTTCATGCTCACAAATGTGGATTATCCTTTGACGATTTCTTCGATGGAGGCTATGTTGGCTAGTCACTTGCAAATTTCCAATGCTCCATCAGGGAATGAGTCTTCTATGGCAACTGCGTTGGTGGAAGGAATTCAGGCTCGTTTGCTAGCAGATAAGAAGGCTGCTTCTGGTCTGTGATTTGGTTGGGTTGTAAGTGTTTCTGTTTTGTATTTTTTGTTCATTTGTTCTTATTATCATTCTTTTCACCAATATGTAAAGTGATTGGTGAATTTCATTCTTTATAGTTAAAAAAAAGAATGAAAGATTCAAATAATTAAAAAAAAATAAAAAATAAAAAAACATATTCTTTTTATATAATATCTGCTTATACTTTTAACACATCTTGAATTTTATACTTGTAAATATGATACCATTTGCTGCCTCACACTATGGGTTCTGGTTACTGATTTGTGATTGTGCTGGTTACTGGTTTCACCTGGTGTTGGACTTGGTCCACACAACAAATGGTCCTCAACTCACCATGTCTCATCGACAAGAAAGAGTTGATTCACCTTGAGGGTACGGCTCCTGGTGCGATTCTCAAATCTGTTGATAGTTGTCAGGTTACCCAAAACTGGATGGTTTTCACTTGCCATGGTCCTGGACTGAAAAGTGGCTAATCCAAGGGGGTACGGCTCTTGGTAAAGATTTTATCAAATCCGTTGATAGCTGTAATAGCTTGCTTAAAGCTATAGGGTTTTCAACTCACCGATGCTTCATTGCTGAGAGTTGGCGAGTCCAGAGGGGTACGGCTTCTGGTAAAGACATATCAAATCCGTTGACGGCTGTGATGGTTTGCCTAAAATCATCAGGGTACCCCCACTCACCATTGATTCACGTTCTAAGAGTTGGGTTGGGTTCTAGTCTCCCAGGGTGATGCTTATTCCACCAGAAAGACTGGCTAGCCCAAGAGCGAGCAGCTACTTGGTAAAGGCTCATCAAATCTGCTCCTGTTGCTGAAATATTCAACACGATGCTGATTTGTTCCAAGCTTTGAAGAAGCTTCTAGTGTTTCATGTTGCGGCAGTTCTTCTGACTCTTATCTTGCTGATGCTGCTATTAGTTTTGCTGATTCAATCCTCGGGCTTTATTTGCACGTTTTCCAGGAAACTTGAACTCAACAGGTCAAATTCAAGTTTAAGGGAGGATTGTTAGGACCATTGTAATAGTTAAATGTAATAGGTAGACTAGGAGGTATGTAGTTCCTCCTGGTCCTAGTAGTAGTAGGAGCAAGTCGTGCTCCTGGTCCTGGTCAAAGTCAAACTTTATTATTTGTTTATTATTCTGTTAGGATATGCATAAGATATGTTAGGAAAGGATATGCATATCAGTTTTACACGTTTTGTTTAATGCTGTATTAGGGTTTACTTGTAGTATAAAAGGAACCTTAGGTATTAGGGTTAGACACACCTTCACCAAACGTAGTTCTAGTTATTATCAATATTAGAAATCCTTAGAAAGGATCAAGTCTTTATAGTTATTCTGTTCTTCTTTATTATATTTGTATTCTGCATTCATATTGTGTATAGAGTCTCTCTGTGGATTGACTTGTGATTACAGAAGTCATTCACCGTTCCTGACAGGCTGCAAGATCTACATCTAGTAGACCCAACAGAGCCTGTGATGGACGACTACACATGCACACTTGTCATATCTGATGGTTGCCACGTAAAAAATTCCAGGTTTCTTCTGAGGAGGGAGCATAGTTGTGTCCGCCCCTTCTCAGATAAGGTTCCTCTAATGGCTATTTCCTGGCCCGGATAGTGCGAATGTATAGCTATGCTGGAGTAAGGCTGAGCATTTAGACCGTTAGACCGGACCGGACCGGAAAACCGAACCGGACCGGACCGACCCGGACCGGACCGAGCAAATTCGGTCCGGTCCTCGGTCCGTGATTTTGGAACATTTCGGTCCTCGGTCCGGTCGGTCCGGTCCGGTCCGGTTCGGTCTTACCAAAAATTCTTTTATTTTGCCTAATTTGGACCGGACCGGACAAGACCGGACCGACCCGGACCGGACCGGACCATTTCGGTCCGGTCTCGGTCCGGGGTTTTGGACCAATTCGGTCCTCGGTCCGGTCCGGTTTTGGTCGGTCCGGTCCGGTCTGGGTCTGCTGCTCAGCCCTATGCTGGAGTTCTTTGGTGAGCCATTGGCTTCACTTGGGTTTTCTTTAGGGGTAGTTTCCACGGGTGTAAATTTTATTAATATTAGGGTAGTATTGTTACCACCCCACCCTTCTTTGGGAACTTGAGCATTCAATGAGTCGTGGATGCCTGATTCTCCCGTGTTCCTAGTCTTTCGATGATCTTACTGTACGGTGATGGCGATCTCACTATCAGGAAGTTCATCCATGCCCTTGTCGAGTGTTTTGTGTCACCAATTGTTACTAATAGTCTTATTTGTCCTAGGGTCCATATAACCTCTCCATTGAAGCTAGTCAAGTGTATGGTGGCCGAAACCATATGACTTTTTACCTCAGGCGAGAGCCTGTTGAAGCAGTGTTTGTATAATATTTCAGACGCGAAACCCCCGTCTACGTACATGATATGTATTGCATGTCCCACAATTTCTGGCTCAGTGACTAATGGCCCTTCATGCTCCTTACGGTTAATATTGGAAATTTGATTTCTCTGTCACGAGAAAATCTCTGAGTTGTTTTTTGCCTAGTTACTCTCTGACATGGTTGGATCATATAGATAGTCGTGGCTTTGTCCTTTATTAGGGCTTCTTTTTTCTGGCCTTTTTTTTCTCCTTCATCTCTTTGATCAAGTGAGACAGCTTCCCAGCTCGTACCATTTCTTCAATTTGCTTTTTTAATTGCACGTACTCGTCCGTGTTATGCCCCTTCTCTCCTTGAAAGTCGATCAGGTGAGACAGCTTCCCAGCTCGTACCATTTCTTCAATTTGCTTTTTTAATTGCACGCACTCGTCCATGTTATGCCCCTTCTCTCCTTAAAAGTCGCATAATTTATTGTTGCTTCTTTTTTCCATTGGGTCAACAACAGAGGTGGCGGTTTGAACTTTCCATGTTCAGCTGCAAGGATTTCCTTGGGTGTCTTACTTGGGAGGGTAAACTAGTTAGATCCCCGTTCGTCCTTCTGCTAACCCTGGAAGTCAGTCTTTCGGTCGGACGCCTGTCGTCTAGACTGGTCATGTCCCTTCCAGGACGATTGGCCCTTTTTTGGAAGCAACAACTATTTCTCCACGTATGAAGGTTGTGCCGATAGTCATCATCTCATCCACGGTTTTTGAGATGTGATCAATTAGACGCTTTGTCAACTCGGGTTATTAACTCCATGCATGAACCCTGAGATTCACATGCATTCTGGAGCTCCCTTCACTTGTCCCATTTCAGCTTTGAACCGTTCCATGAGCTCTTTGATGGTATTCGTATCTCTCTGGTTGATGTTGTGAATTTCTACTAGGTCTTTGATGTACTTTTTCTGCTCCATGAAGTGAGACAAAAAGACTTTTTCAGGTCCGTGAATCCATCAATGCTTTCCGGGGGTAGGTTATCAAACCATACTCTTGTTGGCCCTATTAAGGTGGATTGAACATGTGACACCACGTAGTTGTCGCCCATCTTTTCACCATCATCACGACTTGGAAGACCTTTAATTGATCCTTAGTATCTCATGTTCTGTCATAGGTTTTGACGTTGTTAGGCATTCATGTCTTCTTTGTACATTCAAAGTTCCTAATTCGTAGGGTGAAGGGGTCTACCTCTTCGCATAACGAGGGTCGCGACAAGTCTTCCTTTTCGCCCCTTGGTTTCTTCGTTTTTGACTTCCAGTGCCTCCCGCTACGACGGCTCTTTGAGATACAGGATATCAGAGACAAATTTCTCTCGTTCTCTTCCTTCGGGATGAATGAGAGCCACTTTATGATCTTTTATCACCACGAGAGTGATCCCTGCTACGAGAGCGACCTCTGGAACTCCTTCGACTGGATTATGTATGTCGTTGAGCCTCTCGAATGGACTTCTCCTATCGTGGACTAGGCGGTCGAAAACATTCCGTTCATCTGTTCTTGAGCGATCGCGTGCCTTGGGCCTCTCCCGTTCCTTACAACGGTGTTTTTTCGTGAGGGTCCTAACGCGAGGTTCCAAAACCTTAGAGGTCAAGCCTAGCCCTGACTTTTTCACGCTTCTCCTGACGCATTTTTTCGATTATAACTGGCAAGATATGATCGTAGTTCTCCTCACATAAGTCCCGTATGGCTGCATCGGGTGCAACATCCGCATCTTTCGTAACCACGTCTTGCTTTTTCTAGTTTTTTTACAGTATTAACAACAATGTTTTAAACCCCAGTTTTTTACTTGACCCGGTCTAGTGACCGGTTTAAGGTTCAACCAGTTGAACAACCGCTCAACCCGGTTCTATACATATGTATACATTATTTTATATTTAATGTGTAATATTATATCATCTTATAACTTATCTTCTGTTCAACCAAATCGATGAAAAATTTGTATTCTTTATTCATGGCTTTTAGTTTTATATTTATAATATTATAGCAAAAATAATTAATTTATGACTACGATTTGTAATAACATAATAAAACAATATTAGTTAATTTTTTAAGTTAGTTTTGACTTTATTCTAACTAACATTAATCGCTATCATTTCAAAGGGGAATCATAACTATCGATCGAGCGACCAGTCCAAGAGGCAATCAGGTAGTCAAGGCAACCACGGCAGCGGGAGGAACTCGGATTACAAAAGCCAGAATAAAGGAGGGCGTCCGGATGACAAATTCACCCCTCTAAAGATGACTTACCGAGATATCTTGTTGACGGAAGGGGCAAACTTCCCAAGGCCTCCCCCAATGACAACCCCAGCTGACTGCCGTCAAAGGAATCGCTTCTGCGAATTACCCAATGACAAGGGTCACGACACGGAAGAGTGCATCCAGCTCAAGAAGCACATAGAGTCGCTGATTAAATCAGGCAAACTCAAACACCTGGTCAAGGATTGGAAGGATGGGAAGGATAACAAAAAGTATGATAAGAAGGAATCCCAAAAGGAAAAGCCTTCAACCATATATATGATCCAATCGTGGCAGCACCGCACAAAGCAGAAAGTTAGTAAAAATATTTCACGAGGTAGAGAGATCTCGTTCCCTCCTATTACGGCGAGCAGCGTGGCCGATGCACCTCTCACAATCGAGGTAAGCATTAGAACCCACAACGTTCGTCGTATGTATGTGGTTGGAGGATCATCGACGGAAGTACTCTACGAATATTGATTCGTACAGCTACGACCAGAGATCAAAAGCCAATTAGTGCCGGCCACGTCGCCGCTCATTGGCTTTAGTGGAGACACTATCTGGACAATATGACAACTACATCTACTGGTAACCATTGGGGATAAACAGCATTCCACCACGGCGTGGATGAACTTCATGGTGATACGTTCACACTCTTCGTACAATGGTATTATTGGAAGACCAGGCATCCTAGCCATACGGGCAGTCCCATCCACGGCTCACGGCATGATTAAATTCCCAGTTGAAGGGGGAATTGTTACTATTTACAATTCGATCACACCGGCATCCTAGTGCCACGCCGTGACAACACCAGTTCAGCCAGTTCCCATAAAGGAAGGATCACCACCCCCTAATTGGAAGGTGGTAATCCACCCCGACTACCCGGAGCAAGAGGTAGCCATAGGGGGAACGCTATCGGAAAAAGGGAAGAAGGCCATGTGCTCTCTCCAAAAGACAAACCTTGATATATTCGTGTGGGAGTCAAAGCATATGACGGGCGTGTCGTGCTCGATAGCAGAACATAGGCTTCAATCCGCCCAGGAAATCCTCCCGTTAAGCAAAAGAAGCACGGTCAAGCACCAGAACGCATCCAGGTAATACTGGACGAGGTACAAAAGCTGGTGGACGCAGGAATTATGCGCGAGGTATATTACCATGAATGGTTACCAATCCGGTCATGGTCAAGAAGCATGACGGGAGCTGTCTCATGTGTGTGGACTTCACATACTTGAACAAAGCTTGTCCGCAAGACTGCTATCCGTTACCAGAAATTGATTGGAAGGTGGAATCCTTATGCAAATACCCTTTCAAATTTTTTTTGGATGCGTACAAAAGATACCATCAGATCCAGATGGCGGAGGAAGACGAGGAGAAGACGGCGTTCCATACTAGTCAGGGCGTGTATTGTTACACAAAAATGTCGTTCGGACTGAAGAACGCCGGTGCGACATATCAGCGACTTGTTGATAAAGCCTTCGACTCACAGATAGGCCGTAAACTTGAGGTCTATGTTGACGACTTGGTCATCAAGAGCCATACGGAGGAAGCACTTCTCTGTGATATCCAGGAGACGTTCGACACGTTGAAGAATCAACATGAAACTGAATCCAAAGAAGTGCACGTTTGGAGCAACCGAAAGAATGTTCCTTGGGTATATGATTAATCCAAACGACATTAAACCTTGTTCGGAGAAGACGGACACCATGATACAGCTACCATCCCCTCAGACACTCAAGGAGGTACAATCACTCAATGGAAAGCTGGTCGGGCTTAATAGGTTCTTGTCAAAGTCCGCAGAGAAGTCTCTTCCTTTGTTTAAGACACTCAAGAAGTGCTTAAAGAAAGGAGACTTTCACTGGACAAAAGAGGTGGAGGAAGCCTTTGGGAAGCTCAAACAACATCTCGCGGCTCTTCCCATGCTAGTTGCACCCCGGCCTAAGGAGGAGCTAATTATGTATCGGTCTGCTACGTACGGAGCAATCAGCGCAGTCCTTATGACTGATCGGGATTCATTCCAGACTCCGGTTTACTTCATAAGTAGAGCCTTACAAGGGCTGGAGTTGAATTATTCATCAATGGAGAAATTGGTTTTGTCACTGGTTTACGCCGCGAAAAGGCTGCGCTGGTACTTCCAGGCACACCCAATTGTGGTTATCACTGATCAACCAATAAAACAGATCATCTCTAAACCGGACGTGGTCGGGAGATTACAGAAGTGGAGCGTCCTACTAGGAGAACATAACATCTCTTATAGACCAAGGACAGCCGTCAAGGGCCAAATTTTGGCAGACTTCCTAATTGAGAAACCTGAGGAGGAGGAATCAATGGTGCAAAGAGAAGAAATTCCAACAGAACCATGGGTTTTGTTTACTGACGGATCTTCTTGCACAGACGAATTAGGAGCCGGCCTCATTCTCACGAATCCGGAAGGAATGGAATTTACCTACGCCTTGTGCTTTGAGTTCACGGGCATGAATAATGAGGCAGAATATGAAGCATTGATTGCGGGTTTAAATATCACCGCTAGGATGGGAGTTCGCAACCTTGAGGCCTATGTGGACTCACGGCTTGTCGCGAATCACATCCTAGGTGGGTACGTAGCTAAGGAGGATAACATGATCCAGTACTTGGAAAAAGTCAAGTCACTCATCGCCGTTTTTTGAAAGTTTTCCATCAAGCAAGTACCATGAGGCGAGAACAAGAAGGAAGATGCTCTTAGCAAGATTGCGTCAACAAGCTTCGCCCATTTATCCAAGCAAGTGTTGGTTGAAATACTCAAGGAAAAGTCCATTACAGGGGGAGACATCGTGACCATAGTTGAAGAAGAGGGACCTACATGGATGACCCCGATCATCAACTATCTAACTAACCTTCCGGAGGACGAAAAGGCGGCGCGGCATATCAAAAGGAAGTCACAACATTTCGAACTCCGAGATGGTGTTCTATACAAGCGTTCCTTCCTACAGTCGTGGCTGCGATGCGTCGGGCCGCGCCAGGCAAGCTATGTGATTAGTGAGATACATGAAGGGTCGTGCGGCATTCACGCAGGCCCCAGATCAGTAGTGGCACGAGCTTTACGCACAGGGTACTATTGGCCGACTATGCATCGGGACGCACGAGACATGATTCTTAAATGCAGTGATTGCCAAGTACACAGGCCGGTACCGCGGCATCCACAGTAGGAACTAACACCAATCACATCCCCATGGCCATTCTATAAGTGGGGGATTGATATCGCAGGCCTTTTTCCTATTGCCGCAGGGGGCGTTAAGTTCTTGATTATGGCTATGGACTATTTTACTCGTTGGATAGAAGCTAAGGCGGTCAAAACGATCACGGGCAAACAGGTAAAAAATTTTGTTTGGGAAAATATTGTGTGCCGCTTTGGTTTGACAGGCGAGATCATCTCGGATAACGGAAAGCAGTTCGCGGATAATCCATTCAAGAATTGGTATGCGGCGTTGAACATCACACGACGTTTCGCATCAGTTAAACATCCACAGACTAATGGTCTCGTAGAACGGGCAAATAGAAGCCTGGGTGAGGGTATAAAAGCATGCTTGGATGAAAGAAGCGCCAAGTGGGTGGGTGAACTGCCGCATGTCCTATGGGCACACAGGACAATGATCAAAACAGCTAATGGGGACACTCCATTCATGTTGGCCTACGGAACCGAGGCTATTATCCCAGCAGAAATTAGGATGACAACAATCCGCACTGCGGAGGTCAACGTCGTCACAAACGATGAGCAACTCCAGGTCAATCTAGACTTGTTAGAGGAGAAACGAGAGATAGCAGCCATCAATGAGGCCAAGTCTAAGGCATGTATGAAAGCTTATTACGATTCCAAAGTCAAGGGTGTTTCCTTCCGACCGGGGGATTTTGTTTATCGTGCTAACGAAGCAAGTCGCGCGGAGAACACGGGGAAACTTGGTCCAAAGTGGGAAGGGCCGTATGAGGTCACGGAAGCTTTGGGACTAGGTGCATACAAGTTGCGTGATATGGATGGCCGTGACCTAGACCGTACATGGAATATTTGCAACCTTAAAAGAGGCTACCTCTGAAAGGGCTACGGCCTCCGCATGGACACTTCGTTGTGGTCAGCTTCAATGAAGATCCATGTATTTTTTGTTTTCATGCTTTCTAGGTTCTATTTGTCTTAGGATTTTAATTCTATCAAAAAAATCGTAACCGTTCTAATAAAATGCCGTGGTGCCTAGCTAGCTCCATGGTCTGTTCTTGTGCAAATTATTGTCTTATGTTTTTTAGATTTATTTGTTATTTCCCTAGTATGTTATTACTTGTTCATATGCATTCATTCAAGCCGTACATGTACAATTAGCTCCCATGCGGGGTAAGAGGATTAAGTGAACCTAATAATTCAACTTGTCGCATAAGAGGGATGCAACCCCAGTGACGCGGATCATGTATCCTTACTAGACACCTTTTTTACAAGACGTTGTAATAAGTTTCCGCATGTCGTACTTACGTAGTGCCGGACATGATAAAGACACACGGTGCACGTCTAGTAAATTATAGACTTAAGTTTTATCCTTATTCAGTCGTGACACGTCACGCAAACAGATACATGATATCTAAGGAATAATAACAAGTTTCAATATAAATACACAAAATTGCCGTGAACACCACGGACGCATACATATGATATTCTAAAGTGTTTACACATAGAGTTACGAATTCAAGCCGTGTACATACACGGACGAATAAATACAAGGTTGTGCAAATGTTTACAACAGTTAACCTACAAAGGAGGCAGGAAATCTTCTACTTCTTTCTTCCCTTCGGCTATCATAGCACGGAGGGCTTCTCCACGAGCGTCGTTTCCACTCTGGGCCCTGGCTAAGTTAGCTTCCAACGCCTCTGCTAGTATCCTTTCACCTTTCACGACCTTCAGACTGGCGTCATATATTGGCAGAGTAAGCTGGATTGGGTCTGGTGTAAGCTTCGCCATGATGTCCTTGTTGGAGGCGTCCTTTAGAGCTTCAAGGTCATCCAGGTAGGGGTACTGCATATCTCCAAGAGCGGCCATAGATGCAATCATTTTTGCCTCCGCCTCGGGGTTATGATAGGCATGCTTAGAGATGTCTTCTTTTATGCTTATCAGTTCCGCTGCCTTGGTCAACCACTCATGCCTGCCATGGTCAATGCCGTCTGACACGACATCCATGAAGGCCTGCACAAACTGTGGAGCCTCCATTACCCTTGTCACGGCTAGGCGCATCCCTTGGCCCACCATCCACCTACGACCAGTAATGGTCGTAAGCAGTGGGGGCACAGTACTTCAGCGCATTCTGTTGCCAGCACGTTCAGTTCTCGCTCCACCTCAGCTGTTCGCTCCTCCATGACAGCTCGCTCCTTGATAAATTCTTCCTTCAGCGTGTCACGCTCTTCTGCCAGGGCGGATGCTTGGTCCACTGTGGTTTTGGTGGCGGCTTCAGCTGTGGATACCTATGAACAATACTTGGATTACTACAAAGAAAGACATGGATATTACACATACAAATTGGTATACAAAACGGTGCTTACCTTGCTTTTGGCCACCTCAAGGAGAGCTTCCAACTCAGCAATGCGCTCTTCACAGACGTTGGCATGGCTTGTTTGTTCTTTTATTGTCGCCTCAACCATGACCAAGCCCGCCTGCAGGGAGCTAATTGTCTTTTCATGTTTCACTACAAGCTCTTCCCTGCGAGTTATTCTCTTTTCGGGGCGACGAGCGTAGGCCAAGGACTCTTCCAGCCGGCGCCACAAGGATGACCCCAGTGTTACCTGATGCGCCGTGGCTACGTTGAACTGCTTAAGAAGGAACAAGTGGTTCATTTCGTCTAGGTCTTGGGCTAAGGCAGGAGGAGTCAAGTGATCCACGAACTCCTTACACTCGGACTCTGCCTCTAGTCTTGTTAGGCTGGACAAGTTCCAGGTCAGGCGAAGGTTGGTGTCCGGACCCTCGGCGCGAGGCTCCTCTTCGTGAGCCGGGGGAGGTGATGGGGGCATAATGGATATCATGGGAGAAGGTTCTCTCTCTACTTCCTTCTTTTGTGCCACTATGGAAGGATCCACCCTGTTATTTAACAAACACTTATGAGTTTTGTGGTATCATGGGGGAAGAAAATATTATGAAGTATAACAAAAGGTACTTATGTCGCATCTATTACCGGCTCCGTGATAGTGGGAGCTACGGCGCTCACTGGTGTTGCCTTCCATACATGTGTATCTACTTGCGACGGGGGGTTGTCCTGCGGCAGTGTGGTGCTGCTCCCTTCTTGGAATTGAGGATGGTCTTTCCTTAACTTCTTGGGGGCGTGTTGTGTTCCCCCGCCTCCACTTCTGCATTCCTCACCACCCTCCTGGTGGATTTGCGCTTCTTAGATGCAGGTTTTGGCTGTTGGGAGGATCCAGCCTCCTGCGCCACTTCCTTCTCTCCTTCATCGTCATCACCAACCATGCGGTTGATGGACGGATCTGTGGGTTGTTTTTCACCTTGGATGGAGGCGGCATTCTCCAGTAGCAGCTCGCCGCCATCTTCATTGGTAAAGTCCAGCGGCGACTTCTGGATCACTGGTTCCTGCTCATCAGACCACGGCTCAGTTGTTTCTTCCAGTGCGATCGTCATGCCGGCTGTGGCAACTAGTAAGGGGGCTCGCCCTCTTTCAGGGGTCGAGATCCCTCGAACCTTGCTTGGGTCACCCTGACGTAGTAGTCCAAACAGCTTCATCTCTACAAACATAAGCAACCATATAGGTTAGTATGATTCCAAGCATTATTGTTATAACTATATGCATATTCATGTATAAGGGATACCTACCCTGTCTACGTTCGGTCAGAAAGCACGGATATCTATCCTTTGTCCCAAAATAATTGCGGCTGATCCCTATTAAGCATAGGAAGTGCTCCGGCAGACCCTTATGGAAATCAGTGCGATGGGTGTCTAATGTTTTCACATCACGGCTGCTATAATCCTTGGATGAGGGTGGGTAATCAAAGCGTACTTTTGTTTTCAGAACAAAAGTGGTAGGGAACACCTTGGCATCTACGAAAAAGTAGTGGTCGTACCACTTCTTAAGGGAATCTAGGGGTTTCCTATAAGTCATGGGGGCGGTTGTGGATCGTGTTTTAAATGATAGCCACCCATTCACCATTTGGGGGGCGTAGAAAACCCTAAATAAACTAACAGTAGGGGAAACCTCACAAGCATGGCAGGTAACCTCAAATTGGTTAACCTTGCACGCCCCTATACAGTGGAGCTGGGTTATATGGAAGTCATAATACATTATCACATCTACAAGAAACTTAGATAGTGGGATGCGGTAGTTTGCCGAGTCAAATAGGCGCGTGTACACGCCTATTTTCCCAGCAGGGGCGTCCGTGATAGCTTCTCCGTCACCTGGATAGGTGGGGTTTACGCTCTCAGGGATGTAATATTCGGACAAAAAGTCCATATATTTCTCCACGGGCATCACATTAAGAACGTCCGTGATCACAGGATTATCTTTCACCATGATTTATAAATGAGAGTAGAAAGGCGCGGTGGTCTAACCTGGTGTGATGGATTTCCGTGGATAAAGAAGGAGAAGAAGTGAAGGATTGAGCAAATGTATAACAATGGCGGAAATGGAGTTGTTAACTGTGTGTTCACACAGTTACACGCACCAACTCTTTAATAGGGTTGCCTCGAGTTACGAGGTGCTATGGATGTTTGCCACGTGTAAACCACTACGCCTATCTAATGGATGGGATTTTTGACACTTCTGAAACGTCAGAGGGACCTACGGGTCACTTCTTGACAGTTTTACGTGGCTCAAGAATGGGCCTGTCTGGTGCACTTTTGTAGACAAAACGTCCGAATAATGACTACTATTAATGTATTCATTAATGTTGTCTCGGCCGGCCTTTTTTGGAGTGCGGCTATGTTTGCGACAGCGATATATAAAGGATATTGATTAGTCTAGAGGTTACGCCTACGGGTGTAACAACTAGACTGGGGGGGACATGATGACGTATAGTCCCCAACCGGGTCATGAACCCGGCCCACGGGTACTACCCGCATCTGATCCATCAAGAATGAGTTAGATTAATGTCATTTGAGCTTATGGGCTTGAATGAACAGTGTCCGCATAAGATGTGTGTGGCCCACGGCCCGGTACGGCCGGTACAGGGTTAGACATAATCACAATCTTATCAGGATTGGGATTTGCCTCAAATTATAGGATATACACTCACCATAATTAGAAGATAACAATCAAGCTAATTATGGTGATTATCTTGTACTTGGGGCCGAAGTAACAGTGACAGCCCATTAGGGTTTCACTACCTATATAAGGAACCCCTAAGGATTCCACAAAGGTATCACATTCTTAATACTCTCAAACTACAGCCGATTTTTAACCCTAAATCGATTACTTACTCTCACGTCGGAGTCTAATCGTGGGATACATTCTCACGGTAAGCCTAACGCGTGTTGTTTTAGTGTGTAGGATCTCAAAAAGTTATTCACTTGGTGCAAGAGCCGGAGCACAGCCTACCCAGATTAAGCTTAATTCGGGTCAAGCAAGGATCATCCAACTTTTGTATCAACAGTCCATACTATACGTCATTATATATGCTTACGAGCAGAAACAGCCAAAAAACCATCAGAAACCAAGCACCATTCCATCCATCCTTATTATCCGATGTCGTGATATCTTGAATCGTAGCCTTTAAATATTCGAATCGGCTAGACTCCGCACCATCTCTTAGATCCCTCATGAGAACAATAGTCTAATAAAAAATATTAGAGTAAAATGTAGATATCATCATTGTGGTTTCTCAAATTTGCAGATATGGTCATCGGTATTTTAAAAATGTAGGCGGCCTCCCTATGAGGAAACCTTTGTTCCTTTTTCGTCACTTGACCAAACGCATGTTAAAAGTTGTCTGTTCCTGTTTTTTCACAAGGGCAAACCTGTCTTTTCCCATCTCCATCTTCTCTTGTAGACGATGCCCAAGCCTATAGGCTTAGGGCCCATCAAGTTTAGGATTAGGGTAGATCGTTTACAAAGCTATGTATTTATTATAAATCAATATGAAATCTTTATTATGTAATCACACAATCAATCAGTATTAGTATCTTTGTTATACATAACTTTGTATACAAGCTACCCTAACCCTAAACCTGATGGACCCTAAGCCTATAGGCTTGGGCCTCGTCTAACATCTCCAACACACTTTTTAACTTTCTCATTTTCATCATTCTTTTAACTTTCTCATCTTCATCCTTTACTTCTACATCATCTTCCTCCTCTCTACCCCCACCACCAAATCAAACCCAGATCCAATAATGTAAAGTATGTACGGTACATCCACAATATCCAACTACTCTAACCGATACATCCCCTAGGCACAACAACACTAATCCTATCCTATCTCCATACTAACATCAACTCGAAATTAAAAAAAAAACAGTACAAGATATCAGTTCTTTCTTTAGTGCTACAAAAATCAAGACCTTTAAAGATCCTCATATTCGAAAAAAGGAGTCATCACAGATCTGTTAATCTCTTCATTTGGTTCGATTCAAAATTTAATGGAATTAGTTAAAACGCTTTACGTATAAAACAAATAAACTTGGCTATAAATGAATGGCAAAAACGAACACGGAATTATCTTGGCTATAAATAAGTGGTGTACCTTTTGATTTTGACCCTTCATTAATGAGGTCTTTTATGACTTATGTTTCTTTACTATACCTCTTGAATTATTGAACTACAAAGATTAAATTATTATTAAGATATATAGATCATATATTACACAGTTGCACATCAGCTACCAGTATAACTTCAATAAAAATTTATTGTCTTTTTTCTAACAACACTCGCTACGCAGATTTCAACAGATTATAAATTATTTATATTATTCAAGTGTGAAAGTTGAAAATCTTGAACCTCTGTGGATGGAGGGAGTGTGATGGTAGTGAGATGGAAAGGATGAAGATGAGAAGGTTAAAAAAAATGTGTTGAAGAAGATATAAATGGGAAAAGACATATTTGCACTTTTGAAAAAAAAGCAGGTACCAGTCAACTTTTAACATGTGTTTGGTAAGTGACGGAATTAGAACAAAAATTTTCTTACAGGAAAGTCGACTGCACTTTCAAAATACCCATAAATATATCTGCAAATTTGAGAAACCACAATAATAATATATGCATTTTATTCAAAATATTAATAAAGTGCGTCACCTTACATTTCTTATCTTCATCTAATGAATAAACAAAGTGAATAACACTTTTAATGGACTATCCCCGCACAATGCTCATCTCAAAAACTAATATTTGTTCCATTTCCAATAGAAGGTTACATGCAACAAGTATATAAACACATTTTCTTTGGAGTTGGTATATCGAATTAACAAATAACCTTTTATAGACTTAGGTTCGAAGCTAAAATCCTCCTGCCCCCGGTACGTCCATCTTGCCCATGAATGCCCCTAATCACTTTAGCCTATAAATCATTAGGATTGCATCGAAATTTCCAAATCCATTTAAACAAAAGAGACATGTTGCGGGTTGAGAACTTGATAATTAGTTAATTTATTTTGTTACTTAATACATATTCGATTTAAACAAGGCAAACTTAGACATTACTTTTCTCTCAAGTAAATGAGACTTGTTCACTCCTATTTGAATCTATATACTAAGTATGAACTGTTAAAAAGTTATCATGACTATACTAAGTATCGTTTGACAAAATATCCACCCATAAAAATACAAAAATACATCAACACCACTATTATCAGTTTTTGGTTATGTGTCAAATGTTTGGTAAGATTCCCACCAATGAATATCATGCTAAAAACCAAAAGCACCTCAATTATTTTAAAACTCAAATACGAAGAATGCAACAAGAAGGAACTTGTGACAATGGATGACTTCACCTCTACACTAACAAGATACTAAACATACTTAAATATTTATAGCTTAATTGAATAATCAATCATTGTTTGAAGACAAACTTTACTTTTTATGCCAAAAGTACATTTTATCTATAGAAAATAACCGACCACCATCGAATGATTTAGTGGTAATTTTCTTAGATTTTATACATTTTGAAAGTAGAAAAAAGGTCGAAAACAGTCACGAGATTAACCAGATGATGTCGTTCAAATTTGAGTAAAAAATGTTCGACTTTCCCAAAAGGCCCGAAGATATTTAAAAAAAAACACTATGTGTACTAACACAAAAATAATCATAATAGTAATCATCTTATAAAGGCTTAAAGCCATAAACAGATATAATTAAAGCCTAAAACTCTTTTCTCATCTTGTATTTTTTATTTCAATTTTGTAGATGTTCAAAAAAGTCTATACAATAATTTGCTTGGTTTACACTAACTTTTATAACTCAAAAAAGTACAAAAGAGGCTTAATACAAAATGATTTACTCATTAATCAAAGATCAATGTGATGTGACAGCCATTATCAATATATTAGTACTATTAATTGTTTTTAAACATTTTTAATGTTGGTATAATTTTGTTTATCAATTAAGCACTTTTCCAACTTGCCTTCTAGTTTTTAAACCAAGAGATATATATGGTTTTTTTCTATACCTGATTTCTGACTCGACATTACGAGTCGACTAATCCCAGGGCGACTATCTTTTTGGATAGCCCGGAGTCATCGCAGGTGAACCTCCGTAGCCACCCCTAAATGTACACACCTAGAGAGGTTTGAATAAGATATGTTTTGATGGTAACACATGGTAATAATCACCATAAAAGAATAGAACATTATTGTGCTGTTCCAATATTCTAGATAACAAAAGTAAAAATTTCATAAGAAACGCAAAACTTGTTGATATCCAACATATTTCGGCTCTTAATCTGCGTTTATTCGATCCACAAAATCTTCTTCTGGTTGTCGCTGCCTACTAAATATGTCGTCAAAGTGTATTATTTTGCTTGGAGTTTGTTGTTCCATTTCTATTCTTCGGTATAGTCCTACCCTAATTCTGTCCTACAACTTGGTATCTTGTTATAAACATCTGCGCTATGAACTCCAGTTCATGAACTTCTTAACCTCGTCGTACAGAACCAAGACCGCGGCGGCTCCTGTACTCCTAAACATATTTGAAAGGGCCCCTCGATAAAACGACGGAAACCCTTCTGTTGTATAGATTGTTTTCCAGCAATCCAACGTGTTTCTATACATATGTCTGTCGGTTCCTGACTGCATCATCATTCGTCTTCTTACAGTATCCATTGGGTACGATAAAAGCCCAGCAGATGTTGTCACAGCTTGAGCTACAATCCAGCGTTTCCATAATGCTACTTCTGATGGAGCGTTTTTTGACATTTTTTCTTTTATTGTATCAAACCCGCCAAAATAGAGTCCTCGGTGAACTACCATACCTTGGAGGGATGCTGGGAGGCCTTTGTAGACCCCACGGAAGCCATCTTTGGCCCAGACTGTAGCAAGGAAGTGACGAATGCCTTTGAATTGACGGGATTCGTTTCTTCCAAGATCGGCAGCTAGCCGAGTATGTGCAATGTCTAGTGGGTAGATAATAACCAATGTAGTGCATCCAGCTGCAGCCCCGGCAATGAAGTTGGCTGATGGACCAGATAAAAATGTAGATTGTTGACTGCGTAAGATGCTTCTATATAGATCCTGTGAAATGCGGATATCAAGCAAACACACTATTCCAATGAAAGAAACAGTAATGAAACAATATAGCACGCACATAATTTACACTAACAAAGTCAGAACAGGTAATATTTGGCGAAAGCTAAAATGGGTTGGTTCGGCTTAGCACATCTGTTTTCGACCCATTTGACTTGTTTCCTTTTTTAGCTTAGTTATTTAATTTGACCGTTTGACCTGTTAGGGATGAAGCATACTCGAATCTAATTTGTAAGTACATAGGGACAAATTTCCACATCTAACATTACAAATATTTGTTTGTGCTATAAACGTTCTCAATATGCTTCTACACTTGAACAACTATTTTACTTCAAGGAGATCCAAAACTGCAGATATAAGTTTACAAAAACTTTTGTGTATAAAGAGACATATATATGCTAATGAATACAATCACAATCATGCCCATGAAGGCATGAACTACCTCTGAAACTCACACAAATTAAAAAACTTTGCGTTATTCAACTAAAAGGCAGCAAAATCTACGTTATTCCTTCATCTATCCTAATGTTCAAATTTTCTTTTCTAAGCAGCCAGAACATCGATTCATTTTCCTAGTTTCGGCAGATATAAAATTTGCCTAATGTTACCCTAGCTAACGAGCTTCCGGTTATGCATGTCCATTAACTTCCAAATTTCCTTTTATATGCTGGTCAGCCTAAAATACACATCAATCAAGGCAGGCCAGCATTTTATCCAAGTTCCAAATACTTGCAATAAATGTTTCCTTAATACAATAGTAAACAGTTCATGGCTGACTCGCACTCGCTTGGTAACACACCTCTGAGAAACATACACTACTTTCTGGCCATTAATCTAGATTTTGAGCTTGTTAGAATATATAACTGCTAGTTAAAGCTGGTTACACGAATCTTGTGTTAATTTTACTAGCCCTTTTTCTTTGTACTTAAAACTTATAAACACAACTAGTATTTCCTTCTCTCTATAATAATCATTAAAACACGTGAGAGGATGTTGGCTGTCATATTATAATTATGTATCCATACACGGTTTTGTAAATGATCATTCTTCTGTTATAATTATCTATCAGAAGAAGTATTTTTTTTGGTGTTATCATCACTTAAAACTTAAGTCCCTGATATGTTAGCTGAGATAGCTTGTATATTGATTACAAGAACCTGCACGTTTCGTTACCACATTCTTATCCATACAATTTCATTTAACATGTGTATGCAAGACATGTGTCCAGTTCAGCTACAAACTTAACTGATTTGCGGAATTTTGACATGCACAGTCATACAAAAGAATCCATAACAGCAATCTCATACGAATACATCTTGAGATGCGCAAACATAGTTCTTAACTAATACAGCTTGAGCAATTACTTAATAACGCTCCTTGTCCGGCATTGCCCATGAGCAGAAAAGAACAAGAATAAGTACAAATCTGGCTTTGACTGGCAGGCGCCAAAGCAGACAAATATCCTACCTCGACTATCAGAAAAGTTGAGTTATCACACACTAATTATAAGAAAGCTTTAAGGTCTCTCTAAATTTTTTACAATAAACTGGGGTAGGTCACTAATGGAGTTTCCTATCCAAGATCAGATTCCTAGGGTCCAAAGGGAAAACACGAAGAGAGTTCACATCCCCATACCTCGTCCTTGCAACATAGGTAGTTGAGACAAATTAATATAGAGTTCCTTATTTTTTTCGTTCTGGATGTCCCAAAATCATGATTTCACTCGGATATTTGATGATCCTGCTTGATCCTTACCAGATAGTTTCAATAAAATCCTTGCCTAGGACACCACTATGATCACCAATTACCCTTGTTAGACAAATAGTACTTAAACATAACCCTTTTTGAGTAGTTGCATCAGTGATACAGGGACGTGAATACATTAGAAAACAAATGTATCAATATGCAACAAAGTTTTGATTATCACATGTTAAGTCAATCTGAATAGAATCACAGTATATACTTCGATAAATCATGTATGCTTCCGGTTAAACTCATTCTCAGCTTTTATAATACGATGCTAGAAGTTCACTCAACGCTTTCTAAAACATCATTATCACTAAGACTATCAGAGGATTCAACAGGTTTCACCACTGCTTATAATTCTTTGTAAAAGAAAAAAAAAACCTTACATTTGATAACCATCTCCCTGCTGAGTAATATCTCTCAAGTCTCAATAGACATAGGCCAAATGTGCTACAGATATAGAATTCACCACAAGTTTTAAAAAACATAAGGGGTATGTGATATTCATCAGTTTATCTCTTACAAGATGAAATTTGCATGATATATTGATATATAGATAATTAATTCTCTTTCTGTAACCCAAAGCAAACTTATATAAATTTACAAACAAGAAATTATTACTACGTAATATGCATCTTACCACATATTTTAACGGTTGTTGAGCTTTCAATTAATGATCAATAAGTAGTAGTTAGTTGAAGATTCCCAAAGAGAATGTTATCGTCTAATTAACAATACCGCCTCGGGCGGCTATGTCTAGCAGATGGAGCTGGATATTGTGTTCTTGTGGATAAACTTGACTCATAACGACAAAACAGCTAGAACACGTGACTTTCAATCAGTGGGTGATCTTAAATTCTTAATGAGCAATGCACACTTGACACATCCACGTGAAAGCACGCAAACTAGACTCCCCATTTAAGGCAACTACATCTACTATCTTATGTTCATTAGGTTTATTCTTTCAGAATTCAAAAAACAAAACGATAACTAATATCTCATCAAATAGTTTGTGACCACAGAGTTCCCCTGATTTCCATCACCATAGTGGGCATCTATAGTAATTTCTGAAGCACACTATTTATATTAGTTGTGATAGATCCACACCAAATAATACAACGAATATTAACTCTTTTGTACGCCAAACACAAACTCTGGCTTTCATACACGGTATGGCGTTCAACGAAGACGTCCTAAGAATTACATTCTACACACACAAACGCCAAACCCCTTCTTGTAAGAGCACACACCTTTCTTCAGCTACAAGAAATGGTCTCCATTCTTATGTATCCAATGTTAAGCAATAATAGTATCATTTGGGATCAATTATCATGTTCAAACTCTCTTTCCCTAAATGCTAAATCCCTCATAATGTAGGTGATACTATTAATTGCAACAAAATGTAAGACACATGCATATTGTTTCCAGTGTCAACAACTACTCCTTTTAGTATTGTAACATTGCTTACGCTTTGGTGCAATTGTATATTTGTATGTAAAAGAATTGCACCAATATGCAACATACAAAGGTGAAATTGCTACCGCGTGTTAAATACTGGTGCACTTAAACACCCTAAAAACTACTTATGTGTTGCGTCAAAGCGGAAAAGCAACAAGCAGCTAAACAATTTCAATAAGCAATCCGAACATTTTCGTTCACTAGTAGAGAATAAGAATTAGATAACTTATCTTATAACGAATTTTATAGTTTAAACACCTTGACAGCTATAAGG
Organism: Glebionis coronaria; assembly: GCA_025667525.1. Taxonomy (NCBI): domain Eukaryota; kingdom Viridiplantae; phylum Streptophyta; class Magnoliopsida; order Asterales; family Asteraceae; genus Glebionis; species Glebionis coronaria. The sequence continues at coordinate 65,032,659 of CM046874.1, read as the reverse complement.
CTAATCAGTTGTATCAGAACAAATAAGCATATTAAGGGATGTTTAAGTCAACTTAAGCCACTTATCAACTTACTGCCTTGCCAAAACATAATAAGCTGTTACGCGTATTCAAATGGAACTAAACACCGTCATCTTATGAAATCTGTTTTAAGCTACCCATACTATTTCTTTAGCTTATTCAGATTTAAGTCATCATACGCTTATTTTCCACCTAACTCCATGCTTCCTCTCAGTTCTTCCTTGCTACATCTGTACCAAAACATTATAGTTTGGCAGGTCTTTCAACAAATCATAACCTAACGAACTATTTTTCCCTAAAAAAGCTTAAACTTTCTATACAAACTAATCCAGTCACCCTCTTAACAAGCAATCCCAAAGACGCCGTTAACCCAAATAACAGACGAAGATCACATTTTTAGCACAAACCTATATCTAAAAAAGCACTATAGACACAAAAAACGAAACTTGTTTAACCTTACACGTGGGCTTATGAGCTTATTTGTTTTTCGGCTTATATTTCATAAGCCCCCATTTTCCAGCTTATTTCGAGTCTTATAGGCTTAAATAAGTTTATTATATCATAATAAACTTATATAAGCCCAGAAGTCTCAAAATAAGCCAGAAAATTAGGGCTTCTAAAATATAAGCTGAAAAAAAAATAAGCTCGCCATAAGCCAAATATAAGCTTAAACAAACACCTCCTAAGCTACCTAACAACATTAAAGCACAACACATGTCCAATAAAACAATGTGCATAGAAAAAAACCAAAACTTTAAAACAAAAAGCAACAAGCGGCTAAACAATCACAATAAGCATTCCAAACAAATTTACTTAACTCTTAGAGAATAAGAATTAGATAACCTTAACCACTTATCAACTTACTGCCTTTGATACAAATTCCAATGGAACTAAACACCTTCAGCTTATGAAAGCTTTCTTAAGCAGGCCGTACTATTTCTTTAGCTTATTAAGTCATCATACGCTTATTTTCCACTTAACCACATGCTTCCTCTTAGTCAGATTTTTTCGAGAATAAATCATTCTCTTAATAGATCTCGTCATGTTCCTCAATCTCCGAAGAATGCGGCGTTGTATTATTGTAAGTTCCCTGTTCCAAACATTTCCTTCATGTAGACGACAAGTTTTAAATTTGAATGAAGGCATTCCTCCCTCGCATGCACCTCCCAAAGAGCAAAGTTGGCTTGATGAGCGCAGATGAGGAAGCGGGAGCAAGAAAACCAAAAATCTCTTTCTTGTCCTTCTACTTAAGGGGCAAAGAGAAGCGCTTTTGCTACAACGAACAGGTAACCTGGTATGTGGGGCTTGCTCTACTTTGACTTCTCTATTTCATAACACTAGCCAACCTGCGTACCTGGAAGGGTTCTTCTCCCCCGCTACATTATTGTACCAAAACACTATATCTTGCTAGGCCTTTCAACAATGCATAACCTAACGAACTATTTTTTCCCTAAAAAAGCTTAAACTTTCTATACAAACTAACCCAGTCACCCTCTTAACAAGCAATCACAAATACGCCGTTAACCCATATAACAGACAAAGATCACGTTTTTAGCACAAACCCATATCTAAGAAAGCACTATAGACACAAAAAACAAAACTTGTTTAACCTTATATGTGGCTTATGAGCGTATTTGTTTTTCGGATTATATTTCATAAGCCCAATTTTCCAGCTTATATTGAGACTTATAGGCTTAAATAAGTTTATCATATCATAATAAACTTACATAAGCCCAGAAGTCTCAACATAAGCCAGAAAAACAGATAAGCTCATAAGCGACTTATAAGCTTAAACAACACCTCCTAAGCTATCTAATAACATTAAAGCAAAAACCATGTCCAGTAAAACAATGTACATACAAAAAAATCAAAACTTTATAGCGAAAAAAAGGTTATACCTCGAGGGAAAAGTAATTTATCTTATAAAGGATTTTGTAGTCTAAACACCCTGAAAGCTATAACGCTCATAACTTGTATCAAAACGAAATATGCATATGAACGGATGTTTAATTAAACTTAAGCCACTTATCAACTTACTGCCTTACCAAAACATAATAAGCTTTGATACGTATTCAAATGGCACCAAACACCTTCAGCTTATAAAACCTTTCTTAAGCTGCCCATACTATTTCTTTAGCTTATTAAATTATCATACACTTATAAAAAAAACAAAAACTTTATAACGAAAAAAAAGGCTATACCTTTAGCGAAAAATTAAGCACGACAGATAAATAATATCTAAGAACACTACTGCCATTACCTCTCCAAAGAGAGAAGAAACCTTCTTGTTCAACAGTAGTGAAAATACAATCAAACATACCATCAAAACTCTTATACGTGGGCTTATGAGCTTATTTTTCTTTCGGCTTATATTTCATAAGCCCCAATTTTCCAGCTTATTTTGAGACTTATAGGCTTAAATAACTTTATCATATCATAATAAACTTAGTATGTCTTCGAATGGCACCAAACACCTTAAGCTTATGAAAGGTGTTTTAAGCTGCCCATACTTTTTCTTTAGCTTGTTAAGTGATCATAAGCTTACTTTCAACTACAACATTGTACCCAAACGCTATATCTTGCTATGTGTTTTAACAATGCATAACCTAACGAACTAGAGTATTTTTATCCCTAATAAGTAGTATGCCGTTAACAAGCAATCCCAAATACGCCTTTAACCCAAATAACTAACAAAGATCACATTTTTAGCACAAACCCATAACCAAAACTTTATAACGAAAAAAAAAGGCTATACCTTTAGTGAAAAGTTAAGCGCGACAGAGGGGTAACATCTTAAGCTGCCCATACTATTTCTTTAGCTTATTAGGTGATCGTACGCTTATTTTCCACCTAACCCCATGCTTCCTCTCAGTTCAACTCCCCCGCTACACACTATATCTTGCTATGTGTTTTAATAATGCATAACCTAACGAACTATTTCCCCCCCTACAAATACACCGTTAACCCAAATAACTCATTTTTAGCACAATCCCATATCCAAAAAAGTAAACGCAGACACCAAAAAAACAAAAAAAAAGGCTATACCTTGAGCGAAAAGTTAAGCGCGACGGAAGGATAATATCTAAGAACACTGCTCCCATTACCCCTCCAAAGCGAAAAGAAGCCTTCTTGCTTAACAGTGGTAAAAATACAATCAAGCCATACCATTAAATCTCTTATGTTTACCAGCAAGTATAGCAAAATTACTCTATTTAGCTTATGAAGTGATCATACACCTATTTCCACCAAACCCGATGCTTCCTCTAAGTTCTTCTCCCCCACTACATCATTGTACCTAAACACTAATCTCGCTATGTGTTTTAATAATGCATAACCTAACAAACTATTCCTCCCCCCCCCCCCCCCCCCCCCCCCCCCCTAAACATACACCGTTAACCCAAATAGCTAACAAAGATCACATTTTTAGCCCAAACGAATATCCAAGAAAGTAAACGCAGACACGAAAAAACAAAAAAGAAAAAGGCCTATACCTTTAGCGAAAAGTTAAGCGCGACAGAGGGGTAATATCTAAGAACACTGCTCCCATTACCTCTCCAAAGCGAAAAGAAACCTTCTTGCTTAACAGTGGTAAAAATACAATCAAGCATACCATTAAACCTCTTATGTTTACCAGCAAGAATAGCCAAATTACTCTCCTGAGTTTGTAACAGTAGTTTAGTCCTCTCAATTGGTGCTACTACAGTATGCACCATCCCTCCCATCATTGCTCCTGCCATTAGATCTCTTGCAAAATTCCTTGTTAACCAATATGAATGTATCCTATTCTTGCTGACGTCATCTTCTTGTTGTTCTGCTACCATATCCACCACTAGAGGGGGTTTTGGTTCAAGAAAATTGTATATTTGGATACCCTTTTCGCTTAATTGGGTTTTATGGGGTGTTTGGTTTTATGGAATTGGTTTCATTTTGGGGGATTGGTGGTGAAGGAGGTTCAGCTGGGGTGGCTGAATTTGATTTATTCCTTTGCCCAATTTTTTTTATTTTTTAAGTGAAATGAAATGGATAGAATAATAAAACTTTTGCTTTGAGTACGTGTCATGTAAATCTAGTTACTTGTCTTTGAAAAGTATAACAAAATCCTACAAAGGATATTGATAATAATCATCTTATAGACTTTTAAGAACGAGCATTTTGACCCGAATCTTACATAAAATAAGGTAAAAAAATTGAGACCATTAATTTGGTATGGGATCAGTATCAAATCGGAAAATTCTCGGTATGGGCATAACGCTCAGTGCACGGATATATAATAAAAGCATGGAAGAGATAGAATATGAAAGCATATAAAGAGCAATAAGCATGAATAGCAGCAGAAATGAATAAGTCCTGGAAAACCTAGTTGTCTGTCATGTTAACTGGTTTTAGTTCTGAAAAACATAGCTTATGTTACTTATGAAAATCTGTATTAGTTAATATACCAAAAGCCAATATAGGTCATGAGGTCAACAACGAGCATGAATACTTGGAGGGGTGACCTCGTCATGCAAATTAGATGGGATGTCTCTAATTAATTGGTAATGGGTAGGAGGGATCAACTCCTTGTGAAGGATGCAAGGCACACACCACAATTCACCATGAAATCCTGACTGAAACACGTAACTAGGATGCACCCATACGCCCCACATGATAACATAATAAATATAATGGCCAAATATCTAAAAGGGACGTCACGAGCTATCACTCCGCTGTGATGAAGTCATAACACTAGTGCCTCTAGTGTTATGGTTATGGTACCTCCATAACTAGGTAAAACTGGTCATGCATGTATATGGCTAAGGTAACTAATAAACATAAGCATTTAATCTGTAACTACTCGGGAAAACAGTTGGCTGCATACGGGAAATCCTAATGAAGGAAGAGATTGTCCTTATTGAAGGACGGAAAATCCGTACCTTATGTCCAGTAGAAGCTAATGAAAACGCTGAAGACTACTCCGCCTCGACGGATAATACTACATAAGAAATATAGACGTGTATGGGTTGTCTGAAATACGTGTTTTTTACTGGTTCCGTGTGTTATTGTTGGTCCCTTGTAATTAGTAGTATACTAAGTATAGTCCTAACCCATGGTTAAGTAATGCAATAAACTTAATACAAGTAAGTAAATAACACAAAGGTTTTCAACGTTTAACTCTTAGCTTTATTAATGAATTATACCCTATTGTATACGAAACTACAATAGGGATTGAATAGACAATGTGTGGTTTTGTGATCTCCTCACTAACAAGCTAGTCCAATCCTAACGATTGCTAAGCTTGACGATTCTATCAACAGGAGTTTAGAACTCAAGTGTGTGATCGTGTTTGGAGGAGAGAAAACTTGTTTGTGAATGTCTAAAGCATTAAGTGCACAAACTTATTTTCTCTCCTTTACAAGATCCTATTTATAGAAGGAAAGTTGGGTAGAAGACAATAATTGCCCATCTGCAATTCTTGTCTTATTGGTACAGTGTAGTATTTTGTCTTACCCTATTCTAAGTAGTAAGACGTAAGTCCTTTACACTTGTCAGTACCCCATCTATCCCAAAAGGTTAAGTCACGCTAATTGTATGATGTACTTCATCTTGACACAATTCAACTTATCCCGCACTCTCTAACAGCAATAGAACAAATAAAATCAGTCCCATCAGGCTCGTCTCCCCAAAAGGACACCCACTGGGAAGCCTCAACCCCTGATGAATTATCTCTTCTGGAACCACCATCCTCAGCATGCGCTGATGTTTCTTCTATGACCGTACTTTCAGCGCTGACATCTGAACCAGGAAGGTTGCCATGATGCTTTCCACCAAATTCAGAACAAACAATATGAAAGTTCTCGTTGATTGAATCACAGCTCAGCACTGGATGCACCTGAAATTCAGAAGCTTTGAGAATTTTCCCAATGGAAATGGTTCTTGATGGGCCTAGTTCCTCATTACTCATGAATTTACCATAGTCACATTTATGCATGTGAGTTTCATCATCCGATTTAATACTCGGATCAAATAAACGCATCTTTTTTAGCAAAGGCTAGAGATTTTCAGTATCTTTGCTTAATCTATCTTCTCCCACGGATCTATTTATCTCACCATTTTCAATAGTAGCACGGCGTCCTTCACCATGAAATGCATCAACTGATCTATCGAAAACAGATGTAGTTGCAATGCTCCCTATTGTATCTGGAAAATCTCGACGCTTGATCTGAAAGTCTGTTTTCTCTGAACCGAAATTGTTTGCAAGACATCTGTCATTCAAATTGTTACAAACCTGATCCTTGTGATCAAGTGTAGAATCATCTTGAAACTTATCCCCATGACTACCGTGACTATGATCATTGCATTTCTCAGACAAACCTACACCCGAAGAGCTAAAAAGGGTATCTTTTATCTTCTTTCTCCTGGTATAATATCGTATGCAGATGCTCCCCCATTTTCTCTTATTAGGGGACTGTTCATTTCCTTTCACATGTTAAGATAAGGAAGATGTAGATGACCTGTTGACCCTAGCTGTTCTGATATCTTAACAAGGTCAGATCCTCCAACAATCCCAACCGGAATAACCTGCAAGTAGGAAAAAAGAAGAACGGAGAAAGAGAAAGAGAAAAAAGAGAAAGGGTAAGGGTGTTTTTGTAATTTATCATTTTGATAATATTGTGTCAGTGGACACGTGGCGTTCATTTGATGGAGTTGTGCATTTGTGCAATTGTGTATGACCAAATCCGTCAAAATGTTTTCACTTGACCATGCTTTAACTTTTGAGGGGTGATTTTGACCAAATTGGTATTTTCCCCTAAAAAAAGATCCTACAAATTAAGATTAAGGATATTGATAATAATCATCGTATAGACTTTTCCCTCTTCATTTTATCCCCATAACTGCTAGCTTCATTATCAACACAAAGCAACTAACAAAAATACCCTTTCATTCATGACATGCCAGCCCCTCTTTAGTTTAGCCCCGCTAATATCTTTTATTTTATTTTTTTCATTTTCACATAAATTTAAATTCATTTCATTCAGATTAAAATTACAATACTTAAATAAAAATACACTACGAAAATAAAAATACAATACTAAACTAAAAACGTTTTAAAATTTTACAACAATTAAAAAATTTTAACCAAAAAATAATAAATACCAAATCATATGGGTAAAAACTATAAATATAACTAAAATATCACAATATTATTAAAAAAACACATATCTTATCCTCCCACCTCTCCTTTCTTCTTCTTCTTTTCTGTTTACCAGAAAATGCACATACACCCAGGCTAAACCACACACTCAAAGCTTATTAAATAAACAGAGAAAAGAAGAAAAAACATAAAGAAACATGAAGAAAAAAGAAAAAAATAAAGAAAGTACATTATCTCTCCTCATTGAAGCCTCGTCGCTGTAGCGACGAGAGCTCAACGACAAGGGGTCAGTGTGGCAACGGAAGCCGACAAAGGCCGGCGAGGGTGCCAGCAAGGCTCGGCGAACCTTCTTCCGCCGTGACACCTGTGGCTCTAACTTATTGACGCAGACATGATTTGTACTCTTGTAAAATGGATTAATACTCTTTAAAAATTGATTGTACTGTAAATACAAATTATTTTAACTATTTGTATATTTGAGTGTTTTAATCAATTTTGTGAGAGTCTCAATCACTTTTCCTATTAACAGCTAATAAATGGTTTTTTTTAAATAGAGCCGTAAACGAATCGAGCCAAACTCGGGGTCCGCCAGGTTCAAGCTTTTAGTTTACCAGAAATCTAAGTATGAGCTCGGTTTAAAAATCTAAATACAATAGATGTGTTAAAGGAAGCTTGATTTATAAATGAAGCTCATACACAAGCTTGTTTGAGATTAGTTCTACGTATATATAGGGCTAGCAAGCCTAAATCAACTTCGTATATGAAACTCGAGTAGCTCAAGAGCATCTCGGCACATAGTAGTTTGGCAACATATTTATTCGAATTTATTGGAATCTTAGCTTTTCAAATAACTCGGTTATAAAATAAATTTCGTTTGTTATACAAGATGATAAATAAACTTCTACAGTAATTCATAAGCCTCTATAAGCCTCAACCACGTAAAAAAAACCTAAACAAGTTGAGCTTCACTCATCCAACCACAAACTACCCCTTTATCAAAAGGTTAGAATATGGATTGGTTCTTTTGTCTTATTCTCATCATGTAAACGCCCAAGACCATCTAGCTAAAAGATGGTTAAAGGCTTTGATGTGGTTGGTTGCTATGTGTTTTTTTCGTTCCCAAAATATGAATAAGGCTTTTAGTTATGATACCCATCTCTCTAAATTCTAGTTCTAGCCATGTCCATCTCTTAATAAAAATATAAATTAAAATACAAAATTTAGTTTCGGTTTATAATATACATCGTACTTCGAGCTTTAGTTTTAATCCATTTCATCATATACACCAATAGTAAGGGGAGGAGCCATAATTTTTAATTAAGTGAGGCTAACTATACTTAAAGTAAAAAGTTATAGTTATAGGGAGGCACAACATCCACTAGTCCCCTACTAGTTTCGCTTCTACCAATAGTGTTCATTAAAAGCTTATTTGTTATGTTTTGTAAGATACAAATTTTATTGCATGACGACAGTGTTATTTATTATGTTTTGCTTATTTAAAGTGTTAGTGTTTGTTATTTTTTGTCAACTTTTTGGAAAGAGTATCTGGTTTGAGTTTGTGTGGTAATAGGTTCAAATTTCATGAATTAGTCGACCGAGATACAAATTTTAAAATATTTCAAATTTTCAAGAATTAAAAAAATACGCAAATTAGACTCAAAGAGAGTGAGGCAAAGAGGAAATGCATCTCAAGAAAAGTACTTCAAACGCAAAATCTAACAGTTTCATTTAATTTTTACTTATGCAAAATTTATATTACGTTTCATTAAAGGGAATTGATTGACACACTCTTCTTTTTTATTGGGACACTTAAATGTACAATATATTAAAACAACAGTATAACTGTTTAATGCACAGTTTAAAATGTTCTAATAAAAAATAGAATGTTCAAGTCATTAGCCTTTATTAAATATCTAAATATAAATTAAAGAAAGCGTAATATGCTTGTATGTTATATCATGTCCAATTCGATGGAATAAATACTAGGTCACCTTTTTAACATTGCAACATCCACATTTATTCGTGATTTATGGGCTTACCTGCTTACATTGCTTAAAATCACAAATGTAATTAAATCATTAAAGTATATATGAACATAACATTTACATTTGAGTTAAAATGAAACTTCAAAATGCATTTTTGAGGTTTGCCAAATTTCATAGTTTACATCAGTGTCATAAAAAGCTGATACGTTATTCCTCCTTCAATAAAAATTACTGATATTATACATCTATAGAGATGAATGGTACAATTTTTTCCCATTAGAGTGATCGGTATGAAATGAAACTTATAAGCGAAGCGAGTGAGAGACTCACACGTGGGTCTACTATCCCGTTTAATCAAATCACACGTGAGTTATAACTTTTTGAAAGAAGAGTAGCGAGTCATTCACATCCGTGAGTTATCACATGTGAGATTTTTTTTAATATATTTAATTTTGTTTGTGAGTGCATAAAGATATTAGTAGGATATGTTTATATAAAATAAGTATTTTATGAAATGTGAGTTTGAGTGAGTGTTACTAGTAACTACGGTTAAAAAGTGAAGTGAAGTTAAGTAAATGAAAAGAGAAAACTGATACGACACTGAGATGACTGAGTTTAAATGAACTAGGGATGAGCATGGTACCAGTCTCGTATTGATCCCATACGGAATTAGTGATATCGATTTTTTCCCGAGCATAAACTAGTGGTACCAGTACCGTAGCGGACGAAATTCAGATATCGGTACCGAGAAATCGGGATTTCTCCGTTTTTTCCGAGAATTTCCCAATTTGGTACAGGTTCTGTACCGGATTATTAGTCCTGATTTTTGTTTCACTTTATTTCGTAGTCCCGGTACCGTATCGAACGAAATACGAATACTAGACATCAATATATGGTTCTAGATAGATTTTGAAATTTGGATCGAAACGCTCGTTCCTAAAATGACCATACCTCCAGCCTTATATGCTAGTAATATGATTTATTAATATAATTTATAGCCTTAGTGGAAAAGTTTAGGAAGAGATTATGTGAGTGGAAAGCAAAAATAATGTCGTTTTGGGGTACGTTTGACGTTAGTTAAGTCAGTTTTAGGAAGTTTGCTATTGTATTACATTTGATCTTTCGTGTGCCGATGTGTGTGATTAAAAGACTTGAGAGTATTTGAAAGGATTTCTTTTTGGTGGGGCTGGTGGACGCAAGAAGATTGCTTGGGTTAAATGGGAAATTTTTTTAACTCCACATGGGGCGGAGGGTTTAAACATCGGTTCTCTTCGGGCAAAAAATTGGACTTTGGTAGGTAAATGGTGGTGGAGATTTAGGATAGAAAGCGATGTATTTTGGGTTAGGGTGATTAAAAGTATTTATGGAATTAATGGTGGGTTTGATGATAATAGAGTCTTGAGGGAGTTAGGTGGTAGTGGTGTTTGGCGTGATATTGTACAAGTGGGCATAGACTTAGAAAAAAATTGGAATCGGGTTTTCAACTTCATTTCCAAAAAAGCTCGCGAATTGAGGGGAACACTTTTTTGGAATGATAGATGGATCAGAAATGATAGTCTGTGATAAAATTATTAGGTTGTGTCATTCAGATATGTGTAAGGAGGCTCGGGTAATTGATATAGGGAATTGGAGTGAGGGAGTTTGGAGGTGAGAATTGGATTGGGTGAGGAAACCTAGGGGAGGGCTTGTACGGACTTGGCGGTACTTATGGAATTACTTCATAACACTATCTAATTGTGACTGTAGGGATTCTTGGAAGTGGGATCTTGCTAAAGACGGTAAATTTAAAGTAAAAGATTTAGCTCATATGGTGGATGTAACACCCCATTTGTTAGGGTAGAATCTTACTGTAAATTATGGCGTGTCATCAAAGCGTGCAAGGTAAATGTCTAAACATTCATGACCATAAACAGAAATACTGGAATCAAACATCGGTAGTCTAGTAACTCACACACAAGTAATATTAAATACTGTAAATGAAAGGACTAAACAATGTCCAAAAGAAGTAAAGTATGATAAAGTAGGAATAAATGCATAAGGTAAGAGAGTCCGGATAGCTTCCAATCTGAATGCACATAATCTGGAGTTCCTACTTGCGACCTTGGGTACCTGCCGTTTGGGAATATGGAAAAGTAGACGACTGGGCATAACGCTCAGTGCACGGATATACAATAAAAGCATGGAAGAGATAGAATATGAAAGCATATAAAGAGCAATAAGCATGAATAGCAGCGGAAATGAATAAGTCCTGGAAAACCTAGTTGTCTGTCATGTTAACTGGTTTTAGTTCTGAAAAACATAGCTTATGTGACTTATGAAAATCTGTATTAGTTAATATACCAAAAGCCAATATAGGTCATGAGGTCAACAACGAGCATGAATACTTGGAGGGGTGATCTCGTCATGCAAATTAGAGGGGATGTCTCTAATTAATTGGTAATGGGTAGGAGGGATCAACTCCTTGTGAAGGATGCAAGGCACACACCACATTCGCCATGAAATCCTGACTGAAACAAGTAACTAGGATGCACCCATACACCCCACATGATAACATAATAAATATAATGGCCAAATAACTAAAAAGGACGCCACGAGCTATCACTCTGTCGTGATGAAGTCAAAACACTAGTGCCTCTAGTGTTATGGTTATGGTACCTCCATAACTAGGTGAAACTGGTCATGCATGTATATGGCTAAGGTAACTAATAAACATAAGCATTTAATCTGTAACTACTGGGGAAAACAGTTGGTTGCATACGGGAAATCCTAATGAAGGAAGAGATTGTCCTTACTGAAGGACGGAAAATCCGTTCCTTATATCCAGTAGAAGCTAATGAAAACGATGAAGACTACTCCGCCTCGACGGATAATACTACATAAGAAATATAGACGTGTATGAGTTTTCTGAAATACGTGTGTTTTACTGGTTCCGTGTGTTATTGTTGGTCCCCTGTAATTAGTAGTATACTTAAGTATACTAAGTATAGTCCTAACCCATGGTTAAATAATGCAATAAACTTAATACAAGTAAGTAAATAACACAAAGGTTTTCAACGTTTAACTCTTAGCTTTATTAAAGAACTATACCCTATTTTATACGAAGCTACAATAGGGATTGAATAGACAATGTGTGGTTTTGTGATCTCCTCACTAACAAGCTAGTCCAATCCTAACGATTGCTAAGCTTGACGATTCTATCAACAGGAGTTTAGAACTCAAGTGTGTGATCGTGTTTGGATGAGAGAAAACTTGTTTGTGAATGTCTAAAGCATTAAGAGCATAAACTTATTTTCTCTCCTTTACAAGCATCCTATTTATAGAAGGAAAGTTGGGTAGAAGACAATAATTGCCCATGTGCAATTCTTGTCTTATTGGTACAGTGTAGTATCTTGTCTTACCCTATTCTAAGTAGTAAGACGTAAGTCCTTTACACTTGTCAGTACCCCATCTATCTCAAAAGGGTAAGTCACGCTAATTGTGTGATGTACTTCCTCTTGACACAATTCAACTTATCTCGCACTCTCTAACAGCAATAGAACAAATAAAATTAGTCCCATCAGGCTCGTCTCCCCAAAAGGACACCCACTGGGAAGCCTCAACCCCTGATGAATTATCTCTTCTGGAATCACCATCCTCAGCCGACGCTGATGTTTCTTCTATGACCATACTTTCAGTGCTGACATCTGAACCATGAAGGTTGACATGATGCTTTCCACCAAATTCAGAACAAAGAATATGAAAGTTCTCATTGATTGAATCACAGCTCAGCACTAGATGCACCTGAAATTCAGAAGCTTTCAGAATTTTCCCAATGGAAATGGTTCTTGATGGGCCTAGTTCCTCATTACTCATGAATTTACCATAGTCACATTTATGCATGTGAGTTTCATCATTCGATTTAATACTCGGGTCAAATAAACGCATCCTTTTTAGCAAAGGCTAGAGATTTTCAGTATCTTTGCTTAATCTATCTTCTCCCACGGATCTATTTATCTCACCATTTTCAATAGTAGCACGACGTCCTTCACCAGGAACTGCATCAGCTGATCTATCGAAAACAGATGTAGTTGCAATGCTCCCTATTGTATCTGGAAAATCTCGACGCTTGATCTGAAAGTCTGTTTTCTCTGAACCGAAATTGTTTGCAAGACATCTTCATTCAAATTGTTACAAACCTGATCCTTGTGATCAAGTGTAGAATCATCTTGAAACTTATACCCATGACTACTAATACAAGATATTTTACTAGTTTGAAAGTTCGTTTCTCGGTATCTTCTCGAATCGATCACGGTTCAAAGTGGAATAGTCGTTCTTGGTTACTAAAAAAGGGGTTTGGTTTTCTATGCTACTAAAAAGGTAAATGCGTGAAGTAAATAAAGATAAACTAAAAGCAATTAATTAAAAGCGATTAATAAAAATAAAACTTGAATTAAAATAAAGCAGTTAAAAACCTTAACTCATAAAAGTTACTGATTCGGAATAAAATGCTTGACCCAGAATAAGTTGGTCAGAAACCTTCATTCGGAATATAACTCTTCATCCGGAATAATGGATACGAAATGCTCATTCGGAATATCTTGCTTCGTGCGGAATAATTGATTGACTCGGAATAAAATGATGAAAAGCTTGATTCAGAATGTTTAACAAGAAAGATGCTTCATTCGGAATATCTGTTCATGCGGAATAAAACACCTTCGTTCGGAATATGAGTTGATCCGGAATAAATGATAAAAACCCTTGATCCGGAATAACACTGATCCGGAATACTTATTTGGTTCGGAATATGGGCTTCATGCGGAATAAAATAAAAAGAAAAGCTTGATTCGGAATAACACTTTACTCGGAATAAAAACTTGACTCGGAATAATTAACTAAAAAGCTTCATTCGGAATAAAAAACTGATTCGGAATATTTTGAAAAACCTTGATTCGGAATATAACTACTCATCCGGAATATTGATTATTCCGGATGAACACACTGATTCGGAATAATTTGAATGAAAACTGCTGGTTCGGAATGAATGCTTTATCCGGAATAATTTATGAAAATCTTTCGTTCGGAATACTTTGCACTGACTCGGAATAATTAACTAAAAAGCTTCATTCGGAATATTTGTTGCTCATTTGGAATCTGGGGAACAGAACAATAGCGAAGAACAGGGAAATAAAACAAGGACGAACTTTAACCAAAAACCACCAAGTTTTTAACCAAAACTTAAACCAAATTAACCACTAATTATTTACTAATGATAAACATCAATCCAAAACAATAAAAACACAAAACCCACTTACTTTTGAAGATTAAAATCAACCAAATAAAACTTTAAAACTTTAAATCAACAAGAGAAAGATGAACAAGATTAAATGAAAGATTATATTGAAAGATTACAGTTAAACAATCAAAAGGAAAGATTAAAACTTACAAGATTTTTGGAGAAATCAAAAGAAAATAAAAATCACCAAACACCCTAATGGTGTTGGTTGCTACGAACCAAAAAGAAGGAAAATGAAGAAAAATGAAAAGCTAGTCTAATGTTGTGAAGGGGAGTCCTATTTATAGGAGGTGTGGATGGTTGGTGAGTGGGCTTTCTTCTTTCTTTTTGTCTTCTCGTCTTTTCAGTAAAGTTGACGTTTTTGATTCTGATTCGGGATTTGTCGATGAATAATTTCAACTCGTCTTTAAATTTCTTTGTTTAATAGACTTGAGTTCTTCGACATATGTAAATCTTCCATCTTTGGTCCTTTTCTTCGATAAATCTTCAAATAGGCCCATTGACTTCAAATCTTTTGCATCTCTTGGACAATAGACTTCGTCTTGAGTCTTTTTCTTCGATAGAACCCGTGCAATCCCATGTTTTCTTCAATATTTATCCGGTTGGCTCTGAAAACACAACAAACACACAAACCGCGCATAATTCTAAACAAATGATATTAAATACACGTTTTGGTCTTGTTTTAGCAAGAAATAAGTGGTCAAAGGATGGGTGTTTTCACACCTATCAAATCCCCTACACTTAACCATTGCCATGCCCTCATGCAATGCTTAGTGACAAAGCAAGTTTACACTTTTCTTATAATCGATCAACCTTGGCCATATTAATATACTACTAAAACAAAAATTTAAACTACTATGAAGAAGTAACGCTTTAAAGGAAACAAAAGGGATAGAAAACCATTTTCACTTGAAAATAGATACATGGAAATAACTTGCAAAGAGATCTAAGACTTACATTAGGGCTTTGGTTGCTGCGAAGATTTATCACCCTCAAGTTTCATGTTCCCCAAACTAAGCTTAAAAACGAGATCATTGTTATTATAAGTTAGCAAAACAAACACTTACACACATGGCTTAATTATATGCTTAAACTCCCTTATTCCTAGGTGTATCTCTTATATTTTATTTTTGTCTTAGAATGATCACGAAGATGCATTTTTGGACTTATTACGATAGTTTATTTAGGCTGAAAGCAAAGTAGGACGATTTGATTAATATTTAGCTAAAGGACAAAATCTCTTAAAACTGCTTCTCAGGACCCTAAAAAGTTCATATCTTGGCATAACTCGCTTCACGATTTGAGACCTTTCTCGGGCCGATATTTGGCATGTACTTCATACTTCATATCTTGAGAGACGTTCTTGAGATAATGGGCTTCTCTTCGTTAATAGAGTTTCTTCACTTGGAGACTTTTGAGGGATACTCCAACTTTGTTGACCACGACTTCATCATTATTTGTTCAATCGTTAATTGGGATTTTGAGATACAACGATCCGCCTCCTTTTCGGACTTGGATCTATTTATCCTCATACCTTGTTAGGGTCTTTTCGGATAGACTTCTCCATGATCTTTATGGGAGTTGATTGCTTTTCGTCGTGAGTCTTGATCCTTCATATTGATTTTGGGAATAATGCTTTTCACATCACCTTGGATCTTTAACAATAAAATGGAATCCTCATGCCTTGTTAGGGCCTTTTCGGACTCGCCAATCTTCGCGCCCCGCTTCATTAGTTATGCCTTGGCTATGAACTCTTATCATTACCGAGCAACTTTTAAACGATCTTGGGCTAGAAGCTAAGTTATTCAATAAAATCGTACGACCTTACTTATTGCATTTATTCATTTAAGGCGATGGGAGGAAAAGCTTATAATCACACCAAGTGTGCTTGTGCAAGAATACCGACTTATAATTGACTCTATCATTTCTCGTTCTCCACAATTTAAAATCTCAAGCAATGAGACTCATAGATGCTTAGCCTAATAAACTAATTAAGGTCTACATGGTTAAGGATACTTGCTAGAATAAACTTGGATAAGTCTATTCGGGTTGAGTCAAAATAATCGCAACGGGCCTAATATGTCAAAGACTTCTAAACTTGCTACACCACTTTATTAATATTTTTGACTTTATTGTGGGATATATACACATGAAAGCAACGATAAAAATTTAAAAATTACGACTATATGGCCAAAGTTAATTAAAAATTTGAAAAATGCTGAAAAAGATGATTTTTCGGTTAAATGAAGGCATTTTAATGGAAAAGTCCACTTTAAAACATCGATAGAAGTCTCCCCTACACTTAATATAAACATTGTCCTCAATGTTTAAGCATGTGGGAAAACTCTCCCCTACACTTATGACATTGTGCACGTTGGTTAAATCAAGCTAAGGGAGAGACGACTAAAGTGATCATTTTCAAATGTGAGTATGACGAAAATTGAATCACGATAGTTGAGAGATAGAACCGGATTGCGGATAACACGGGAGCACGGTTCTTCAAAGGTTCCAAAAGTGCATTCATCCCTGTAATCACATCACCACACAAACACAAACACAAACACAAACACAAACAACCTATAGAGGTCCCCCTACACTTAGGAGGTTAAACGGAAAGGGAAAGATACTCAGGTTGCCTCCTGAGGAGCGCTTGTTTTTGTTAACCGAGTCACGAGCCTGACTCGGTCCCGAACTAATTCAAGGGAATGGTGGAGAGGGATGGAATCATCTCATGAGAGATGTCCTCACCAAAGTACAACTTCACTCGTTGGCCATTCACCTTAAAATTAGGTCCATTAGGTTGAGCGAGCTCGAGAGTACCATATGGAAAAATTTGGGCAATGGTGAATGGGCCGGACCAACGAGATTTCAGCTTGCCCGAAAAGATTTTCAATCGAGAATTGAAGAGTAAAACTTTGTCTCCAACTTGGAACTCTCGGTTTTTTAATCTTGGAATCATGAATGAGCTTAGTCTTTTCCTTATAGATCAAAGAATTTTCATAAGCTTCATTTCTGAGTTCATTAAGCTCATTGAGTTGGATTTTGCGTAGGTCACCGGCTTTGTTGATGTCGAAGTTAGCCCACTTCAAGGCCCAGTAAGCCTTGTGCTCCAACTCAATGGGGAGGTGGCATGCTTTCCCGTACACGAGACGATATGGTGTACAACCAATCGGAGTCTTGTATGCGGTACGAAAAGCCCACAGAGCATCATCAAGTTTATCGGCCCATGAGGCACGATGCTCTCCCACGGTTCGTTCAAGAATTTGCTTTAACCCTCGGTTAGAGATTTCTGCCTGGCCATTAGTTTGTGGGTGGTATGCGGTGGAAAG
Organism: Glebionis coronaria; assembly: GCA_025667525.1. Classification (NCBI taxonomy): domain Eukaryota; kingdom Viridiplantae; phylum Streptophyta; class Magnoliopsida; order Asterales; family Asteraceae; genus Glebionis; species Glebionis coronaria. The sequence continues at coordinate 65,014,922 of CM046874.1, read as the reverse complement.
ACGATGATTGACACCATACTTAGCCATGACTCTTGCGAATTGATCATTGAAAAAATGATGCCCGCGATCACTAATAATGGCACGAGGCACACCGAATCTAGCGAATAGCTGCTTCAAAAAGTTACAAACCACCCTTGCATCGTTAGTGGGTAAAGCTTTGGCTTCAACCCATTTAGAAACGTAGTCAACGGCTAAAAGGATGTATTTGTTTCCTTTAGATGAAGGGAATGGCCCCATAAAGTCGATACCCCATACATCAAAGATTTCACATTCTTGTATGAAATTTTGAGGCATCTCATCTTTATGTGTGATCTTGCCTTGTCATTGGCAAGCATCACAATTTTTCACCATTTCGTGAGCGTCATGATAAATGGAGGGCCAATAAAATCCCGAGTCAAATACTTTCTTTGCAGTGAAGTTGGGACCAAAGTGACCACCGGTGAGTCCTTTGTGGCAAGCTTCGAGAATGTCTAAAGCTGCCGGTCCATCAACACATCGGCGAATAATCAAATCAGCACATTGTTTGAAGAGATACGGGTCATCCCAAAAGTAAGTCTTAATATCTTTAAAGAACTTTTTCTTTTGTTGGGATGTTAACCCGTCAATGAGAATTCCACCCGCCAGGTAGTTTGCAATGTCCGCAAACCACGGGGTTTCATCAAAATTCGAGTTGATAGACATTAAGGTCTCAAGGGGGAAAGAGTCATTGATCTCTTTGTTCGGATGATCCCCTTGATAAGGATCCTCAAGTCTACTGAGATGATCCGCGGCTAGGTTTTCAGCTCCCTTCTTATCACGAATTTCGATTTTAAATTCTTGAAGTAGCAAAACCCAGCGAAGAAGTCTTGGTTTAGAATCTTGTTTAGTTAACAATTACTTCAACGCGGAATGGTCCGTGTACACGATGGTAGTGGAAAGGACAAGATAGGGGCGAAATTTTTCAAAAGCATAGACAACATCTAAAAGCTCTTTTTCGGTTGTCGTGTAATGCAATTGAGCCCCTGTCATTGTCTTGCTAGCGTAATGGATCGGTTGGAAGTGTTTATTCACTCTTTGGCCCAAAACCGCTCCAATAGCAAATTCGCTAGCATCGCACATCAGTTCGAAAAGTAGCTCCCAATTAGGAGTAACTAAGACCGGTGCCTTAGTTAGCTTATCCTTAAGAAGATTGAAGGCTTCAATACACTCTTTGGAAAAGATAAAAGGAGTATCTTTTTCCAAGAGGTGGGTCATCGGGCGAGCGATTTTAGAAAAATCTTTGATAAATCGACGGTAGAAGCCCGCATGACCAAGGAAACTTCTCACATCCTTCACGGTTGAAGGTGGAGGTAATTTGGCTATGACATCAACTTTAGCACAGTCCACTTCGAGACCGGCTTTTGAGATTTTATGTCCTAGCACGATGCCCTCTTTTACCATGAAATGGCATTTTTCCCAATTTAGAACAAGGCGAGTGTCTTCACACCGCTTAAGCATACGTTCTAAATTGTCAAGGAAAGCAGAGAATGAATCACCATAAACTGAGAAATCATCCTTGAAGACTTCCATAGTTTCTTCAACCATGTCATGGAAGATAGCCATCATACACCTTTGGAACGTCCCAGGAGCATTGCATAAGCCGAAAGGCATTCTTCTGTAGGCAAATGTTCCATAAGGACAAGTGAATGTGGTTTTCTCTTGGTCTTTGGGATCGATGGGAATTTGAAAATACCCGGAGAACCGTCTAAGAAGCAGTAATAGTCATTACCCGCTAGACGCTCGAGCATTTGATCCATGAAAGGAAGAGGAAAGTGATCTTTTCTCGTGGCATCATTGAGTTTGCGATAGTCGATACAAACTCTGCACCCAGTAACGAGACGAGTAGGAATCAACTCGTTGTGTTCATTGGGAACAACGGTTATTCTGCCTTTCTTTGGCACACAATGGACGGGACTTACCCATGGCGAATCCGAAATAGGGTAAATCATGCCGGCATCAAGAAGTTTGATAACCTCTTGTTTGATGACGTCGTGAATTCGAGGATTAACCCTTCTTTGGCTTAGGATTGCGGGTTTAAAGTCATCTTCCATGAGAATTTTGTGAGTACAAAAGTTTGGATCAATTCCGCGGATATTGGAAATTTTCCAAGCAATTGCCTTCTTATGATTTTTAAGCACGACGATAAGACGATATTTTTCTTCTTCTTTCAAGTCCTTAGCGATTATGACGGGCGACTTCTTCTTGTCTTCAAGAAATACGTACTCGAGATGGGACGGTAATTCCTTAAGCTCTAAATCCGGAGGATTTTCGATGGAAGGCATAGTCAAATTCGGTTCATCGATAGCAATATCCTTGGGAGATGGTGGAGAAATATGGTCCTCATTGAGAAGTTTCTCAATGGTACGAATGTCTTCATCCCAATCGGTGGGAGAATCGTCATATTGTAAGTTCACATCTCCCAAAGTGGCTTCAAATTCTGTCAAAAGGAAATCACTTTCTCCAAATAGAGTTAGTGATGGAGCAATAGAGGCAACGGTCTCAACATTGGGAAGAGAGGTAAGACTATTTTTGCAAGCATCATTAAAGTGTTCTTCACAAGCCTCATCAAGAACGTCGATACAATTAACACTCTCGTATGAATAAGGCTGTTTAGAAATCTTACCCATGTTGAAGACAATTTGATCATCACCAACTCTCATGATAAGCTCACCTGCTTCTACATCGATGAGAGTGTGACCGGTCCTCAAGAATGGACGTCCAACGATTAATGGAACACGAGGATCCATCTCGTAGTCAACGACAACAAAATCCGCCGGGAAGGTGAATTTGTCAACGCCAACGAAAACCTCTTCGGCTATCCCCACCGGATAAGCAATCGTACGGTTAGCTAATTCCCAAGTCATTTTGGTGGGGACTAGCTCAGGGAGAGATAATTGCTTCCAAACGCTTAGAGGCATTAAGTTGATACTAGCACCTAGATCGGCTAGGGCCATGCAATTCTCTACTCCCAGGAAGTTGCAAGGGATTAAGAAGCGACCCGGATCACCAAGTTTGGTTGGCAATTTCCTTAAGAGAACCGTGGAGCAATTCTCGTTAAGTTGGGTATTAGCAACATCAAGAAGCTTTTCCTTGTCACTAAGAAGATCTTTAAATATCTTCGCATATTTAGGCATGTGAGCGAGAGCCTCAGCGAAGGAGATGTTGAAATTCAATTGTTTAAACATTTTGAGAAAGTTTGAAACTTGAATATTGTCCTTGCTTTTGAGCTTCTCTTTCCTCAACCTTGAGGGATAAGGTATATCGGAAGAAGAGGAAAGCTTTGGAATAGTAGGATCACTCACATCCTTGGGTGGTGGAGGGATAGAAGTAAGAGGTGGAGGAATTGGGGAAGTAGAAAGTTGAGGAATATGAGTAGGTTTACTCGTTTTCCTTTGTCACAATCACCGGTGTAGGTGTAGGAAGCTCGGGTTCCTTGGTACTTTTTCCACTGCGAGTGGTGATTGCTTTCATCTCCCTTCTTGGATTAGCAACGGTGTTACTCGGAAGAGTACCCGAAGAAGAGGGTTGATTACCTTGGAAGAAACCAGCCATCATGTCCCTTAGGTCATTCGTTTGACTACTCAAAGAGTTTCGCATATCGGCTCTAAGATCATTCCCTTGTTTCACCATATCGCCCTTCAAATTAATTATCTGGGTCTGCAGATTCTTCACCAACACATCATTCGTCCGCATGTACGTTTCGACCTCGTGGTTGAAAACGGTGGGTTGGGTAGGAGGAGGTGCTTGATAAGCAGGTGGTTGGTAAGGAGCGGGTTGGTAAACTTGAGTAGGATTTTGAGGTGGATATGGTTGTCTTTGAGGTGGTTGGTATGGTGCTCGAGGTTGGTTTTGATTGGTTCGGTTAAGGTTTTGTTGTTGGTTTTGATTGGTTGGAGGAAAACCGGGCGGGGAAAGAAAGTTGGTGGAATGATAACTTAGCAAGTTACGGTCTCCTTGAGGGCGGGCTGGATAGCCTCCCGGAGGATAGGTACCGTATGCTGCGTTAACATTCTCACAAGGATAGTCTTGGGTGGAGGTACAAGTAGTGTAAGAGTGAGGACCCCCGCATATTTCACATGGTTAGCTTACAGCATTGACTTGAGCGTTTTGAGCGTTGATGCTTTTGGTATTGTTAGCAGTGTGGACAACAAGCGATTCAATAAGCGAAGTAAGTTTGTCAAGTCTCTTGTCGTTGTCATTATTGCTAGCACTAGCGACATTGGTCAACACTTTTGGTTTGCACACGAGACTTATTCTCAATAATATCCCAAGCGGCATTAGAAGACTTAACCAAAATATTACCCCCCCCCCCCCCCCCCCCCCCCGAGGCACTATTTAGTGAATCTTGGTCATTCATGCTTAAACCATTGTAAAAAGTATTAATTTGGTGCACTTTGGTAAAACCATGTTGTGGGCACTTTCTTAAAAGGTCTTTAAAACGGTCCCAAGATTCACTAAAACTCTCATCGTACTTTTGTTCAAAATTAATAATTTCATTCCGCAAAGCGGTAGTACGAGAGGGTGGGAAAAAGTAGTTTATGAATTTGGTCTCTAAGTCCGTCCACGTAAGAATACTTTGTGGCGGTTCCTTTGCAAGCCAATGCCGGGCTTGTCCCTCTAAGGAGAAAGGAAAAAGTTGTAAGCGGATTACCTCTTGTGGAACCCCATTGAATTTGACCGTATTCGTGAGTTGAAGGAACCTTTTGATGTGGTCATGAGGATCATCAATGGTACGCCCCAAGAATGGTTGAGCAGAGACCATTTGAATGAAGCCGGATTTGAGATCAAAGTTGTTGGCTGCAATCGCGGGTATGAAAATAGGATCGTTGTTGCCCTCTACATGTGCTTGCAAAAGTTCGATCATAGGACGATTGTCCGGTAGAGGTTTATTGTTGTTGTTATTCATGTTGTTTTGAGGTGGATTATTATTGTTGTTGTGTACACCGATCATGTCTAAGTTATCGAGAGTCTCGGGCTCGGGATAAGACGTTGATCGTGTACGCATGCACCTGCAAAAGAAATAACAAAGCAGAAATCTTTTTGGTTTTTTATGTTTTTAAATTTTTTTGTATTTTTGAAAATTTTATATTTTTTTGGATTTTTGAAAAAAAAATTATGATGAAAAAGTAACGTTCACGGTGAACGGATCCCAAAATCTAATTTTCTCACAAAAAACCGTTAATCCTTACGAAAAGAGCCGACAGCGGCGCCATTTAATACAAGATATTTTACTAGTTTGAAAGTTCGTTTCTCGGTATCTTCTCGAATCGATCACGGTTCAAAGTGGAATAGTCGTTCTTGGTTACTAAAAAAGGGGTTTGGTTTTCTATGCTACTAAAAAGGTAAATGCGTGAAGTAAATAAAGATAAACTAAAAGCAATTAATTAAAAGCGATTAATAAAAATAAAACTTGAACTAAAATAAAGCAGTTAAAACCTTAACTCAGAAAAGTTACTGATTCGGAATAAAATGCTTGACCCGGAATAAGTTGGTCAGAAACCTTCATTCAGAATATAACTCTTCATCCGGAATAATGGATACGAACTGCTCATTCGGAATATCTTGCTTCATGCGGAATAATTGATTGACTCGGAATAAAATGATGAAAAGCTTGATTCGGAATGTTTAACAAGAAAGATGCTTCATTCGGAATATCTGTTCATGCGGAATAAAACACCCTCGTTCGGAATATGAGTTGATCCGGAATAAATGATAAAAACCCTTGATCCGGAATAACACTGATCCGGAATACTTATTTGGTTCAGAATATGGGCTTCATGCGGAATAAAATAAAAAGAAAAGCTTGATTCGGAATAACACTTTACTCGGAATAAAAACTTGACTCGGAATAACTAACTAAAAAGCTTCATTCGGAATAAAAAACTGATTCGGAATATTTTGAAAAACCTTGATTCGGAATATAACTACTCATCCGGAATATTGATTATTCCGGATGAACACACTGATTCGGAATAATTTGAATGAAAACTGCTGGTTCGGAATGAATGCTTTATCCGGAATAATTTATGAAAATCTTTCGTTCGGAATACTTTGCACTGACTCGGAATAATTAACTAAAAAGCTTCATTCGGAATATTTGTTGCTCATTCGGAATCTGGGGAACAAAACAATAGCGAAGAACAGGGAAATAAAACAAGGACGAATTTTAACCAAAAACCACCAAGTTTTTAACCAAAAATTAAATCAAATTAACCACTAATCATTTACTAATGATAAACATCAATCCAAAACAATAAAAACACAAAACCCACTTACTTTTGAAGATTAAAATCAACCAAATAAAACTTTAAAACTTTAAATCAACAAGAGAAAGATGAACAAGATCAAATGAAAGATTATATTGAAAGATTAAGGTTAAACAATCAAAAGGAAAGATTAAAACTTACAAGATTTTTGGAGAAATCAAAAGAAAATAAAAATCACCAAACACCCTAATGGTGTTGGTTGCTACGAACCAAAAAGAAGGAAAATGAAGAAAAATGAAAAGCTAGTCTAATGTTGTGAAAGGGAGTCCTATTTATAGGAGGTGTGGATGGTTGGTGAGTGGGCTTTCTTCTTTCTTTTTGTCTTCTCGTCTTTTCAGTAAAGTTGACGTTTTCGATTCTGATTCGGGATTTGTCGATGAATAATTTCAACTCGTCTTTAAATTTCTTTGTTTAATAGACTTGAGTTCTTCGACATATGTAAATCTTCCATCTTTGGTCCTTTTTCTTCGATAAATCTTCAAATAGGCCCATTGACTTCAAATATTTTGAATCTCTTGGACAATAGACTTCGTCTTGAGTCTTTTTCTTCGATAAAACCTGTGCAATCCCATGTTTTCTTCAATATTTATCCGGTTGGCTCTGAAAACACAACAAACACACAAACCGAGCATAATTCCAAACAAATGATATTAAATACACGTTTTGATCTTATTTTAGCAAGAAATAAGTGGTCAAAGGATGGGTGTTTTCACACCTATCGACTACCGTGACTATGATCATTGCAATTCTCAGACAAACCTACACCCGGAGAGCTAAAAAAGGTATCTTTTATCTTTTTTCTCTTGGTATAATATCGTATGCAGATGCTCCCCCATTTTCTCTTATTAGGGGACTGTTCATTTCCTTTCACATGTTAAGATAAGGAAGATGTAGATGACCTGTTGACCCTAGCTGTTCTTATATCTTAACAAGGTTAGATCCTCTAACAATCCCAACCGGAATAACCTGCAAGTAGGAAAAAAGAAGAACGGAGAAAGAGAAAGAGAAAAAAGAGAAAGGGAAAGGGTGTTTTTGTAATTTATTATTTTGATAATATTGTGTCAGTGGACACGTGGCGTTCATTTGATGGAGTTGTGCATTTGTGCAATTGTGTATGAACAAATCCGTCAAAATGTTTTCACTTGAACATGCTTTAACTTTTGAGGGGTGATTTTGACCAAATTGGTCTTTTCCCCTAAAAAAAGATCCTACAAATTAAGATTAAGGATATTGATAATAATCATCTTATAGACTTTTCCCTCTTCATTTTATCCCCACAACTGTTAGCTTCATTATCAGCACAAAGCAACTAACAAAAATACCCTTTCATTCATGACATGCCAACCCCTCTTTAATTTAGCCCCGCCACTATCTTTTTTTTTTTTTTTTCATTTCACACAAATTTAAATTCATTTCATTCAGATTAAAATTACAAATACTTAAATAAAATTACACTACGAAAATAAAAATACAATACTAAACTAAAAACATTTTAAAAATTTACAAAAATTAAAAAATTTTAACCAAAAAATAATAAATACCAAACCATATGGGTAAAAATTATAAATATAACAAAATAAAAACAGTGTTATTAAAAAAACACATATCTTATCCTCCCACCTCTCCTTTCTTCTTCTTCTTTTCTGTTTACCAGAAAACGCACATACACCCTAGGCTAAACCACACACTCAAAGCTTATTAAATAAACGGAAAAAAGAAGGAAAAACATAAAGAAACATGAAGAAAAAAGAAAAAAATAAAGAAAGTACATTATCTCTCCTCATTGAAGCCTCGTCGCTGTAGCGACGAGGGCTCAATGACAAGTGGCCAGTGTGGCAACGGAAGCCTGCAAAGGCCGACGAGGGTGCCAGCAAGGCTCGGCGAACCTTCTTCCGCCGTGACACCTGTGGCTCTAACTTATTGACGCAGACATGATTTGTACTCTTGTAAAATGGATTAATACTCTTTAAAAATTGATTGTACTTTAAATACAAATTATTTTAACTATTTGTATATTTGAGTGTTTCAATCAATTTTGTGAGAGTCTCAATCACTTTTCCTATTAACAACTAGTAAATGGTATTTTTTTTAAAATAGGGTCGTAAACGAATCGAGCCAAACTCGGGGTCCGTCAGGTTCAAGCTTTTAGTTTACCAGAAATTTAAGTATGAGCTCGGTTTGACCTCGGTTTAAAAATCTAAGTACAATAGATGTGTTAAAGGAAGCTTGATTTATAAATGAAGCTCATACACAAGCTTGTTTGAGATTAGTTCTACGTATATATAGGGCTAGCAATCCTAAATCAACTTCGTATATGAAACTCGAGTACCTCAAGAGCATCTCGGCACATAGTAGTTTGGCAACATATTTATCCGAATTTATTGGAATCTTAGCTTTTCAAATAACTCGGTTATAAAATCAATTTCGTTTGTTATACAAGATGATAAATAAACTTCTACAGTAATTCATAAGCCTCTATAAGCCTCAACCACGTAAAAAAAAAACCTAAACTAGTTGAGCTTCACCCATCCAACACAAACTACCCCTTTATCAAAAGGTTAGAATATGGATTGGTTCTTTTGTCTTACTCTCATCATGTAAACGCCCAAGACCATCTAGCTAAAAGATGGTTAAAGGCTTTGATGTGGTTGGTTGCTATGTGTTTTTTTCGTCCCCAAAATATGAATAAGGCTTTTAGTTATGATACCCATCTCTCTAAATTCTAGTTCTAGCCATGTCCATCTCTTAATAAAAATATGTTATCCCTAATATATGATGATTTTATACGATTAATGAAGAAAGAAAGGTAGATATGAGATGAAGTTTAGAGAGAGAAACTAGAGAGAGAAAAGAGAGAGAAGTGTGTGAACTTGTGAAATATTAGATTAAGAGAAAAATGAATGACCAACCAACCTCTCCTTACATGCAAGGAGAGATTTACATAGCCTTGCCTACATGTGGTATAATGGGCTATATGATAATGGGTCGGGCTTTCCTTTTGGGCTTTGGTTACTTATGAATGAACCTTAGCTTAAAGTTAAGCCCGTAATACACGACTAACATACTACCTATTACAACGTTCTAATATACGATACATAATGAACATATGACCGAGCATTCTTGTTTGACTCAATATTTTGAGGCTAACAGTCTCCCCCAATGTGAGGTCATTACCCTTTGCGAGAGGTCATTACCCTTTGTCATTTGGAAATTTGTAGAGATTACTAATTTCGCTATAAATAAGTCTTGAACGTGTAATGGTAGTCCTTTTTTTCATGCTGTGATCTTTGAGTCTTTGTCGTTGTCTTTCGACTTTGTCTTTTGATCTTGAGATCTTCAAATCATCCTTGACTTGTCTTTGCCATCTTGCGATCTTGTGTCTTCATCCACATGCTCACACTATTAATTGTCGAATATGTCTTTAGGCATGAGTATGTGGTTTTTTGAATCTTTGACTTTGCTGAGTACACCGTGACGCCACCTTCTCGAGACAAAACATAGACACGGACTGAATGGATTTGACATTCGTCCTAAATCGGTAGCGTTTTACCTCTGGTCGGTGAAGACCGTTATACGATATTAAATACCGTACATGTGATAGGTAGATTCAGTTAAGAATCTCCTTGACAGGGTTTCGCGGCTGTACTAGCCGTTCTCTTTACTCGACTGTCTCAAAGCAAGACTGCGAACATAAAGAGTGAATCAATTGGATAAATATCCGCTTGATTAAAGTCGTCAATTCAAATTCCTGGAACAAGTTTGATTCATTAAGAATCTTACCATTGTTGCTTTCCAGTTGACACAAGCTTGATTCATAAGAATCTCGCAAGTTACCTACCGTAGCGCTGTTTGATGTTGACGCTAGAAGGATTTCCATTCGTCACTGTGAATATTAATGAATATCACTCTGAATGTTCTGGCAAGACCATAAAGATATTGCGTAGAAACCTGAAACGAGTTTGAATCAATTCAGAAACCACTGTTGCTTTTCAGTTTTACACATGTTCATTTCATAAAGAATCTTACATATGACCTACCGCAGTGCTGTTTGATGTTAACACTGGATGGATTTCCACTCATCATTGTGAATACTAAGTAGTATTACTCTGAGTGTTCTAGCAATATCGCAAGGATATAGCGTAGGACTCTCTTGATCTTCATCCGTGTGTCCTAACGAGATTTGATTGATCTCTTGGCTCTAGACTCGATTTGTGCACTTTTAGTGGTCGGAGGCTGGAGCAGATGCCACCTATTCAATATCAACTATCTCGGAATGAGAAAGTCAATAGAAGTCATGTTGTTCTCCGTGACAATAAAACAAACTTCTTTTGAGAGAAGCCTGAGTAGCTAGGAAAGGGTTGTGCATACATCATTGGGTCCATGATGAGTTGTCTTCATGATGTGTTGACCCGGTTTCTACCTAAGTTGTATGGAGGGTTTCTTTCTTTACACCCTTTATCCTTACATTTCTTTTTCATTCTTCAACCCCTTCAATGCTTACTAAGACATCATTACTAGCACCTTGTTGTGATTGTTCCAGTGCTAGCATCAGTACTTAGTCGGCATTCAGCTACGTTCACATTCTACGCCATCTTTCCTAAGGACTTCTAATAATCTATTGGATTGTCCTTGGGAAGATCGCTCCAGTTCTGGTTGGATCATAGGACTTAAACCTAACCACCCTTTTGACACCAATAACGTCGTGAATTAAAGATGTTGTGGGTATTTGATGGTAACCATGAAAACCACTTCAAATTTCTATCAAGATGTTTGAAAAACATTTAACACCTTGATAGTTTTGTCGTTTCAGAAATGCTCCCCCTTCACATGTGCATCGATAATCGAAAGTGTTTCGCACATGTAGGTAAGAGTTAAAGTGCTTGAGTCTTATATAAGATCACATTTTAATCACATTTTCTCCCCCTATCTCTAATATATAAAATCTTTTGATATTAGAGATACTAAATTTGATTAAAATATATTTTGAAAAATAGTCTTGAAAATCTCTAGGAGAAAGGATGTGTTAAGCTTTTGCATAAAGTTAAAATGCTCCCCCTCAAAAATTGATCCAATTGAATTGTCATTGTGAGGATGCGATCCACATTTCTCTTTTTGAGGATGGGAGTTGTTGAACACACAATTTTTGAAAGATTTTGAATATTCATTAAAAAATGCTTGAAAAAATTGTGTTCAACGCTTTTTGAAAAATCCTATTTCTTTTTGTCGAAGAGGTTTTTCTAAAGCATAAACTTGAGTTCATAGACTTTGAATGTCTTGACGAATCCACTCAAGTGTAAGAAGATTTCTCTTCTTTTGTTGAGGGTAAGGGTACTAAAGCATACACTCCTCCGTGAATATAGAACCGGTTGCAATCTGAAAGTGATTACAAGCCATTGTGTTGAGCTCAAAACGTTGAATGTTTTGTAACAAGCTCAACCCAAGATAGATTGCTCTACCCGTTGTTGGAAAAATTGTCCAAAATAGACATTTTCCATTAAAAGTAGAAATGACATGTTTTGAAAAATATTTACAACTTTCATTCGAGCTTTATGTACACACCCGTGTCGTTATTGAGCGACATTTCTAGGCACGTCCATATTATCGATACTGAAAGACATGTCGAGAAGAATATTTTGGTTTTTGAAAGATTTTTAATTTTGTGTTTTGCTTTTATGTGTTTTATATTTTTGTATTTTGCTTTTTCAAAAATATTTACAAGTAGATGTTTGATAGGTGAATCAAGCAGGCTTCTTTGCCAGAATCTCCAGTTCTCCTGGAGTCAAACATCTCATACCAATTTGCCTAACTAGATACGCAAACCTCTCTTTCGAAAGAGCTTTTGTAAACAAGTCAGCTAATTGGTAATCAGTTCCAACAAAGTATAGTTCAACGATACCCTTTTCAACTTGTTCCTTAATGAAGTGATATCGGACATCAATGTGCTTCGTGCGGGAATGTTGTACCGGATTGCAGGAGATGGCTATGGCGGACTTTGAGTCACAGTACATAGGTACTTTATCAAAGTGGAAGCCATAATCCGTGAGTTGTGTTCTCATCCATAGAACTTGAGCACAACACGCAGATAGAGACACATACTCCGCTTTGGCTGATGACAGTGACGTGCAATCCTGCTTCTTGGAAGACCATCCCACAAGCTTATCTTGACCTAGAAATTGTGCACCACCAGAAGTACTTTTACGTGTATCAAGACACCCTACATGATCAGAATCTGAATAGGTCATTAGAAAGAAACCGGTTTCCCTCGGATACCAGAGTCCCAAATGAATGGTATTCTTGATGTACCGAAAGATCCGTTTAACCTCCTTGAGGTGCTTTTCAGTGGGTCGTGCTTGATATCGTGCACAATAACACGTAGCATGTGATATATCTGGTCGGCTTGCTGTTAGGTACAGGAGGGAGCCGATCATGGAACGATATTTCGTTTGATCTATGACATCTCCCTCCAAATCAACATCTAGGGATGTGGTTGATAATGGTGTCCCAACGGGGTCACATGAAGTCATACCATGCTTTTTGATTATCTCTTGACAATACTTAGCTTGGTTAATAAAGATACCACTTGGGGATTGGTGAACTTGAATTCCAAGAAAGAATTTTAGTTCGCCCATCATTGACATTTCAAATTTGTTGTGCATTACTTTTTCAAACCATTTTAAAAGTTTTGGGTTTGTAGACCCGAAAATAATGTCATCAACATAAATCTGCACAAGCAAAATGTCATCCCCATATTTATAAGTGAACAAAGTTAGATCAATGGAACCTTTTTAGAAACCTTTGGAGACCAGAAATTTCGAGAGCTCGTCGTACCACGCCCTTGGACCTTGCTTGAGTCCATAAAGTGCTTTGTAGAGACGATACACCTTGTCAGGATAATGAGGATTGACGAATCCTTCCGGCTGTGTGACATAGACTTCTTCCTTCAAAGGACCGTTAAGAAATGCCGTCTTTACGTCCATTTGATAGACAATGAATCCCTTATGTGCAGCATAAGCAAGAAAAATCCTGACCGCTTCCATTCGAGCTACTGGTGCAAATGACTCTTCAAAGTCAATACTGTGGATTTGCTTTTATCTAATCCGGTGGTCTAGGTGGGTGGTAAATGGTGGTGGAAGCCATTGTTGAGTTGAGAGACAAAGGTTGAGTGTGTGAAAATAGAAAATGTATTAAAATGAAAAAGAAACACAAGCAACACCCCTCCTTGGAAGCCTAGGAGGGGTATATATAGTCACACACGCTACTTAAACTATACAACATTCCTAGTCTAGTCTAAGCGTGTGTGACTATGATAACTAATGGGAATTCTTAAATGTCGTCACATAAAGTGAATTTCCAACAATCTTCCCCCATGGGACGACGTGTAGAATTCCTTACAATATTCTTCCTAACAAGTACATAATGATTAAGAACAAGGCTTTCATGAAGCGTCCAATGCTGATGAAGTCTTCTGGGGCCTTCGTCTTCAAAACGACTCATCTTTAAAGTAACTTGTAGAAGAAATACTGTAACGGCACGAGCTAAGTAACCCATACACTCCTGGTTAAGGAGAAGCTTCTGAATTAACTTCCCCCTAATTCATGCCACATAAACTTGATGTAGAAGCTTTTAAATAGCTTCCCCCTAAGCCGACAATCCTTGTAAGCAACTTTAAAGCTTTCAATAAAGCTTAGAATGATTAAGCGCACAGCGGAATCTAACAAGCAAATCCCATCATATAACATGATAACGTTGCTAAGAGAGATTGAAAGCTTGGGGCACACCAAGTAGATCAACAACTTCTCTTCTCACGCTTGAATAATTCTTCTGAATTTTTCTTCCCCCTGAGAGTTCAAGTTATGCATACCAGAAAGAATCAAGACATTTCTTCCCCCACATAGTTGAAGAAAATAAATCAATCCCAAGTATGAAGCTCAAATACTGAAGTAGACACTTTATCCCATTCATGGAAGTTGACATCGTAACACCAGAGTCAATTAAGTCCCAGAAATGCACATATCTTCTTCCGGAGATGCACCAGAGTCAATTAAGTACCGGGAGTGCATATAGGATAATGATGATGAATAATTGCAACAACCAAACAATTAAACATCGAATCAGTAGTGTACCGTTCAGAGATTGACAACACCATGAGTTAAAACACTGATTTTCTCTCCGGCTATGACAAATGTCATCCCAGAATGTCTTCAAATCAAAAGAATGTATGAAGTTCATCACGTGTACTCGTTGTGCGTTCAATTTGTCTTCTTCTTCCTCCTTGATGGTTTCGAAACTCGGAACCATCAATAAATCGTACGCACATGTACTTGAAAACTCGTGAGAATAATAAATAGGCTGATTTATATATTTTGTGAGAATCAGCTGTTGATCGATAATCTCTACTCATAAACTCTCCATGGCCAACTTTACCAACCCACTTGAAAGCAATTTGAAGTGACCACTGATAGAATGAACCGGATACATCAAACTTGAAGCTGAATAAGAATCCTTCGATCTTGTGACTTAAGCTTGCACTATTGTTGAATGAAGAACGGTGGATAAATCTCTAAGTACTCAATGCATCACTGAAGAAGTCTATAAGCACAACACCTCTTGAAATTATCCATGTCGACTAAGCGCGTGACACTGAGTACAACAATGTAACCCCTTGAAGTGATAGTTATCCGAGTCATCAACCAACCACCCCGAACCCGGAAACTAGATAACCAAGTCGTCATTCTAAGATTAAGCACGAGCAAGTTATGTTTGAAGATAAAATAAATACACGCCTTTGAAAAATCCGTCTTCAACTTCATGTAATTAATACCCGATCAAACGAAATCTGTAGTCACTAAAAAATATACCCAAATTTTTCTTGGTCTCGTCAAAATAAATCTCGTCACAATGTCTCGATACTTGTCTTTAAAACTTGTCACTTTATCACATTGTCACGTCTCGATTATGACCAAAGTATAACTTAATTCACAAATCTTATTCAAAATAAATATTTTGAGATAAAATGGCGGATCAAATCACATGGCCCATATCTTTGTATTACTTCAAATGAGATGTTAACATCACATTTTGACCCAATGTGTTACTAAACCCAACCGATCCAACTTTGTGATAGTTAGAGAAGTATATGAGACACAACAACCCTAATTATGCTCACACTTTACCCTAAACATATCTCAAACAGCCGCTTTCTCTATCTCTCATCTCAAACGTAATACATAGAAACCTCCGTCTCCAGTTTTTCATCTAAATCCTAGCACACCCACTTCTCAATCTATCTCAAACTTCTTCAATCAATCAGAAATAGCCCTCATCTCGTCTATCTTAACCCCAATCTTTTTCTACCAGATCCCATCTTAGTTTACTAGTAAACTCAACCACCAAATCATCATATACGAATCATCTATCTTTCAATTATATTGCACCAATCCGAATAGTTTAACCCATGATGAACAAGTGGCAGGACTACAAGATCTATCGAAAATAGGTCTCGGGTAGGTGAACATAATTGCATGTCGTTTTTGTGGTCTTATAAAACGAAATGAAGAGTTGATTGAAACATAATTGTTATCAATCTTTCTAAAATTAATTACAGATTTATGATGATGGTGTTTTGGTTTCGTGTAGATCTTTGATGATCTTTGAAACGAAAACATAAACTAAGATCAATTACTAAGTTTCTGTTTAAGTCCGAGTCTAGATGGGGATTAAGTGACGAAGGGAATTAGGATTAGATTGATGGTGTTGGGGAGAAATAAGGTTGGATGTGATATGTTGGACTCAGTGAGTTAACTAAGTCAACTCGGTAATTACCGAGTTGACTCGGTTGTGTTGGTTTCGGTCAAGTGTAAATTTAAACTACATGGTCACGTTTTAAACTACATCAGAGTCATACTTTTAAACCATCGCAGTCAAAAAGAATATGGCCATCGTAGTCAAACATTTTTTAACCCATCGCAGTCTAACATTTAACCCATCGCAGTCAAAAGAAAAAAGATTGCCATCGTAATCATGAGTCCATCGCAGTCTTAACATGGACCCATCGCAGTCTAAACAAGAAGAGTCCATCGTATCATGATGTCCCATCGCGATGGTACCCATCGCAATGGTACCCATCGCAATGGAGCCATCGTAGTGGTACCATCGCAGTGGTACCATCGTAGTCTACCCATCGCACTCAATGCGATGTACCATGAAGCTGAAATCTTATCCACGAGATGTCCTTGTTCCTGAAAATCCGGGTATGGTAATCTGAATATTTTTCTGGGTAACTTCATCATCATAAACAACAAGATAAACCCAGAAAAAAGATACCAGATCAAAAAATAAGACCAGAAACAGTAGACATAAAACCAGATACGAGATAACTTTTGACCACTTTTGACATGATGACAACTTTTGACCATGAGAAAACTCATTTTGACCATAGATGAATCTGTTTTGATGAAACCAGTGAAACAAAAAAGAAACCATCTTTGACTGATGACATACAAGAGTGACAACAAGTTAACAGACAAGGACAAAAAAGTTATGAATATTGGATATAAACACAACCAGTGACAAAAATGATAGATTCGGACCAAAAATATTATAGAACGAGACCCAACAAAAAATGTTTAGACCACCAAATCGAAACAAAAACGCTACCCAAGGATTGAACCGAGGCTCTGACGCCAATTGTGGATTTGCTTTTATCTAATCCGGTGGTCTAGGTGGGTGGTAAATGGTGGTGGAAGCCATTGTTGAGTTGAGAGAGAAAGGTTGAGTGTGTGAAATTAGAAAATGTATTAAAATGAAAAAGAAACACAAGCAACACCCCTCCTTGGAAGCCTAGGAGGGGTATATATAGTCACACACACTACTTAAACTATACAACGTTCCTTGTCTAGTCTAAGCGTGTGTGACTATGATAACTAATGGGAATTCTTAAATGTCGTCACATAAAGTGAATTTCCAACAAATACCCTCTTTCTGTCCATACCCTTTAGCCACTAGCCTAGATTTATTCTTGATGATCATGTTCTCTTCGTCCATCTTGTTTTTCCAGATCCATCGAAGATTTAATGGTATTACATCGTATGGTCTGTCAACAAGTTCCCAGACTTTAAGTCTTTCAAATTTGTTGAAGTTCATCCGTCATTGATTCAATCCAAGCATGATCAGCCATGGCTTCTTTGATGTTTTTAGTTTAGCTGAACTCACGGTGAGTGCGAACATACAAACATCACCATCGGTGTTAAGCTGTCGTCTTGTACGAACGGGCTGTGAAGGGTTTCCAATTACTTGAACCAAAGGATGATCTCGGTCCAATGATGTGTTGAAGGATGTCGTTGGTATAATGTATGCGTATTTGACGGATCAACATGGCGAGTAGAAGACTCTCCAATTTCGTGTACCGGTGTACCGAATGGGTTGATAAATTCGTCTACGTCAGATAATGCATTGTCTGCTTGATTTATGTTCTCTGGAGCAATGACAGTAGTTGTTGATGTTGTAGGAGCGGTTGTTGATGTGATATTCTGAGGAGGTAAATCTGCAGCAACCCGTGTTGAAGTAGATGAAGTTGTATCCTTTTGTTGACGATGATCGGTATCATCATTCTTATCATGAGTGACAGCGGAAGACTTTGATACAGCTTGTTTCTCCCCCGTGAAATATTCATCATACATTGGTCCATATAACATTTCCAACTCTTCAAGTGTCGTGTCCATTGTCATATCTGCTCTAAGAACATGTTCAGGAACCAGCTTTGAACTTGACGGTTCATTGTTATGGTCTTGAGTTCCGAGTTCTGTGCGGTTGTGAACGGAAGTCATTTGTCGTTGTGGATCGGGACTTAAACTGTTTTGTTCAAGTGCCATTTCTTGTAATTCATCAAATCTGACATGAATAGTCTCGACTATCAATTTTGTTCTCTTGTTGTACACTCTATACCCCTTAGACTGAGTTGCATATCCCACTAGAATGCATGCATCATCTTTCTCTTTCATCTTGTCCAGATTTTCACCATCTCGAATAATGTAGCACGTACATCGAAAAACGTGAAGGTGTTTGAGTGAAGGTTTTCAATCATGAATTATGTGATATGGTGTCTTTTCGTATCTTGGGATAATTAAGGAGCGGTTTTGTGTGTAGCATGCGGTTGACACGGCTTCGCCCCAAAAGTATAGTGGAAGTTTTGAAGCAGATAATAATGTTTGAGCAGCCTCAACTAAAGTACGGTTTCGTCTTTCAACAACGCGGTTTTGTTCGGGTGTTCGAGCAATAGATGTTTCATGTTCAATTCCTTCGGCTTCAAAGTAGTTTCTCAGATTTGAATTCAAAAATTATGTACCTCTGTCAGTACGAACCACTTTAACTTGAGCTTGAAGACCACGTTGTATCAGTTTAAGGAAGCTGATGAGAACTTCAGGTGTTTCATCCTTGGACCTCAAGAAGTGAGTCCATGTGTACCTTGAGTAATCATCGACAATTACCAGAATATATTTCTTCCCATTGATACTTTGAACACGCATTGGACCACACAGATCCATATGGAGAAGGTCTAACCGTCCTTTAGAGCTTGGCGTGGTTTTTGTTTTGAAACTACTTCGTTTAGCTTTACAAAGCTCACAAGAAGAACAAAGATGATCTTTGATGAATTTCAAACTTGGAAGGCCTCTCACAATATCTTTCTTAGAAAGCAAGTTGATGGTATCAAAATTAAGATGAGATAAACGTTGATGCCATAACCATGCCTGAGTCGTTGAAGCTTTAGCCATGAAGCAAATTGGAGTTGATGAAGTTGTATCTTGAAGTGAAATAGTGTAGAGATCAGTACCCCGTGAACCGGTAAGTAAGTCATTCCCATCATAATCATGAACAAAACATGTCTTCTTTCTAAAAGCAACCTCCAGATCCGCATCACAAAATTGACCAACTGAGAAAATATTGTGATTGAGCCCTTCGACGTAGTATACCCTTTTTATCATGATATTACCCTGAACCAAATCTCCATATCATAGGATCGGTGCAAATTGATCATTTCCGAATCGGACCGTACTCAGGAACTTCTCCACGAAGCTAATTAGAAGCTTGAGATTCCCCGTCATGTGCTTCGTGCATCCGGAGTCCATAAAGAGAATTATTTTTATCACTTGCAGAAGAGTTAGAACACGATGGAGCATTTGCTAAATTGGATACCACAGTAGTTGTGATTGTAGAATCATTAGTGTCCTTAGCAACATTTAAAGGCATACTAACACTCGTTGTCACATTTTCTGTCCTAACTTTAGGCATCCATTTATATCCAGGAGGACATTGATTAGCAAACCACCATTTCCACGACTTGCTAGCAAACTCATATAATTCCTGAATTCTGCTTCTAGTGGTCTTAGTGGTGGAGTCTGATGCAATACTTTTCTCAAGGGGTGTTACACCAGAATGGTTCACTTTGCGTTTGGGTTTTCTAGCACTAATAGGCATCGCAGTTTGCTTCTTAGTTCTAGTATCTACGCCTTTGACATTATTCGAAACACACATAGCATGATTAGCATTAGCACACTTTCCACATTTC
Source organism: Glebionis coronaria (assembly GCA_025667525.1). Classification (NCBI taxonomy): domain Eukaryota; kingdom Viridiplantae; phylum Streptophyta; class Magnoliopsida; order Asterales; family Asteraceae; genus Glebionis; species Glebionis coronaria. The sequence continues at coordinate 64,995,074 of CM046874.1, read as the reverse complement.
ACACAAACAAACTTAATATTCAAAGCATTCAGAGTCGAATCATTCAAATCGTCATTACACGCGATTACAGACGTTTTATTCTTAGAAACATTGAAAATCCTAGGGTGGTCTTCTACTGTCTTCATCTTCCCTTGACTTTTATTTTGCCAAACCTTTTCATTCATGCGAGTGCTCTTAAGCTGAGGCCGGCTAACACTATCAGTGGGGATTACTCCTGTAGTAAAAGACACACGTCTATTAGTGTTTCTAGAAGTCTGAGATGATTGACTTTCTTTGTTTTGTGTGGGTTTAGTGGCCAATCTATACATCCCTGGTTTAATCACATTTGTGTTCTTAATGCTTGGTGATTGAATATGTGTTTTGGAAGTATTCTGTGGTAACCTATCCTTCCCATCCGTCTTGGGGCAAACGTAGGTTTTGCAAATGCAGAATTAGAGAAAATAGATGGTTTTCCCAAGACAGAGGGTCTAGTCACTTTTTGCGCATTGGGTTGTCTTACAACAGGTTTCTTAACACTAGGTTCCACAATTTTCCCACCCATCTTAGCAACGAGTTTCTTCAACTCTGCTATCGCTATTTCCCTATCTTGTAACTGAGCTTTCAACCCTTTAATTTCCAAATTCAATTCATTCATTTCTCGAAACGTTATGGAAAGTTTTTCTTGCAAGTTATTATCATGTGGAAAACGACCAACGTCTTTTTGCAAAGCAAGTTCAAGAGAATGACAATGTTTTTGAAGGAAATCAGTTTTGTGTTGAAGTAACTCAAAAGCCTTTTTATCAACATTTTCTTTATGTTTCGAAAGCTCAAGTTCAAGACGCTCACATTCTTTGATTTTATCAAGATATCTGCATGCAACATCAGAATATTCATCGATATCAGCACAAGATTGAAGAGTAACACACAAAATATCTTTGGAGAGACATTCTTCTAAGATTAAATCATATTCATCAGAAAAAACGGACTTGTCCATTTGAAGATCGTCAATTTCTTTCTCAATAAACTCAACATATTTTAAATCATCAAACATTTCAGACCGAATTAATCTTTCAAATTGAAGCATATTTTCTTTTAATGTGGTCGTGTTCGGTATTAAGATTTGTTTGATAAGCACAGTTATATCTTGAGGAATTGGTTTTTTCCACTCGTCATTTTCTCATTGTTTCCATTCATTGTCAACAATGGATTTAATATTATCAATGTAATGTTGTAGAAACCCAAATGTCTGCCTACTCTTGCTTTTAGAAGCATCAAGAGGCAAGTAGTTGATAAACTTAGAAATGTTTGTTTTCTTAGTAGCAAAAGCTTTCTTCCATTGAATTCTTCTTTGTTTGCATTCTAAAAACAATTCCTCACGAGACTTTTGTTTTTGTGTAGTGAAAAGACCATATAGACTATTCTCATAAGCATAATTGTATGGTTTCACAAACTCTTTATTGACCGGTGATCTACTCTCCTCTTCCCAAAGGGATGTCTCATCATAACCAAGAGGATATTCAGGATCGGTCCATTCAGACTCATCCATATAAATGCGCGGGTTCGCAGCTTGAGCTTGGGCAAGATAATCAGGACTTGCAAAGCTAGCTTGACCCTTAAACATAGACGGAGGTGCTAACATTCTTACGTTTTGAATAGAGTCATGCGTTTTATAAACAACTTTCTTCAAAAATTCGACTTGTTTTTCTAGTTCCGTTACTTTTTCAATATCTTTTTCATGTCGACTTTTGAAATCTTGTTTTAACGTTTCAACCTCTTGTTTCTTAACATCAAGAATTTTAGGAGACTCGGTGTTATCCATCAAAAGCCGTTGTTCAAGTTCGTTAACTTTGGTGGTAGCAAGGTACGTTTTTTGACGTTCATCCATTAACAAAACAATAAATTGACGTTTCTCTTTGGTTAATAACTCAAGAGTTTCGTTGTATTTCTTTTCAAGATCGTCCTTTTGATTTTTTAACGCACTACCCTTGTACCCCTCAAGTTCTTTGGTTTTCTGAAGAAGCTCATCTTTATAGTGTTCAACGATCTCACTAGATGTAATTAGTGCGGCTTTGCATTCTTCAAAGTTTTGAGTGAGCACTGCGTTTGCCTTCTTTAATTGCTTTTGACTTTTTCTAGTTTCATTGACATCTTTTTGTAAACTGGCAATTAAATTAGCAAGCGCGACACGCTCCTCATCATCATACTCATTTGCATGTTGATCATCCTCAAACTCATTATTTCACATGTCTGATGAATCGGGTTTGGTATTGCTATCAACCTTTTCCGTCATACATGTGTCATTAATGGCATTGGCTAGCTCACTATGCTCATGAGTATCACCAAACACATTATATTCATCAGTGGTGTGTACCTTATCGAGTGGCTCAGTGTCAAAGATAGGTCCATTGTCATCTTCAGTGACGTTGAGAACTTCGTCAACCTTTGCCATGTACGAGTAATGTGCTTATAATTCTTGATCGGAGGCTTCATCATCAGTATCATCAAGCATTGCTCCTTCCTCAGCCAACAATTTGACCCCTGCTTCCATCTTCTTGCATAACAACATCTTCTCTTTATGATAGCTAGAGTCCCTAACCCGTTTCGCCTTTCTATATTCCTTTGCCATATGCCCATAACCTTGGCAATTATAACACTGAATCCCACTTTGTTGAACCACTTGTGTTCCAACAGTTTCCCTATTCCCAGTAGCAGCAGCAATCCTCTGAGTATCATACTTGGCAGTTTGTCGATCATACCTTGCAGAACCCTCAACATGTGTTGGATTATGTCGATCATACCTAGAAGGACTTTCACCACGTCGACCTGTGTCATACCTTGAAGGGTTCTCAACATATTGGTTCTTTGTGTTGGATGCTGTTCTAAGATTGTTGTTGGTGGGTTTGAAGATTTTCTTGTAGGTCTTCATAATGAAAGCAATTTGTTGTTTCATTTCCTGATTCTTCTGAGCTTGATCTTCATCACTATCCTCTTCAGATGATGACTCAGATGGTGGTGATGGTGCTCTTGGTTCTTTGCCGCGTGATCTTGTGGAGGATGAAGACTTGGATGATGTGGAATATCGTGGTGAGGATGATTGAATGGAGTATGACTTTGAAGTACGAGATCGATGATCTTGAGTGGTAGACACTAGAGCAAGTGGATTAGCCGTCTTTGCAACTCGTTCAGCTCGAATTTCATTTGCCTCATGCTGAAATTGTTTCAAGATATCAAAGAGGGTGTGATAGTTTACCTTGTCTAACTGCTTCTGTTGTTTCACCAAAGTAACAAAACGTGTCCACTCTGGTTGAAGTTGCTGAAGAAATTGCACATTGACTTGCATGGTGGAGACCTCCAAGTTGTTTCTTGTCATATCGTTCATCATCTTGTAGAATCGTGAATAATAAGACTCAATTGATTCTCCATCCAATGCAGTAAACTTACCAAAGTTCCAAAACAAGTTTGTTTTAACATCTTGCTTGTTGAGTGATTCTCCTTGTTGCAAGCGTTCAATAGCCGTCCACATTTCTTGTGCCGTAGGACATGCATCTACCGTGGAATAAATATCATCTCCAATTCCACTTAGAATCATATAGATCGCTTCTTTTTCTGCGTCATACCAAGCCATGCTTTTCTGGTGTAAGATCAGATAAAGTTTCTTTTCTTGTGGTTGCGGGTACTTCTGTGTTAGTGTCAGTGGATGGTGTATGAGGAACAGTTATATCGGAGAAAACATATGGTCCATTGTTAATACATTGCCTCAATGCATCACCATTAGGTCGTGTATCAAGATAACGAAGAAAACGTGATTGCCATTGAGCATATCGACCGGCCACAAGCATTGGTGGTCTCTCTTTGTTACCCGCCACCATGATGTTGTTGTTTGTCACACGATATTCTGTAGTAGAATCCATCTCAATAGTCTTTTAAGTGATGAATTGAATGTGGATCTTAAGTAGTTGTGTTGTGATTGTGTTGTTGTTGAAATTCCGAAAATTGCGATTTTTTCTCCGTCCGACAATAATTTCTTCAGTCCGACAAAACGGTAGACCTAAAAAATTTGTAATCACCAAATTTTGAAATTGAGCTAGAAATAGCCTAAAACTAGTATGGAAAAAATTTGATTTTACTTGACCTAAAAATTGTAATTCTTTTTTTTTTTAATTTTTTTTTAATCTTCGTGTAAACTACGTTCCGAGACTAGTCTAGATAGTGGCTAAGTCTAAAAAATACTCGAAAAAGATTTAGATGTCCATCGCAATGTCACCCATCGCACTCCTAGATCGCAGTCTGATCGTAGTCTGATCGTACTCTATGATCGTAGTCTGATCGCACTCTGATCGTACTCCTAGATCGCAGTCGGATCGTACTCTTAGATCGCAGTCTGATCGTACTCACCTTTCGTATCCAACGATCGTACCCAGTGATCGTATCCAACGATCGTACTCACTGATCGTATCCAACGATCGTACCCAGTGATCGTATCCAACGATCGTACTCACTGATCGTATCCAACGATCGTACTCACCGATCGTACTGAGTGATCGTACTCACGGATCGTACTCAGTGATCGTGGGAGGTGATCGTGACCTTGTATCGCAAGTAGAAACCCCCAGGGTTTATGCAATCACAAAAATCAGATCGTAGCACAAAGAACAATCCGAGACATGGAAGCAACAAGAAAGAATGGATTTTTACCTTGGAATTCGTGATTCTAACAAAACAAATGTAACCAAAATCTTACCACACGTATTAAAGATGTAGAGATGAATAGAGGATGATTTAGAACACGAAAAACACAAGAAAAAACTTGAATTCGGAATGATGTTAGGTGTAAATCACACGAACCCAATATAATAGCAACAACGAATCACAAAACTACCCCATGGCGATTGATACCAATTGTTGTCCCTAATATATGATGATTCTATACGATTAATGAAGAAAGAAAGGTAGATATGAGATGAATTTTAGAGAGAGAAACTAGAGAGAGAAAAGAGAGAGAAGTGTGTGAACTTGTGAAATATTAGATTAAGAGAAAAATGAATGACCAACCAACCTCTCCTTACATGCAAGGAGAGGTTTACATAGCCTTGCCTACATGTGGCATAATGGGCTATATGATAATGGGTCGGGCTTTCCTTTTGGGCTTTGGTTACTTATGAATGAACCTTAGCTTAAAGTTAAACCCGTAATACACGACTAACATACTACCTATTACAACGTTCTAATATACGATACATAATGAACATATGACCGAGCATTCTTCTGTGACTCAATATTTTGAGGCTAACAAAATATAAATTAAAATACAAATTTTAGTTTCGGTTTATAATATACATCATACTTCGAGCTTTAGTTTTAATCCATTTCATCAAATACACCAATAGTCAGGGGCGGAGCCATAATTATTAATTAAGTGAGGCTAACTATACTTAAAGCAAAAAGTTATAGTTATAGGGAGGCACAACATCCACTAGTCCCCTACTAGTTTCGCTTCTACCAATAGTGTTCATTAAAAGCTTATTTGTTATGTTTTGTAAGATACAAATTTTATTGCCCGACGACAGTGTTATTTATTATGGTTTGCTTATTTAAAGTGTTATTGTTTGTTATTTTTTGTCAACTTTTTGGAAAGAGTATCTGGTTTGATTTTGTGTGGTAATAGGTTCAAATTTCATGAATTAGTCGACCGAGATACAAATTTTAAAATATTTCAAATTTTCAAGAGTTAAAAAAATACGCAAATTAGACTCAAAGAGAGTGAGGCAAAGAGGAAATGCATCTCAAGAAAAGTACTTCAAACGAAAAATCTAACAGTTTCATTTAATTTTTACTTATGCAAAATTTATATTACGTTTCATTAACGGGAATTGATTGACACACTCTTCTTTTTGATTGGGACACTTAAATGTACAATATATTAAAACAACAGTACAACTGTTTAATGCACAGTTTAAAATGTTCTAATAAATAAATAGAATGTGCAAGTCATTAGCCTTCATTAAATATCTAAATATAAATTAAAGAAAGCGTAATAGGCTTGTATGTTATATCATGTCCAATTCGATGGAATAAATACTAGGTCACCTTTTTGACATTGCAACATCCACATTTATTCGTGATTTATGGGCTTACCTGCCTACATTGCTTAAAATCACAAATGTAATTAAATCATTAAAGTATATATGAACAAAACATTCACATTTGAGTTAAAATGAAACTTCAAAATGCATTTTTGTGGTTTGCCAAATTTCATAGTTTACATCAGTGTCATAAAAAGCTGATACGTTATTCCTCCTTCAATAAAAATTACTGATATTATACATCTATAGAGATGATTGGTACAATTTTTTCCCATTAGAGTGATCGGTATGAAATGAAACTTATAAGCGAAGCGAGTGAGAGACTCACGCGTGGGTCTACTATCCCGTTTAATCAAATCACACGTGAGTTATAACTTTTTGAAAGAGAGAGTAGCGAGTCATTCACATTCGTGAGTTATCACATGTGAGATTTTTTTTAATATATTTAATTTTATTTGTGAGTGCATAAAGATATTAGTAGGGTATGTTTATATAAAATAAGTATTTTATAAAATGTGAGTTTTAGTGAGTGTTACTAGTAACTACGGTTAAAAAGTGAAGTGAAGTTAAGTCAATGAAAAGAGAAAACTGATACGACACTGAGATGGCAGAGTTTAAATGAACTAGGGATGAGCATGGTACCAGTCTCGTATTGATCCCGTACGGAATTAGTGATATCGATTTTTTACCGAGCATAAACTAGTGGTACCGGTACCGTAGCGAACGAAATTCAGATATCGGTACCGAGAAATCGGGGTTTCTCCGTTTTTTCGAGAATTTCCCAATTTGGTACAGGTTCTCTACCGGATTATTAGTCCTGATTTTTGTTTCACTTTATTTCATAGTTCCGGTACCGTATCGAACGAAATATGAATACTAGACATCAATGTATGGTTCTAGATAGATTTTGAAATTTGGATCGAAATGCTCGTTCATAAAATGACCATACCTCCAGCCTTATATGCTAGTAATATGATTTATTAGTACATTTTATAGCCTTAAAGTGCGTGGAAAGTAGTAGTGGAAAAGTTTAGGAAGAGATTATGTGAGTGGAAAGCAAAAATAATGTTGTTTAGGGTACGTTTGACGTTAGTTAAGTCAGTTTAGGAAGTTTGTTATTGTATTACATTTTGATCTTTCGTGTGCCGATGTGTGTGATTAAAAGACTTGAGAGTATTTGAAAGGATTTCTTTTTGGTGGGGTTGGTGGACGCAAGAAGATTGCTTGGGTTAAATGGGAAATTGTTTTAACTCCACATGGGGCGGGGGGGTTTAAACATCGGTTCTCTTCGGGCAAAAAATTAGACTTTGGTGGGTAAATGGTGGTGGAGATTTAGGATAGAAAGCGATGTATTTTGGGTTAGGGTGATTAAAAGTATTTATGGAATTAATGGCGGGTTTGATGATAATAGAGTCTCGAGGGAGTTAGGTGGTAGTGGTGTTTGGCGTGATATTGTAGAAGTGGGCATAGACTTAGAAAAAAATTGGAATCGGGTTTTCAACTTCATCTCCATAAAAGCTCGCGAATTGAGGGGAACACTTTTTTTGAATGATAGATGGATCAGAAATGATAGTCTTTGTGATAAAATTATTAGGTTGTGTCATTCAAATATGTGTAAGGAGGCTCGGGTAATTGATATAGGGAATTGGAGTGAGGGAGTTTGGAGGTGAGAATTGGATTGGGTGAGGAAACCTAGGGGGAGGGCTTGTACGGACTTGGCGGTACTTATGGAATTACTTTATAACACTATCTAAATTGTGACTGTAGGGATTCTTGGAAGTGGGATCTTGCTGAAGATCGTAAATTTAAAGTAAAAGATTTAGCTCATATGGTGGATGTAACACCCCATTTTTTAGGGTAGAATCCTACTGTAAATTATGGCGTGTCATCAAAGCATGCAAGGTAAATGTCTAAACATTCATGACCATAAATAGAAATACTGGAATCAAACATCGGTAGTCTAATAACTCACACACAAGCAATATTAAGTATTGTAAATGAAAGGACTAAACAACGTCCAAAAGAAGTAAAGTATGATAAAGTAGGAATAAATGCATAAGGTAAGAGAGGCCGGATAGCTTCCAATCTGAATGCACATACTATGGAGTTCCTACTTGCGACCTTGGGTACCTGCCATTTGGGAACATGGAAAAGTAGACGGCTGGGCATAACGCTCAGTGCACGGATATACAATAAAAGCATGGAAGAGATAGAATATGAAAGCATATAAAGAGCAATAAGCATGAATAGCAGCGGAAATGAATAAGTCCTGGAAAACCTAGTTGTCTGTCATGTTAACTGGTTTTAGTTCTGAAAAACATAACTTATGTTACTTATGAAAATATGTATTAGTTAATATACCAAAAGCCAATATAGGTCATGAGGTCAACAACGAGCATGAATACTTGGAGGGGTGACCTCGTCATGCAAATTAGAGGGGATGCCTCTAATTAATTGGTAATGGGTAGGAGGGATCAACTCCTTGTGAAGGATGCAAGGCACACACCACATTCACCATGAAATCCTGACTGAAACACGTAACTAGGATGCACCCATACGCCCCACACGATAACATAATAAATATAATGGCCAAATAACTAAAAGGGACGCCACGAGCTATCACTCCGCCGTGATGAAGTCATAACACTAATGCCTCTTGTGTTATGGTTATGGTACCTCCATAACTAGGTGAAACTAGTCATGCATGTATATGGCTAAGGTAACTAATAAACATAAGCATTTAATCTGTAACTACTGGGGAAAACAGTTGGCTGCATACGAGAAATCCTAATGAAGGAAGAGATTGTCCTTACTGAAGGACGGAAAATCCGTACCTTATGTATAGTAGAAGCTAATGAAAACGATGAAGACTACTCCTCCTCGACGGATAATACTACATAAGAAATATAGACGTGTATGAGTTGTCTAAAATACGTGTGTTTTACTGGTTCCGTGTGTTATTGTTGGTCCCTTGTAATTAGTACTATACTTAAGTATACTAAGTATAGTCCTAACCCATGGTTAAGTAATGCAATAAACTTAATACAAGTAAGTAAATAACACAAAGGTTTTCAACGTTTAACTCTTAGCTTTATTAAAGAATTATACCCTATTGTATACGAAGCTACAATAGGGATTGAATAGACAATGTGTGGTTTTGTGATCTCCTCACTAACAAGCTAGTCCAATCCTAACAATTGCTAAGCTTGACGATTCTATCAACAGGAGTTTAGAACTCAAGTGTGTGATCGTGTTTGGAGGAGAGAAAACTTGTTTGTGAATGTCTAAAGCATTAAGTGCACAAACTTATTTTCTCTCCTTTACAAGAATCCTATTTATAGAAGGAAAGTTGGGTAGAAGAGAATAATTGCCCATGTGCAATTCTTGTCTTATTGGTACAGTGTAGTATCTTGTCTTACCCTATTCTAAGTAGTAAGACGTAAGTCCTTTACACTTGTCAGTACCCCATCTATCCCAAAAGGGTAAGTCACGCTAATTGTGTGATGTACTTCATCTTGACACAATTCAACTTATCCCGCCTTTTCTTCAGTCTTGGAGAATGCTTGTTTTCTCCAGGGAGATCGTATGGGGTTCAGTGAGTCTATTGCCACAACTCACTGAACCCATCACCTTTTCTTCGTCATAGAAGACATTCATTGAGATTCGCCTCTCTGAATGCTTGAGTCTTACTTTTAGTCTCAGTCTAAGAACTCGAAGGCAACTCACTGAGTGACTGTTCACTCAGTGACCTTGTTATGTTCAAGGTTAATAATTCACTTAGGCTGATTGTTATTCAAATCCTTCAGGGAGGTCATTAGGTACTGAATTGACCTAGCAATCTCCCCCTATTTTGATATAAAATTTGCCTAAGTGAAATTGTTATAAGTGAGCAAAGAGGCTTCTTCTTATTACAAACTATTCTACTTGATGAAAAGACTTGATATAACAAAGTACTTCATTTTCATTCATCATTACATAAGACTGAATAGTCTGATACAAGAAACATAAATAAAGCAAAAGATTACAGTTATTCAGGAATCCATTGCTTCCCTCTTCACCCTTGATGACTTTAACACCTTTTCTTTGTCAGTCCTCCTAGCAATTATCTCCCTGATCTTCTCAGCAAATCTTTTATTCTCATCAGTCTAAACTTGTCCAGCCATCACAAGAAAGATGAGAACACTCTCAGTAGTGCATTTCTCTATGTCACTCATTCTTTGAAATGCTTGATCCCCAAATACATCAATGAAGAAGATACCCCACTCATGTTCTTCTATAACAATGTTGTTCACAAAGGAGACATTTTCAGGGAGAGTACGATTGCAATCTAACCCAGGGATCTTAGTCTCAACTTCAAGCTCAACTCTTTTTCTCTTTCTTCCCTGAGTTTTGGTAGGATCCTGTTCAGTTAAAGGAAGATCTTCAGTGATTCCTAATTGTTCCTTCATCTGATTCAACCTCTCATATCTATTACTGAGAGAGTTGAGTATCTCAGGGACACATTTGTTTGTTTGGTCCTGAAAATCCTTCCCATTTCGTCCCACTCACTAAGACCGAAATCACCAAATGAAAATTTCTTCATAACTTTAAAGTTCCTCTCATCATTGTTTCTATAGACAGATACTGAAACTGGTGTGGTGTGGTGTGAGGAATGATCTGAAGGTTAGTGATTGGTTCAGGCTTTCTTTTTTGGGTGACGACTTTGGTGTATTGGTCATACAATTTCTTAAGTTGGGTGGTTCTTTGTTGTTGCTTCAAGACCATTTCATCCTGAATGGCCTTGAGTTCTTCCTCCTGCTTTTGGATGAACTCCTCTCCCCCTTTCTTGCTCAGCAAGACCTCAGGGTTACCACCCACTTCTTTCACAAACTCAGTGGATACCCTCAAGATCTCAGCCTTTGTTGCTTCATTAGCCTTAGCCGACTCCATTCTATCTAAGTACACTTGGATTTGATCAGGAGTCATTTGGTACATTATTCCATTTATCTCATATGGTACCAAGACACTGGCATCAGGATCAGGCCTTATTTCTCTTGAAGCTTTTACAAGTTTCTTTGGTGGAGGTGTTAGGGTTTCATCAGCTATACCTTTGCCCCTATCTAACTTAGATACTGAGGGCTTAGGGTTGGGAGGAATTGAGTTTAAGGTTTGGGGTTGTGCTAGTCTTTCCTGCTCCCCCTCAGTGTGAGAAGGAGGTTTAGTCCAAGTTAACATCATTGGTGGCACATTCTCCCCCTCAAAAGTTGAAGGATCAGCCTGACTAATCCCAACTTTTGGCCTTTGTGAGGGTCCTGAGGTGGTGGAGGATCCCTTGAAAGCCTGAAACATCTCAGTCACCATTTCCTTCATAGACTGAGTGTCTGCTTTGATAGTTTGAACATCCAACTAAATAAGGGATTGAGTGTTTTCTATGGTGGTGATCCTTGTCCTTAGCCTAGGAATATCAGCTTCTTTTAGGGATTTGGAAATGTTAGAGAGATTGGTGGCATTAGCCATGTATCCTTGTGCAACCCTTGACAATCTGAACTCTACTTCAACATCCATATGAACATCCTCATAGATGGCATCACATTACCCTTTCACCACATCCAAGTCAGCCTTGAGAGAGTCTAACCTAGTGAAAACCTCAGTGATCTTGTCCACCTTCAGTAACTCAAGTAATTGACCAACTCTGGAATTGGACTCAGTGGTACTAGTGATCAGTCCATCCAGAGTTGTCTTCAAGGACACATTTTCTTCGACAGTAGGAAGAGCATGGTTAAGGAAGTTGATGAGCTTCTACTCTTGATTTTCATGACTATTGTTAACAGAGCTGATGAATTCCATTTGGTTATTTACCTGAATTCTCATCTTCTCCTCAGCCACGTCAAACCTATCACCATACGTCCTGAACTCATCAAGGAGTTCATTAGCCTTTGAAGCCAAGTCTTCATGAACCTGAGTGACCTCAGCTTTCAAGGCTTTCAAAACTTTCTCATCCAGAACCACAGTCTGAGTCCCCAATGGAGAGGTGTCAAGTTTTGCCTCTTGGGAGGGCTTTTTTGGTACCTCAGGGGAGGGCTCTTTTTGTTCGGATGCCTCAGGGGAGGGCTTTTGTTAAGCCTCAGGGGAGGGCGGTATGTCCTCGAACACGGGTGGGGACTGTGGCTTCTGGTCTGATTGTGGAGGAGCCTGAGTTTCAGGTTCATCCCCAGCCTCAATCATATCTTCGTCATCACTGAAACCTTGGAGTAACTCGTCAGGCTTCTTGATTAAACTTATAAAATCTCCAAAGTTCAATGAACCCTTAGGTTTATCCAGCCCCCCTTCAAAATAAGGTTTGCCTTTGTTATCGTCACTCCCTGCCCCAAATCCTAAGGCTTGAGATTTAGCCAACTGGTACTCAGGGGCAGTTTGTGATTGATCAGTTGTGGAGGTAAGATCCCTATCAGCGGGGTGTTTTACCCGTGGGCGTCCCTCTGAGTCTTTGGGATCAAGAGTGGTTCCCTCAGGCAAAGACTTTTGTTTTAGTGTGCCTTCATCGGGAGTTGTGGAGATGACATTCCTATCAGCGGGGTGTTTTACCCGTGGGCGTCCCTCTGAGTCTAAGGAATCAAGTTTTGGGTCCTCAGGCAAAGACTTTTGAGCTAGTGTTCCTTCATTGGACTTGGTAGAAGTGATAGTCCTATCAGCGAGGTGTGTTACCCGTTGGCGTCTCTCTGAGTCTTTGGCCTTAGTTTTGACCTCAGGCAAAGGTTGTGATTTACGAGTGCCCTCATCGGTCTGAGTGGAAGGCAGTCCCGTAGGAGAAGGTTGTTTGTTTCCTTCTCCATTAAGAGAACCAGTAGGTTGGCCCGTCGACCCTGACTGTGATGTATCAGGGCCTCCCGTAAGCTCTTTCCCTTTAGGTATTTGAAGCTTGGTCTGAACAAGGGTAGTCTTTTTAGCCTTGGCCTTTTTGGGTCGTACCTCGGAAGCCTCAGGGCCCTGTGCCTTTGTTGGTTTGGTCTTTGGCACAGTCTGAGTCTTCTTGTTCCCCTTCTTTGGTAAGAAGGGAATGGGAGACACGGATGATTCACGACTGATCACCTCAGTCATGTGAGCCGTCAATGCAATGGGGTTGACTTCAGATGGGTTCTTTGAAAAGTTTGTGGAACTCAGGACGGGAGTAGAAAAAACATTGAATTTTTCCTGAGTGTAAAGGGAACCCAGTAATCGTTCTAAGGCGTATGATATGAATCTTGGGTAAGAAACATATTTTTGCCTAGACTCCTTCAGGATCCTGGTTACGAGATCATTATAAAAAATCTCTCCTATGTCAATCTTCGGTCCATTAATAAGACTGTAGATTAGCATCTGCTGAGTAGAATTAACTTGCTCAGTAGATGAGTAGTTCCCACCGATCACCTGAATCACAAAAGTGACCAGGATCCTCCAAGCCATGGGGAAAGCAGTTTTGATCAATGGGTTTTTAGTCACAAGTAACTCAGGGACCCCGATTTCCTTTAGTCCTTTTTAACTAACTCCATGTCAGGATGTGCAACATACTTTCCATTGTTATAATCAAGTCCACTGCTTTGACAAAATATTTTGAAGTCTAAAATCAATGGTGTCTTCCCATTGTTTCCAGTGAACATGATGACACAGTTATTATGTGACTTGATCTCAGACCCCTGAGATCCTTCAGGCCCTTGGGTAGGGGTTACAACCACAGCCGTAAACCAGAATTGCCTGAGATATTCATGGTAGAAGACTGAGGGGGTTTTTGTAAAAGCATCAGCCCAATCACAGTTTTTCAAGAATTTGCAAATTGGTTTGTAGGCTGATACACTACTAGGGTAATTAAAATTTCCCTCATAGTTGTTTCCTGCAAAATGGACACCCTCATTGGTGAGACGTTCAGCCTGAGGGGCATATTTGATAGCCTTGGACATTGCCATTAAAGATAGCTTTTAAAGATTTGAAAAAGGAAAATGGCAATTTGTGGAAATCAAATCAAGACTTGTTTCTTGTTATAATACAACAAGATTCACCAAGTGACCTAATGAGAACTTTTGCCTTATAAAAAGGATCAAGAGTTATAAACAATAGGTAACTTTGATTGTTTGTGCTATATAACAATAAAACAAGTGATCAATGTGATTTCCTTTTTGTAAGAAACCTTTTCTGGAAACTCGTTTGAACACACACACTTTTTCTTTGAGAGAAAATTTTGGCAGAGTAAATTGCAAGTTCTTTGTGTGTGTGTTTGTTTTGATTGTGGGGTATTTATAGGCTCGGATGTGAAAGAGATTTTTATTTGTTATAATTTCTTTTCACATCCGCATTTAATGAAGGCGTACAAGTGGTCCCCCTATTTTCTTGGCAACTGTTCCATTACTGCAAAGATAACGCTTTTTGTAGAGATGACGTGGGGTCACGTGCATTTGAAAGGACGTTTTTATAGTTTTGCTAGAAAAAGGGTAAGCATTTAATGCTTAGTGGGATACTTGACACGAGTGACCCCTTGACTGGTTTATGACAATTTATTGAAGGAATATATGTTCCTTATTTAATATTGTGACTCACCAACCTAGGACATTAAGTAACTAAATCCTTAGAGTATTTAGTTACATCATTTAATGTACCTTAGTGTCAAGGGGAAGACTATAAGAGATATTTACTCAGAGAGAGGATCAAGAATATACGGTCTACTGAATCCAATGTCATTAGGGGGTCTGATTAATCAATATTCAGCATACCAAGTTCAGCTTTCAGTCTAGTGAACGTTGGTTCATCCAAAGGTTTGGTGAAAATATCAGCTAGCTGATATTCAGTGGGGTTGAAATGTAATTCAATATCTCCTTTTAAGATGTGATCCCTGAGGAAATGATATCTTATGTCTATGTGTTTAGTCCTTGAATGTAGGACTGGATTATTTGAAATGGCAATTGCATTGGTGTTGTCACAAAAGATAGGGACTACTTTGTATTCCACCTTATAGTCCATGAGTTGACTTTTCATCCAAAGGATGTTTGCACAACAACCAGCAGCTACCACGTATTCAGCCTCAGCAGAGGACATTGCGACTGACTGCTGTTTCTATGCACTCCAACATACTAGCTTCCCACCTAGGAATTGACATGCACCTGAGGTACTTTTTCTATACATGTTGCAGCCAGCATAGTCTGAGTCCGAGTATCCTTTAAGATCGAAGCCTGAGCAACGAGGATACCATAGACCCAGTGAGGGAGTACCCTTCAGGTACCTGAAGATTTGTTTAACAATAGTAAGATGTGTTTCTTTGGGATCGGCCTGATATCTTGCACATAAGATTGTTGAGAACTGAATATCAGGCCTGGTTGTAGTTAGGTACATTAATGATCCAATCATTCCCCTGAATAAGGTTTGATTGACTGGTTTACCAGTAAGATCAGGACCTAAGTTGTTGGGGGGAACCATGGGAGTCTTTACTGAAGCACACTCAGAGATATCATATTTCTTAAGTATTTCTTTGGTGTGTTTTTCTTGACAGACTGAGATCCCTTTGTCCCCCTGTTTGATTTCTAGTCCAAGAAAATATGTTAAGTCACCCATCATACTCATTTCAAATTTCTTTGTCATAAGTTTTTCAAACTTTCTACAAAGATCATAGTTAATAGATCCGAATATGATGTGATCAACATATATCTGAACTAGTAGAACATCCTCCTTGGTTCTGAAGATAAACAAGGTGTTGTCTATCTTCCCCCTGACAAATTTGTTCATTATCAGGAATGTAGAGAGACTTTCAAACCATGCCCTTGGTGCTTGTTTCAGTCCATAAAGGGCTTTGTCAAGTTTACAAACATGGTTTGGGAACTCAGAACTCTCAAAACCAGGAGACTGAGCAACATAAACTTCTTCAGTGATCTTTCCATTCAGGAAGACACTTTTTACATCCATTTGGAAAACTTTGAAGTTCATGTAAGTAGCATAGGTAAGGAAGATTCTGATGGCTTCCATTCTTGCTACAGGGGCGAAGGTTTCCTCATAGTCGATCCCTTCAAATTGACCACACCCCTGAACAACCAGCCTAGCTTTGTTTTTAATGACTATTCCATCTTCATCAGTCTTGTTTTTAAATACCCATTTTGTACCAAGAGCTGATTTCCCTTTGGGGAGAGGAACTAGTTTCCACACTTTGTTCATGAGGAATTGGTTGAGCTCTTCTTGCATGGCCTCAACCCACCCTAGATGTGTCAGGGCCTCTGAAACCTTCTTTGGTTCAATTTCAGAGAGAAAGTCTGCAAACAGACAATCATGGGCTGAGGCAGCAGAGAGTTTAACAGCCTGACTGCGTGTGAGCATCCCCTCAGATACATCACCAATTATATTTATAAGCTTTATATGTTGTTGTCTTGACCATCTGTCCCGAGGACTTGGATTAGAGCTTGTCGATGGTTGGTGATTATCAGGGACTAGAGATTCAGTACATTGTACTGGGCACCTCCTTCTGAAGGATTTTCAGTAGTAGGGGATTCGATATTTTCATCACTTGTCCCTTTAGTGTTCTCATAGATGGGTGAATTGTTTGATTCATTAGCTTGAGAAGTGATAACTTCAGGGACATGTTGAGGTGTGATTAAATTATCAATTGACCTATTATGAGGTGATATATGGAAGGATATATCAGCATCAGTTTGATACTGCTTTGAGGGACAATGTTCATACTCATCAGGAGGATATCTTGATGAGTCATTGATCCTAATCTCTTCCATTAATTGATTTGTGAAGTTAATGGCATCCATACTTTCATCAAAGGTGACATGAAATGACTCCTCAATTTTTTGACTCCTTGTGTTAAAGACCCTGAAGGCTTTGGAGACAAAAGAGTATCAAAGAAAGTATCCATCGTCAGCTTTGGCATCAAATTTACCAAGATGGTTCTTTTGATTGTGAATGAACACAGGACATCCAAACACATGAAAGTAGCTGATATCTGGAATCCTTTCCTTGAATATTTCATAAGGAGTCTTATCATGTCTTTTGACAATAATACATCTGTTCTAAGTATAGCAAGCTGTGACAATCCGTTAATTTATGGTTGATATTTTATTCTCAATAGTTATTTGAAAACATTATTTTAATGTTATAATATGAACTCACATATTTTTGGGAAGAAATTTGGATTTACGTCTTGGAGTAGCATCGACTACGTCTAAACCGGAGGATTCAACGTTACGTGCTTACGTTTACATACACCGTCTTTGGTGACAGTCCGACAATTCAGAAAATAAATTTATCCATGAATATTATTTTGGAGTTTTAAATTTGTGTTAGTTCATAAACTCACAAATTTACGTGAAGAGATTAGGACTTACGATTTTATTTTAACGTCTTTTACGACTAAACCGGAAACCCTAGGATTACGTATTTACGTTTTCGAACTTCGTTTTTGATGAGACAATTTTTATTGGATTCGTTTTGTGACGGTGATTCATAATTTATAAAAACGTTTTTCGTAAAACGACCCGAGGGCACACAAATCGAGGAAACTAGAATCGAGGAGTACCCGTAAATAAATGGGGATGAGACAAGTGGGACACTTGTCCCACCCCCAAAACCGGCCAAAACTTACCTACACATCTTATGATGTGTCAAGACTTTCACAAGCTAACAACACATGTCATACAAGCTTCAATGTTAAGCTATACTTTCCACTACATCAAAACAAGCAAACTAAAAACCATTCACACATTTTCACTCAACATGCAAACCACCATTTTCTCTCATCTCTTCCATTTTTGGCCGCCCCATTTCTCCACAAAACACCACCATTCATACAAAATTTAACCATAAACATATGTTATAATTAACATATGTTAATCTCCATTCAAAAAGATGAAGATTGGTGCAACTTATAACATCCAAGGAGGAGTATTCATGGTGTCTTGGGGCTGATTTTCCACAAGGTGTTCATGAAGATTGGTGGTCTTGAAGATGGTCTTGGTGCATCACAAGTTTCTCCATCAAAAATCCATGTTTTGATCAACCTACATCATCATGGTGGTATAAAGATTGTCCTCCTCATCTTCTTGTTATTTTGATTATGTAAATATGTATTTTATTTCCTATTGTATATGTATATGATGAATATATGATGACAAAAAATGTTATGTGGGGATTTGGTGTTGATAAACATGATTAAAAAGGTGAAAAACTATAAGAAACAAGGTTAAAATCTTGATTAATTTACATGGTTGTATAAAACAGTAAAGAACCATATGGTAAACTGATAAAATGATGAAGTAGAATGGATTTACAGTAAGCTATGAGTCTTGTACACATGTGAGAGTTGGCCATGCAATGGAATCAAAGTAATGAGTGAGATATGATCAAAACAAGTTTAGGGTATAAATCTGAGGTTACTGTTTTGGACGATTTTTAGAAAATACTTAAAGGATGATTCAACAGTAGCTATACAAGAGTTAAATGTAGCACATATCATGTAGTTTATGTGATAAACATTTGAGCTTCTATCTCCATGTAGAACTCAAGATATGGCAGTTTTGGTGAAAGTGAAGATAAAAATCAGATTTTTGGAAATTAAAAAATAATACTATTATATAAGCACTCAAATTTTAATAGTATAAATTATAATTAAAACCCACTAACTCATGAATTTTATTTATAAAAATATGTACAATGATAAATAAGTGGACATTTTATAAAAATGGTAACTTGTTATGTTTTATAAGATATAAAACTATAAACATGATTTTTACGACTTTTTCGGCTATTGCCGTAAAATTAACGTTTTTGTTAAATAAAACTTAGATGGTTGGACCCGTCTAATGAAAACTTTACAAAACTTATATACTGATATATAGACATGTATAACAAGTAAAAACCAATAAAACCCGAACTATAGGGCATACGGACATTAACGAGCTAAGTAAACATATTGGACTAATACTTGGGCTAATAATTGGACTAAATAAGATAAACACCCATAAAAAGAACTTATTGGGCTTAACCCATTTGGGCCCAACTTGAAAGTGTATGTACTGATAATATAAGTACAAAATGGATTAAAATAAGTTAAATAACTTATAATAAGCTTATTTGGACTTAAGACACGTAAATGGGTAAAACTAGTAAACTAGTATAAAAGCTATCGACATATAACACTAAAATGAGTAAACGAGAATATGTAAACCCACTTGATCATCATATATATAATCATCATATGTATACATAATTGTTATTTTTATAAAGTCATTGGACAAGAGTCTAAGACGAGTATTATTTGTCTAGGTTTCCGTGATTGAAGCACGTACCGTACGACCGAATTGCCGATAGCCCGCCTTCCCACATCAACGTGAGTTCATAGCCTCGCACTCTTTTAAATGTTTTTATAAATGTTTTATAAACCCGCGAGGGAGATAACATGTTAGTTTTTATAAAATAGGACACCATTTGTCCCGATTGTTTGTTTATTGATTTGGACCCAAATGATTGAATGACCCGATTGTATGACCCGATAAATGATTAAAGGACCCGATAGATGAAATTAAATGGATTATTAAAGTTAGGTTATGTCACTAAAAGTCCCATTAGCATGAATTGTGAACTATCGGGATTTGGTAGACGCTTATGCATTTAATAGTACTATTTGGGGACGATCACCCCAGTTCGCGCCTTGACGGTTGATCCCCGTCGTGCCACATTGATTGGTAAGCGAATTTATGTATGAGAAGATTTCCATAGCGTGACCTTTGTGACGACACGCTACTTTAGATGGGCAAACTTGGTATCGGGTTAGCTACCCGTTGTTGGTTTAGTAAGGTAACAATGTCATGCGGCTTATAATAATCCAAAATTAACGAAATACTTATAGACGCTTCAAATTACGATGTATTGCCTGACTAGCAATACAGGGTCATACTATTGATATTATGTTTGTGTTTTGGTTTTCAGAACCATATTCATATAACGGTTTTTATTTGATTTTATACAACGTCATAAGACGTATTGTATGATGTTTTTACGACATTGGCTCGTATAATGATTTTTAAGGCAAATACCTATATTATGATTTTCGATAAGGATTTGTATAAAATGACTTTGGCTATTTTATGGACCATTACAAAGATTTGTATAAAATGATTTTGGCTATTTTACGGCCTATTACAATGATTTGTACGAATTGATTTTTGGTACTAATTTTATACCAAAGTTATATTGATGGAATTTATTAAACTCTATGAATTCATTTCGGCGTTATCGCTGACCTTTTCTTTTAACATGTTTTATCTCAGGTACTTGAAGGTAATTCTCGGGAAGACAACAAGAATTCATGGCCCGCACTTAAACAATATTTTCCATTCAAATATTTTATAAAACTTTGTATGAAATGTAATGACTTGGGACCGATGTAACTTTGATATTTATGAATGGAAATGATTTATTATTAAACGACGCGATTTTTATGCGTTGTCTATGATGTGAGTAATGTGCTATCCCGTAACACCAACGAGTCTTCCGCTGTATTGAGTTGTACAAATTTGTGGGTGTTACACAAGCTATTTTTACAGCCTCAGTCTAGAAGTGTTTTGAAAGATTGGATCCATTAAGCATGGTTCGAGCAGCTTGAATGATAGTTCTATTCTTCCTTTCAGCCACACCATTTTGTTCAGATGTGTAAGGAGAAGAGAATTTCTGAGAAATTCCTTTCTCATCACAAAAACTCTCAAGCTCTTGGTTCCTGAATTCAGTTCCATTATCAGTTCGTATTTGTTTAACTTTAGTATCATTTTGATTTTATACTTGCCTGATAAAAGACATTATGAATTCAGGAGCTTGACTCTTCTTTTTCAGGAAGTATACCCAAGTGTATCTAGAGTATTCATCAACAATCACAAGAGTGTATTTCTCATGATTTATAGACATTGGACTGACTGGTCTAAATAAGTCCATATGAAGAAGATGAAGACACTTCCTGATAGAAAAGTTTTGTTTTGGCTTGAAAGAAGCTCTCTTGTGTTTACCTTTTTCACTGGCTGAACAAGGCTTGTCTTTTGAATACACAAGAGAAGGTAGGCCAAGAACTTTGTTTTGTTTTGAAAGTTTGTTCATATCTTTGAAATTTAGATGTGATAGTCTCTTATGCCAAAGCCAATTGACAGAGTCTGAGGCTTTAGTAAAGAAACATGCTCCTGAATTTGTTACAGATGACATGTCTAGGACATATACATCATTTCTTCTTGGAGCAGTCAACACAATTTCTTTGTTAGCATTGAAGATTGTACCTTGCTTATCATCAAATTGAACGATGTACTTAGCATCACACAGTTGGCTGATACTGATGAGATTGTACTTCAGACCGTTTACAAATGCCACTTTTGAGAAAACTATTCCACCACATTTAATTGAACCATATCCCTCAGTAACACAAGATGAGTTATCACCGAATACTACCTTAGGACCTGGTTGCTCCACGTATTTGTGCAGATAACTTTTGACCCCTGTCATACTTCTTGAACACCCACTGTCTAAGTACCAGACAGGCTCCTTGAAGTGTTTCTTCACAAATAACGAGGTGGATTAGTTTCTCTTATGAGCCCACTTTTTAGTAGGCCCTTTGGCTCGAAGAGCCTGACGTCTTTCACCTCGTTTGAAGTACTCAAACTCAGCATGATATGAGGTAGAATGAACATTGCTTCCACATGTTTTGCAGCTTAGTCCGACTGAGGATTCAGTACTTTGAGATGATTCAGCTAGCATTCCTCTTCTGACCATGATGATTCTATTGTGTCCTGAGGTAGTGTGATCATTGCTCCCACAAATCTCACACTCAGGGTAATATACACAATCATCAGGTCTATGATCGGGAATGCCACAATGTGTACATGGTGGGTAAGGCTTAGCCTTGGATTTTCTGGTTTGTTGTGAGGTGGGCTCATAGTTGTAAGGCTGAGCATTGTATCTTTTAGCATTTTTAATAGAAGCATAGTGCATCTCATGATTTGCTGTCCTGTGATCTTCACTTTTACATTTCATGCAATAGAGAACTCTACAGCAGTCGTCAGTGGTGTGATTTGTGTAGTGACATAGCTCACAGGTGGGTTTCTTTGTTTTAACTTTCTTAGAAGACTCGAGTTCAGTTTTGTTACTTGTTGATGATTTAGGCTGTGAGGACACAGATGTTTCACCCTGAGTTTTAGAGGCTGAGTTCAGCTTCTCTTCCATGAAATGTTGGAACAATCTACTTAACGCCTCTTGATTTACAATAGGAGTAGAGTTGACTGAATGTTTAGGAGTCCCTGAGGGAGATATAGGTTTGGTTGTCTTTTCAGTGACAGTTCCTGACTCAGTGTGATCTGGTATCACTTTTGAGTCAGGCTTTGTTTGTTCAATACAACCTAACCCAGCTCTTCCTCTATGTGAGTGTTCTTGATAAGACAATGGAATTAGTTCAGAACATAGACTTGCTCCTTGAAGGTTTTTCAAAGGAGGTAGAGGAGTCTGAATGTCTTCAGCAACACTAGATGTTTCAGTGTTACTGACTTTATCAGTCTCTTCATTCAGACCAAGTTTTTCATTAATAGCTTGAGATTCAGGAATTAATATTTTTTCAGTATCAAAGTTAGGCAAAACACTCTCAGGGTTTGATCTCTCAACCCAGTCTTTCGACTTAGGAATCATTTCATGATCAAACCCAACTGAGGCAGGGAGAAATGCCTTTTCACTCATTTCCTTAGTAGGTGCCTTTTCAGTGAGTTGTCGTACCCCAAGAATTTTCTTCTTTTGGGCAGGTATTTGACTATTTATACACTGAGAAGCTATGGTAGAGCTATTTGTCCATTTCTCATTGATGCGTTTTTCTTCCTTAAGTTGTTCTTGAAGAGTATGATTGATTTTAGTAAGTTCAGTGTTCTGAAGTTGACAGCTTACTGCTTCAAGTTTAGCTTGTTTTAAAACTAATAAATCTTCTCTACATTTGTTTAATTCAAAAAAAAGTTTATTATATTTTGACAAAAGATTCAATCTCTGCTCTTCAACAAACGATAGGTCAATGTTAATATACTTTAAGGAATTTTTGCCAATCAGATTCTTCATCTATAGAGAGAAGCGTGTTTACCTTTCTCATGGTGATGTCAACCCATTTTCCATTTCGAGCATGATTCTTTCCAACTGATAATTCATCATCAGCTAGAGCCATTAACACTTGATACCTGACTTCCTCCACTTCTGAGGACAAGTCTTCATCATCCCAATCAAAAGTTTCAGCTACCAGCCCTTTGGCTTTGTTCTGAGCAGGCTTTTGAGTCTGAGCAACAGTAGGTTCAGCTTCCAAGAGTGCAAGTTTTGCTTTAACCTTTTTATACTCAGACCTATAGTCTTTCTCAATTTTCTTACTATTCTGAAAACTTTGGTTAATTGGTGAAGCCTGAATTAGTTTTGGTGTAAACTTGGGTTGAAAATTGTCATTGCGTGATGAAAAATATTGATTTTTATAAGAGGCCAATGGGGTTTTTAAAAGACAATATTTAGCAAAATGCCCAGGTTTTTCACATCGATAGCAATCCACTCCCTTAGTGGATTGGTTACCAGCAAATCTAGTTCTTTTGATATAACGTTTGGTATTTGCCAACATGGCCCTTTCATGATATTCCCTGTTCAAATCCCTTATGTACTCAGCACTAGATCTTTCATCCACAAGGTGGCTCAGCGCCAACCTTCGACCCAACGGATTCGTCAAAAGGTTCTCCCATCTTCTTTTTAATTTTTGTTACGTTTATGATTTAGTTTGGTTAATCTGCTTATTGTTTATTTGGTTTATTTGATATATTGTTTTAATCTGCTAGTTTTAAGTTTGAATTTGTTTGGATTTCGAGTTGTTTAGATCTGCTTATTAGTTGCTTAATTTTAGTTTGGTTCTGTATTTGGTTTTCTTCTAGCTTATATTTTTCTTTTTGTTTTGCTTCCTGTTTGTTAGAATTATTTACCAAAAACAAAGTTAAGTTTTACGTTTTAATCGGAAATCAATTCGAGTGAGTCGAGGAAAAACGAACTTAATTGACAAAAATAGGATTGCAAAACCTTAATTAAAATGGCGCCGCTGCCGCTTCGCTCGTACGATTGACGATTTTTCGTGAAGACGTTTGGATTTTGGGATCCGTTCGCTTTGAACGTTAATTTTCTTGCAACAAAAATCAAAAATACAAACAAAATCAAAAACATAAAAATACAAAAAAATTAAAAAATCAACAAAAGCAAATTCTTTCCTAAGATTTGCACCAAAAAAATTAAAAAATCAAAAAGTAATACTTTTCCTAAAGTATTACACCAAAAATATTACGTATTAGTGTTATTTTTCTTAATTCGATTTCTTTTGATTTTTCTTGTGAATATATATTTTTCTAAAAAATACAAAAAGATTTTTCTTTTATTATAATATATTACGTAGCATAATAATTATTGTTATTTCGATTTCTTTCGACACTACCATGGATAATCGTCCGATTTGGGAAATATTGAAAGAACAGCGTTATAAGATTATGTCCGAGGAGTGTTCGACTTGTGGTGGACCTCATGCTTATTTTAATTGTGACAAAACTTATGAGGAGGTTTATAATAATGAGGAAAGTATGTGTTATGATACTAATACTTATTTTGGCTCCCCTAGTTTTCCTACAACTAGTGACCCACCACAATATGATCCACGGTTTTATGGGGAATTTCAAAATCAAGGGTTTTCAAATAATGAAGGTTTTCCAAATGAAGGCAATTTTCAAAACTATAATCAAGGGAGTATTTCACGACCTCAAATGGATTTAATTCTTAATAAACTTGAGGAACATGATAGATTCTTAAGAGAAATGCAAGAGGAAACCGATAGGAAATTCATGCTCATTTTAGAAACCTATCAAGCTCAATGTGATATTGAGCCGTCTTTGAGAGTTGATATTGAGGCTAACACCACTACTAGTAGTGATGTTCCGACTGTGGATCCTTCCATCTCTCCGCCAATAAAGGAGAGACAAGGCCCGGGGATTATCATGAGTTTTACTCACCCTCCGGTGTTGACACCCACGGATACTATTAGCTCTCCTCTTTCCTCACCTATTGAGGAAATTCCCGAGATTATTCTTGAGCCTCCATTACCCATTGATGACCCCATTTCTTTTATGACTCCTTCACCTACCCCTTCAAATGACTTTATGCTTTCTTCAAATCCTCTTAGCGAGACATGTTTTGAGAAACCAATTTTTGAGGAGTGTGAGTGCATAGAAGAAGAACCCATAAGTTTTCCTACACCTAAGGAGTTTGTAGATAGGTGATGAGACTGCATTTATACATAGTCTCATCGTCCAAATCGGGCTTAAAACTCTTAAAAATGTCATAAAATACCCCAAAATATGCTTGTGTTTGTTCATTGTGTATTTTAGGTACGGATATCGTGAATTCACCAAAAGATCACAAGATTCAAGTAAAAACGAACACGGGAAACGAAGCCGCACAAAGAACCGGACCCGAGTCACGAATTTCCAAAGAAGTCCTTGAAGTTTGAAGATTTATCAAGAATGGCCCCTCATCTTTTGAAGACTTGTCACTTTTGACCCTTGTAAAACTCTAAATTACAAGATTGGTCCACTAAGTTTCAATAAGTGTGATTATCAGCCCTTGAAGATTGACAAAATGACAAGAATGGTCCTTATGTCATGTTTGGAAGAGTTTGTGCCAAAATTGACAACTTAATCAAAGTTGTATCAAAGGGACATAAAAAAGATGGCTGCTATACTTGTTATACACACTTTAATAAAAATGAGGGACCAAATGCGTCAAAGTACAAAGTTTAAACAGATTATTTATTAATAATCTTTGAGGGAAAAAACAGTTACATCCTAATACAAGATCAAACACACCCTCATCAACCCTAATATTTCCCAGTTCCAATTAATCATCATTCAAAGGGTTAATTAAAATTGGGTGTAGAATTTCACTATTTAGGGGATAACAAACACACCCACGTGAAGATTTACACATATCAACATCATATGGGTCCTCTACAAGCTGGATAAGTCACGGGTTCTTCCACTTTGACCAAGTATGAAGACAAATCTATGGTTAGAATCAAAGGACGTGCTCACCATACATAATGGACGATCAAGATGCATTCAACCTCTGCTACATCACATGTATTCACCAAGAACAGCCTAGAAGAAATTCAAATTGAAGAATATGCTGAGAATCATCAAGGGTACTTTTGGGATTTCAGAGACGACTAGGGTTAGGGTTTGAATCCTTTACACAATGTTTAGAAGTAGTATAAGTAATAGAGATAGTAGCTAGCAGCCTCTTGTTCCAGTTTTTCTTGTAACCCAATTTGACAAATAATTAAAGTATCACTTTGGCCTACTTAACTACTGTGTTCCATTTTTATTTTCAGCACTTTAATTTTCTAGCAGAACTTTATCTTTCAAGTTTATTTCAAAAAGACTTAACTGATTTTTTTTGAAAGATCCAAAATAGAGTAGTGTTCATAGCTTATTTGAAAAATAATCTATAAACAACCTATATTTTGTCTACTACTGTTGGTTACTAGTTTTTCGAGTTTACTTTTCTGAAGAAAAAAAAAGTTACTGTGCACCTTGTTACTGTTCATCGTCACTGTAGCATCAGCCGATAAGCTGGCTTATTGACAACAAGCTCTCCTTATTAGGCTTTTAGGAGGTTCTTATACTGCTGGTTTCAAGATTACAAGGAGTTTGGTTTCTTGCTGATGGTTTGAAGTCGGTTTCAAGTTTATTTTCTAAGATTTCTGTGTTGTTCATATGGGGATAAGTTGGTGATAAAAGCTCTTGCAGCTTATGGGGTTGATAAGGAAGTGGTTGATATTCTTGTTGGTTAGCTGGTTAGAAGTATTCGAGCTTTGGACCCTCAGTGAGTTATTTCCCTTTTTTTCATCTTGCTTTCCATTAATCTGCTTTTGCTATGTTCTATATGCTTATGTGCTTCTTTGTTTGAAGTCTCTGCTCATTTAGTGCTTTAAATGCCTTCTTATTGCTTATTTCATGCTTTGTGTTTATTGTCGTTAGTTAATTCGGGCTGTCATGGTTTTGATTTCATTTTCTGCTTTTATAAGGTGTGTTTGAATTTGTCATTTTATTCTGTCATAGCTTAGGAGTTGTAGTCTTAGTCTGATTGCATTTGGATATTGAGGTTAGATTATCTTTAATTTTGCTCTTAATTCAGCGTAAAGACAAAAAAGAACGCAAGTTGTTTTAAGTTTCTGCTATATTCACAATAAAAATGAATCATAATCTGCTATTGTGTCCATGTGTGTTTGTTTTGCTGTAATTGAGTGTGATTAGGTTAGTTATAGTTAGATTGGTGGTATGGAAGTAGTGTTATAGGTCGGGAATACAATAGCACATAACAGTTCATTATTTGGCTTGTTTTGTTCGTTTTCTAAGGTACTATACACCAGCAGCCCGCTCCACTTAGTTTTGAGGTTTCAAGCGTTTTGATTCAGCAAGCAAGTAGGTTTTAGTATATGTTTATTCTGTTTACAGAAAAATCAGTGGTTAATGTGTTCTAGGTTAGCTTAATTTTAAGCCAATCTCGCCCTTTGCACCTAGAATAAGAATACTTGCTGCTATGGTTCACACAATTGTGTTTGAGTGATTTGCTATGCTATTTACTTGTGATTTTGATTTTGCTGTGTTGTGCTATTTAATGTGTTCTAGGTTAGCTTAATTTTAAGCCAATCTCGCCCTTTGCACCTAGAATAAGAATACTTGCTGCTATGGTTCACACAATTGTGTTTGAGTGATTTGCTATGCTATTTACTTGTGATTCTTTGATATTTGTTCTTTGATTTTGCTGTGCTGTGAGATTTTGATTGTTGTCGGTCACTAGATGGCCAACAACCATTGAGTGCTTAACTGATCTTAGTTCCAAAAAGCTGTAAAAAGCTGTCAAGCAGCATAAAAACAACGCACAAAGAAAAGTGCAACAGCAGGGTTAGAACCCCTAACCACACGCAACAAACAGACACAACAATACACCATTTAACCATCTGCTCTACAAAGATAATTTGTTAGTAATCCCATTCTTTCCCTTTATACTCACTGTTTTGAACAGCAGACATAGAAAGTAAAGAAAAAGGAATAAAAGTAGACACAGTGGGATTTGAACCCCAGACCTGCACGCAGCCACCAGACACAGCAGACCCACACTCCAACCATCTGCTCTGGGAGAGTTTTTTGTTATAAGTTACAGTTTATTTTCTTTTAAACTCTCTTTTTTTTATTTCCTAATAAAGAAAAACAAAAATACAAGAGAAAGGCCACAGCGGGGCTCGAACCTGTGACCCCCAGCTCAACAGCCAAGCGCCTCAACCAACTGCTCTACACTTTCTTTTTTGTTATCATTTGCATAATCTTGGCTTTATACTCTTTTTGTTTTTACATTGTTTTTGCTTATAAGCTCATTCAAGCTTATTGGCAGCTTATATGTAGCTGATTTTTACATCTTGTATTTTTCTTGTAAACTTTACATCTTTATCTATCTTCTATAATTTTTTAGGGATTTTATAAAATCGTTTAGTATTTTTTATGCATTTTTTAGATTAAATTCGTTTTTAATTCATAAATAAATATTTAAAATTCAAAAAAATATAAGTCTTTTTCTGAAAATTTTCTTTTTTCATATAGGATGTAGGAAAAATAAATTGGTTTTCGTAAAGTTTAGATTTTGGTATTTTGCTTTAATATCGCGTTTTTCTGTTTTCGTACTATTTTCGTTCAAATTCGTAAAGTTGTTTTTTAGCCCATTTGTTTTACATAAAATAATTTGTATTATCCTTTTTAAGTTTATAAAGTTTATTTTTATTTAAGTTTTCAAATAAGTTTTTATTTTGTCTTTTTCTTAGCTAGTTTTATTTTTAGATTTTTTTTTAATTAAATTTAAAAATTAATATAAATTAATTTAAAAGTTTTCAATTTTTTTGGTTTGCGTAGTTTTCTTAGTTAGACCTTTTAGGTGTTTTTAGATATTTTTAATTATTTTTTAGGTTAAATTTTTCGTTGGGTCGCGTTTTTTCGTTCGTGCGCGTACGCGTTTTCGTCCGTTTTGAGCGTAATTCGTCTCCTTTTTCTTTTCTTTTCGTCTTTCCAAAAACGTAATCACTCGATTAAATACGTCTATAATTGTTGGCTAAACACCATACCTCCACCGAGAACGAACTCGACGACGAGTATTCGCGTTTTTCACAAAGCGTGATACTTAATACTTACCACGACTTAGCGTTTGCTTACTTTTTCCTAAAGGTAAGTAAAACGACTAAAAACCGCAACATCAAAATGGTGCCGCTGCCGGGGAGGTGTGTTTAGCCATATTTATTTATCGTGTTTGTTTGAGTGTTTACGTTTTATCGTAAATACTTCTTTTTATTTTTCTATACTATTAGCCATACAAATAAATAGTGTTAAATAGAACTCTATTAACACAAAATCGTTTTCTCGTTTTTATTGTGCATAATATATTGTATTTACGTAGAACAATTAACACACAATAATTATCCAAATACGCGAGAAATCGCACCTCAATAGTTGAGCGTTCCGGTCGCTATTGTTGTATCGAATTCAAACGAAGTCAAAGGCAAAATAGATAAATACTCTTAATTGGTTTAATCTCGATAAATACAAACTATAAGGTGGGTATAAGGCGGTTGTATTTCACGACCTAAGGAAAAAAGGCTCTTAAGTGCTTCGCGCCGCCTCGTTTTCTCCGCTCGCTTGTGCGTATTTTGAAAGTGACGATTAATTAGGGGTTTGCCACATCAAGTATTATTAATCTATTTTTGTGAGTTTTAATTATTGAACCTCGAAACGTTTTGGCGTTCCGCCAACGTTTCAAAGTCGACGAGGGTTTTTACTTCACGTAATTACCTTCATTCTTCTTGGATTCATTAATCGAGACCTTTGATTAGTGGATAGTTTTTTGTAGATTAACTTCTACGTAATACACCAAAATTCCAAAAAAAATTAAAAAACCAAAACACAAAAAGATTCTTCGATTTTTCCCTCTATTTTCATAATTCTTTATCTCAACCCCTCTAAATTTTAATTCTTCATGGATTTTCATTGCCTAGGTTGTGGGAGACGAAAGTATGGTTCCGTGACTTGTCCATGGTGTGTATGCGAAAGGTGCGGAGATCATATCGACTATGTAGATTTTAGATCTTGTCCCTCATGTAATCCGACCAATTGTTTGTATACTTCTAATGAAGAACGTCCCCTCCATTGCCTATACTGTGGAAGCCCTTCCCATTGGCACTATAAGTGTCCAATTCAATACCCAAATGGTCACAATCACGAGCCTAATCCGAATTTTGTTGACCAATCTTCGCAATACTCACCGTCATGTGAGTATTGTGGAGATGAACCTCACTATGGGTACGATTGTCAACCGATGAACCAAAATACGTATTTCGACAATCAATTTTCCGGTTTTGACGAATCACACGACATGGGTTACAATTACGACAATGGGGGTGGTTATCCATACGACGAACCGGATTTTTCTCAAAATCCGTGTTGCGACAATTGTGGGGGGCCTCACGATACTTTTTCTTGCCAACCAATGGATTATGATGAGCCCAATTCATACGATAATTCCGTTTTTGATAATTTTGAGGCCCCACCATACAATCTCGATCCTCAAAATTCCCATGAGCCCGATCCATGTTACGATTCCAATTTTGACCAGTCATCTCCACAACATATTTTCGATGATGATCTCGGTTCTAGCCGCATCGACGAGTGTTGTAGTCGCTTCGACGAAAGTTCTAATCGTTTCAATGAACGACTTGATACGATCTTTCAACTAATTATGGAGAAAAAAGATACCCTAATTTTTGAAGAGGTTGAAAAGAGCATCGAGGATGAGGAAACAAGGGTGTCAACGAACGAGGTTTTTGAAAATGATTTCGAAAATAAACAACAAGAAAAACTCGTAGCACGTGTTGGAACGATGAATGTTAAACCTTTGGAACCTAATTTTTCTAATGAAGTTAAAATTATCAAAGATTTTCGAAATCAAAATACACAAGATTTTGACGAAGATAGTCCGTTAAGTGATTTTGAAAAAGAAGAAATTGATAAGGTTTTAAGGAGAATCATTGACCCCTCGATTTTTGAAGAGTATCAAAATTTAATTCCGGAGGGACGCGTTAATACTATTTCTACGTCTTTTGAGAACCCGCATTCGATCCCTCCGAAGGACCAATTTGAAACCATCAAGGCTACAACGTCAAATGAAGAGCCTTTTACTCCTAATCCCACACCGTGTGAGATTATGGATTTATCATGTGAGAAGTCCACCGTTGGCCTTGCTCACATTGATACGTTTTTCGACGCCGATGTCGAAACCATTAAGGCAAAATCTTCAAATGAAGAGCCTTTTGCTCCTATACCCACTACGGAAACCGATGCCTCTCTAATCATGGTGGAGACGAATCTTAGCACTAATCCTAGTGTCGAGATCCCTATTCCAAACCAAAGTGAGCCTACGGTTTTCTCTGAAGATGAGGTAAGTGATTTTGCCCTCGATGAATTTTTCCACGAAGATTCTATCAAGGCAAATCACAATAGTGAGTGTGAATCGATTTCTTATGATGATGTCTCTCCCATTGACACTTCGGGGAGAGAATCAACGACTTTTTCGAACCCGCTTTTCAATGACGATGATTTTTCCGCTAGTGATGACGAGTCACTAATCGACGAGGATGTTCAAAATACCGATTTTAAAATCTTTTCGAACCCTTTATTCGAATTTGATGACGCGTTCATTTTTGGTGACGTAAATCCTCTCTTTGATGAGACGTTCGAGGACATCGAGAGTGAGGATTCTAAGGATTCTAAACTCGATGAGCCGGATTTGCTAGTCACCCTCCCGACGTCTCATACGGTTGAGACTACTCTTTCTACTCATGACGTTTCCATTCTCGAGGGGTTCGCCGATGGACCGCCTCTCGATGAGAATGAGGATTTTAATGAGGCTTTTTCCTTCGATCCGGGGGGAAATTTTGAAACTCCTATTTTGAGTAATTCTCTTTCAATTTTACCTTCGTTTCAAAGTATACCTACCCATCCCCTCGGATATGAAGAGTTTACCTACGTCGTAAGGAGTTTTCTTCCTTATAAGACGTATCCTCCGGCTTTGCGTGTTTTATTTCCAACAAAATGTGAGGATACGATCTTCGATCCCGGTATAAAGGCTTTGCCTTTATTCTCGGTTGCTTTTGGGCCTTGATTACATGTAAGTCCCGTCAAAAATGACCGAACCATGATTATCCCTAAATGATCACATTTATGGGGATTCGAGTCGAGCTTTTGACTCGGTTATCAAAAACAAGGTGCCTCGTGGGGGATTCTCATGCTTATCCTTGTAAATATTATTGTTTTTAATTAATCCTAATGTGAGGGGATTTGTGCCCTTCCAACCTTTGTTCCGTGGTTGTTTGTGCATTGTGGTTTTTAGATGATCATCTTCACGATTGGAGCCTCTCGTGTTCGTTTATGGGAGCACTCGATCGTTTGCTTTGAAGAATTTCTCGATATCCAAATGATATATCCTTTGATGTTCTAACCTTAGGTTTTTAGCACACTTCATAAACGGCTATTAATTTAACGGTTACACCCTTTTCATGCTAGATTAAGCATTCAACTACGTCTCTAGTATGGGGGTTTTCCAACCCTTAGACTCGAAACATTGAGGACAATGTTTAACTTTAGTATGGGGGGGTGAATAGCTACTTGCCTTGCTTACGTCAACACGCAATCCAAAATTTCATCATTTTGTTATCGTTTTATGCAAAATAAGGCAAAAAATGGCCAAATTTTAAATTTTTTTTCTAGTTTTTCATAAGTGTTTAAGACACGAATGTAGGTTTTCCGATGGTGAGAATAAGAGTAATTTTTGACTCGACCGTGCGTGTTGAGCACTTAGCTTCGATTCCTTAACTACATTAGGCTAAGTCTCTTAAATGAGGACGAGAAATGATAGAGTTATTTATAAGTCTCGTAATCGTCACGATCTCATGTGTAGTAATTATTAGCTTATTCTCCCAACGCTTTTGCATAATAAATTGTTAATAAATATTGATTTAGCGGTTTAGTCACTATTGTTGGTTTCTAATTTGTTTTAGTAGCTTCCATGTAATTAAATTGGGAAGACATTAAGGTATCGCCAGCGTCACGGTTTTGAAGTATTGGCACCCGAATAATCGAAAGCTTCACCCAATAATAAGATTTCAAGTGCTCACCTAAATCTAGCAAACAATTTGAAGCCCCACAAGGCCGAAAAATCTATGCAAAATTGAAAGTGAATCAAGCCTTAATCTTCGAAGCTTTAAAGATCCAAAATTCGCCTTAGCGTGAGGATATACGTCTTTGGCTAATAAAACCACCGATGAGGCGGATAATAAAAGGCAAGGCAAGACCGAAGTCATAATAAAAGCTTCATGGCGAAGTTGAATAAAAGATGGAGGTAAACCATGATAATAAAACCACCGATGATGGCGGATAATAAAATTCATGGTAATAAGTCTCATGTTCAAAACCGTTCTAAAACCGTGTTTATCGATCCTTCTTGTTGACTTAATTTTTTGACATCGTTGTCTATTAGGATGAATTATTAATTTAATGATTTTGGTTACACCGTTAAAACTCTATTTTTGGACTTAATCTCTATTCACGCATAAGTCAATGATGTATCCTCGTGATCATTAAGACAAAATAAAATATAAGAGATACCAAGTAGGAATAAGGGAGTTTAGGTTCGTAATTAACACTCATGAGATATGATCGTGTTGCTAACTTATAATAACAATGATCTCGTTACACGCTTAGCATGGAATCGAGTGAAAATCGAGGATGACGAACTTATCTCTATGAGGCATTCACGTGTTCTTATTCTTTGACCCTAAAAGTCACCTTATCGTGATGAAAACAATACATTATGTCTAAAACGCGTGTAGTTGTTTATTTAAATTTATGTCTTCAATAAATATCATCATAAAATGAATTTTGGAGGTGCTACGATACTTTATTCTAGCATTGCGTGAGGGCACGGCAATGGTTTAGTATGGGGGAGTGATGAGACTGCATTTATACATAGTCTCATCGTCCAAATCGGGCTTAAAACTCTTAAAAATGTCATAAAATACCCCAAAATATGCTTGTGTTTGTTCATTGTGTATTTTAGGTACGGATATCGTGAATTCACCAAAAGATCACAAGATTCAAGTAAAAACGAACACGGGAAACGAAGCCGCACAAAGAACCGGACCCGAGTCACGAATTTCCAAAGAAGTCCTTGAAGTTTGAAGATTTATCAAGAATGGCCCCTCATCTTTTGAAGACTTGTCACTTTTGACCCTTGTAAAACTCTAAATTACAAGATTGGTCCACTAAGTTTCAATAAGTGTGATTATCAGCCCTTGAAGATTGACAAAATGACAAGAATGGTCCTTATGTCATGTTTGGAAGAGTTTGTGCCAAAATTGACAACTTAATCAAAGTTGTATCAAAGGGACATAAAAAAGATGGCTGCTATACTTGTTATACACACTTTAATAAAAATGAGGGACCAAATGCGTCAAAGTACAAAGTTTAAACAGATTATTTATTAATAATCTTTGAGGGAAAAAACAGTTACATCCTAATACAAGATCAAACACACCCTCATCAACCCTAATATTTCCCAGTTCCAATTAATCATCATTCAAAGGGTTAATTAAAATTGGGTGTAGAATTTCACTATTTAGGGGATAACAAACACACCCACGTGAAGATTTACACATATCAACATCATATGGGTCCTCTACAAGCTGGATAAGTCACGGGTTCTTCCACTTTGACCAAGTATGAAGACAAATCTATGGTTAGAATCAAAGGACGTGCTCACCATACATAATGGACGATCAAGATGCATTCAACCTCTGCTACATCACATGTATTCACCAAGAACAGCCTAGAAGAAATTCAAATTGAAGAATATGCTGAGAATCATCAAGGGTACTTTTGGGATTTCAGAGACGACTAGGGTTAGGGTTTGAATCCTTTACACAATGTTTAGAAGTAGTATAAGTAATAGAGATAGTAGCTAGCAGCCTCTTGTTCCAGTTTTTCTTGTAACCCAATTTGACAAATAATTAAAGTATCACTTTGGCCTACTTAACTACTGTGTTCCATTTTTATTTTCAGCACTTTAATTTTCTAGCAGAACTTTATCTTTCAAGTTTATTTCAAAAAGACTTAACTGATTTTTTTTGAAAGATCCAAAATAGAGTAGTGTTCATAGCTTATTTGAAAAATAATCTATAAACAACCTATATTTTGTCTACTACTGTTGGTTACTAGTTTTTCGAGTTTACTTTTCTGAAGAAAAAAAAAGTTACTGTGCACCTTGTTACTGTTCATCGTCACTGTAGCATCAGCCGATAAGCTGGCTTATTGACAACAAGCTCTCCTTATTAGGCTTTTAGGAGGTTCTTATACTGCTGGTTTCAAGATTACAAGGAGTTTGGTTTCTTGCTGATGGTTTGAAGTCGGTTTCAAGTTTATTTTCTAAGATTTCTGTGTTGTTCATATGGGGATAAGTTGGTGATAAAAGCTCTTGCAGCTTATGGGGTTGATAAGTTGATAAGGAAGTGGTTGAGATTCTTGTTGGTTAGCTGGTTAGAAGTATTCGAGCTTTGGACCCTCAGTGAGTTATTTCCCTTTTTTTCATCTTGCTTTCCATTAATCTGCTTTTGCTATGTTCTATATGCTTATGTGCTTCTTTGTTTGAAGTCTCTGCTCATTTAGTGCTTTAAATGCCTTCTTATTGCTTATTTCATGCTTTGTGTTTATTGTCGTTAGTTAATTCGGGCTGTCATGGTTTTGATTTCATTTTCTGCTTTTATAAGGTGTGTTTGAATTTGTCATTTTATTCTGTCATAGCTTAGGAGTTGTAGTCTTAGTCTGATTGCATTTGGATATTGAGGTTAGATTATCTTTAATTTTGCTCTTAATTCAGCGTAAAGACAAAAAAGAACGCAAGTTGTTTTAAGTTTCTGCTATATTCACAATAAAAATGAATCATAATCTGCTATTGTGTCCATGTGTGTTTGTTTTGCTGTAATTGAGTGTGATTAGGTTAGTTATAGTTAGATTGGTGGTATGGAAGTAGTGTTATAGGTCGGGAATACAATAGCACATAACAGTTCATTATTTGGCTTGTTTTGTTCGTTTTCTAAGGTACTATACACCAGCAGCCCGCTCCACTTAGTTTTGAGGTTTCAAGCGTTTTGATTCAGCAAGCAAGTAGGTTTTAGTATAGGTTTATTCTGTTTACAGAAAAATCAGTGGTTAATGTGTTCTAGGTTAGCTTAATTTTAAGCCAATCTCGCCCTTTGCACCTAGAATAAGAATACTTGCTGCTATGGTTCACACAATTGTGTTTGAGTGATTTGCTATGCTATTTACTTGTGATTCTTTGATATTTGTTCTTTGATTTTGCTGTGCTGTGAGATTTTGATTGTTGTCGGTCACTAGATGGCCAACAACCATTGAGTGCTTAACTGATCTTAGTTCCAAAAAGCTGTAAAAAGCTGTCAAGCAGCATAAAAACAACGCACAAAGAAAAGTGCAACAGCAGGGTTAGAACCCCTAACCACACGCAACAAACAGACACAACAATACACCATTTAACCATCTGCTCTACAAAGATAATTTGTTAGTAATCCCATTCTTTCCCTTTATACTCACTGTTTTGAACAGCAGACATAGAAAGTAAAGAAAAAGGAATAAAAGTAGACACAGTGGGATTTGAACCCCAGACCTGCACGCAGCCACCAGACACAGCAGACCCACACTCCAACCATCTGCTCTGGGAGAGTTTTTTGTTATAAGTTACAGTTTATTTTCTTTTAAACTCTCTTTTTTTTATTTCCTAATAAAGAAAAACAAAAATACAAGAGAAAGGCCACAGCGGGGCTCGAACCTGTGACCCCCAGCTCAACAGCCAAGCGCCTCAACCAACTGCTCTACACTTTCTTTTTTGTTATCATTTGCATAATCTTGGCTTTATACTCTTTTTGTTTTTACATTGTTTTTGCTTATAAGCTCATTCAAGCTTATTGGCAGCTTATATGTAGCTGATTTTTACATCTTGTATTTTTCTTGTAAACTTTACATCTTTATCTATCTTCTATAATTTTTTAGGGATTTTATAAAATCGTTTAGTATTTTTTATGCATTTTTTAGATTAAATTCGTTTTTAATTCATAAATAAATATTTAAAATTCAAAAAAATATAAGTCTTTTTCTGAAAATTTTCTTTTTTCATATAGGATGTAGGAAAAATAAATTGGTTTTCGTAAAGTTTAGATTTTGGTATTTTGCTTTAATATCGCGTTTTTCTGTTTTCGTACTATTTTCGTTCAAATTCGTAAAGTTGTTTTTTAGCCCATTTGTTTTACATAAAATAATTTGTATTATCCTTTTTAAGTTTATAAAGTTTATTTTTATTTAAGTTTTCAAATAAGTTTTTATTTTGTCTTTTTCTTAGCTAGTTTTATTTTTAGATTTTTTTTTAATTAAATTTAAAAATTAATATAAATTAATTTAAAAGTTTTCAATTTTTTTGGTTTGCGTAGTTTTCTTAGTTAGACCTTTTAGGTGTTTTTAGATATTTTTAATTATTTTTTAGGTTAAATTTTTCGTTGGGTCGCGTTTTTTCGTTCGTGCGCGTACGCGTTTTCGTCCGTTTTGAGCGTAATTCGTCTCCTTTTTCTTTTATTTTCGTCTTTCCAAAAACGTAATCACTCGATTAAATACGTCTATAATTGTTGGCTAAACACCATACCTCCACCGAGAACGAACTCGACGACGAGTATTCGCGTTTTTCACAAAGCGTGATACTTAATACTTACCACGACTTAGCGTTTGCTTACTTTTTCCTAAAGGTAAGTAAAACGACTAAAAACCGCAACATCAATAGGTGTAGTAACCGGAACTTTAAAATCATTATTTAGACCGAGTTTTAATACTATTTATAATATTCGGATCAATATTTATTAATCGACTTTTATTTGTCATGATCATTTTTGTGAATAATATTGAGTTCTCGGCTAACCGGCAAGGTTAAGGGTTTAACGTATTGAGTACATGTCATTTATCATTTATCGACAAAGTCTATATCCGTCATCGACCGTAAATTTATTTATTTATTTTTATTGGCGTCGTCTTAGTTTTTAGTTTGACGAGTTTTCGTAATTTATTTAAATCACTTTAGGCGTCATTCGTTTATACGCCCCATTAACGCTTATTAAATAATAAGACCTCACTTATATATAAAAATATAAAGGTTCTCCGAATGTCGACGTTTTTTATTTTATATTGAGCGTTTATTTTTCGTGGTTTACGCGTATCTTTCAAATTATGTAACGTTTGAAATATTGAATATCGATAATACCCGCTTTTAAAAGTTGTGAGGCAAGATTATAATTAAATCTCACCCCAATCCATGTTAACCGACGTACACGTTTCACAATGTGCTTCATTTTTACACGTAGTGCAAAAGTTTGTCATATTAGACATGTTAACTTAATTTTTGGATTGACCTCATGTCATCCACCGCCTCAATTTTTAACCCACTCTCACTTCTTGATTCATTTCTTTTGCCGTCCCACTCTCATCTCACCGAGACTTTCACCATAGTTTTTGATAACTATTCTTATCTTTAGTTCAAAGTCTTGAACTACTTGTGTATTTTTTTTTTTATTTTTTTTTGTATATCTCAATTATGAAAGCAACCATCATCAATACTTTTAAGATTATCTTGTGCTGAGATAGGAGCTATTTGAAGTTTAGAGCTGATTTGATTTAATCTTTTATTTGCAAGTGTTGAGTTCGTAATAACCTTGCGTTGATAAAAGAATTGATTTGGATATACAAGCTTCACTCGTTTCTTCATGAAAATTTATAAGAATCCTTGTAAGAGTTGCTCTATCTATTTTGTATTTCATTTTTATGTATTCTAATGATCTAACATGGGTAAATTTTGGTTTATCTATGTAATATTAAGTTTTAGTTATTTGTTTTGTAATGTTTTGGACATTGTATATGAATATGAATTCATAAAAGTAAGCCGGACAAGCCCTTGTTGTAGATTTGGATTTTTTTTATTAGATCAGTAGAAAAGATGGTATTTCGTGGTAAAATAAGTAGGTTTTCAGGATGTTTGAAAGTCAATGGATTATAGGCCTATGTTGTGTGGTGATTTGGCCGGGTCGCTCGTCCCACGACGATACTCGGACAGTGAGATATGGCTAAAATACGACACTAGATCAGAATCTGACCTGCTGTAAAGATGGACTGTTTACTCAAAAATTTTGTATACCAACATATGAAAATGTAAAACTAAAAGTTGTAGATAAAATCATATAGAATTAGAATCAATTGGATAGTCCACCAGTTCAATACGGTTTGGAAATGGCGGCCGAAACGGTAGAAACGAAGTTGGCTGTGAATGACAGCCATGACCTCTAAGTGGTAAAATGGATATTTAGGCTATGATAAATATAATTTGAGGGCATATGGACGTATGATCCGTAAAGAACATTAGCTTATGTTCATTTTGATATATATATAAATTAATTTGACGATTTACGGTTCAGGAGAAACGGCTTAAATATTTAGTCATGTTGTAAAACTGTCGAATTTAAACTATTGTAATAAAATGTATAACTTGTTCATTTTTTTTATAAAAACCAAAGTGGTAGGATCCACTTATAGAGAATTAGAGACCTATTTATATACTGAGTTATATGAAACCCGAGACCCGACCATCGGAAAATATTAAGTCAATATTGTTTGGAGGCGTTTTAGAACCCGAAAAGCTTATAAAGTTGATTTGGGCCACAAAAGCCCAACATACACTTATAATGGCTATTAGGTCATTATTGGGCCTGAGACTTATAACATATTTAGAGTTTAATACTGAGATTGAAATGGACTAAATTCATAATAACTTGTAATGGGCCACTAATGGTCTTTAATGGGCTTAAAGGTCATAATAAATACATGATAGATTGTTATCAAAGTCTTATAAAAAGTTTTATAAAACTTATACAATGTCCAAACTTACCAAAGTGAACTATTTACATACGTATATGACTTATGTATAGTCTCGAGCCTAAGATGCGTCTCGTTATATTAGGTCTCGTTCGGTCATATGTCGACCGTTGGGCATCTCGTTCTCGATCAACGAGCGGTTGATATCTCGTGAAGTCGCGTATCAACTATTGGACATTTGTTCCTCGATAAACATGTAATAGCTATATCAGGTGAGTTCATAGCCTCGCTTTTACTGCTTTATATGTGTTTATAAACCCGCGAGGGGGAATACATGCTCTTGGTATAAAATATACGTTGTTTATATATATAGTTCTGAGAGGGTACATGTTTATGAATAAACATGTGAGGTTTGACTATATGCTTTGAACGAATACAAGTTGTTGTAAATGAATGTAAGATGTTTGATTAAATGCTTTTGAAAGTTGAACACAAGCGTTGATTGTATTGATTGTGAACCGCTATTTCCTAAGTGCTGTATTGCCAAAATTTGGAAAGTCCCCATAAACCCATGAACCGTTAACTACCCTTGATGGGTAGGCGCTGATACAGACGGATGGATCCATCGGGGATGGCCCCCACCTGGGCAGGTCGCACCTGTGGGTTGGAGGCTCAGCCAGGTGTGTTGTATTAGAAGTAAGGGGGTATTCGGCAAAATACCTGACTAGGGCATTATTATACTTAAGGCTTCGGTGTTATGGCTTAGTAGAATAGCGTGGACTTTGGGTATTGCATGTGTTTCACTATCGACAGTGGATGAGATTCTTGTGTTCAAAAGCTTTATGGTTTATTTCAAACCCCATTATTGTTTATTTAAAAACCTATGAATTCACTCAACCGTTGTGTTGACTGTTTAGCATGTATTCTCAGGTGTATAGGTTTATGATCAGCTGGAGCATGGAGCCGCGCGGGATAATGTAAAGGCAAAACAAAAAATTTCCATTCGATACTTTTGACAAACTTTTATATTTATTAAAGTTTGTAATAATTTGTTGGGACCTCTTTTTATTGAACTCTGATTTCATCGAATGGTTTATTTTATAAAACGTCTCTTTTGAGGTCGTTTTCTATGACTGTGTGTGATGTGCTATGAAGTAACGCCCAATGTTGATATTCCGCTGCCTTGTGAAATTGGGGGTGTTACAGATTGGTATCAGAGCACTAGTTATAGAGAACTAGGTCATTTTCGAAACCTAGACTATAACTGCTCTTTCGTAAGATTGTTTGGTTGCCTTACAAAGTATCTACGCGCTAATGGCTCATAGAAACCAATGCTTGGTTGTGATAATGTGATCCTATGTGTATGTAGAAATGGTTGTATGTATATGAATGTATATACTATAGTATTTATGGGCATTGTGCATGAAGCAATGGTCCTTGCGTAATTATCGTACACTTTATGATACGGTTTTATAGAGAGTTTGGCCTCGCCGCCAATCACTTTTCTCGATAATTAATTTTTATCCAAATACGAGTATGGAACTCGTTTGATATTTTTGAGTACATATATATTGTTTCATAATATATCGCATATCGACTAATTTAAGCTCGATTGTTGTCATCGCATCGTGATGTGCCATTTTAGGACATCTCATTTTGAAACGTAATTGATAAACATATTATTTAATTTATTTTCTTTTATGATTTTGAAGAATCATTTCTTCAAGAGACATCTTCTACGTAACAAGACGTTTAATTTATTGTGTTTGATTACGTTTTGTTGACGAAAAGGAGGATGTCAGTGTTGGACCTAAAATATCTATATACCCCAATCAACTATATATAATTTGGGTACAACAAAGATATGCTCATAGTAGTCATTAGTTGAGCAACTTAAAAATTTGTATTTAAATGGAATGGGACATTTAAATATAGAGATTTTAAATGCCCAACTATGTGTCGTTTAAGGTTCTCTTATTGAAGTGGATTGGGACATTTGAATAAGAAAGTTTTAAACCATTGGACCTTAGATTGTCGATGATTTCTTTATTCAAATGGTATGGGACGTTTGAATACAGAAATCATGGAGTAAGTTTGACACCCTATACTTTTCTTGGCATTTAATTTGGTTATGATATCGTATTATGTGACGGTATTACCTGAGTAGGATGATTTATAATCATCTTGTTGAAATAAATTGGGACGCCTTTTTATTTGAACAAGAAAGTTATAAGTTCCCGAACCATAAATTTATAATTCTTGTTTACATGGATTGGGACGCCTTTGGATGTAAACAACGACTTATAAATAAGTGGGCTCAAGTTTGCCCGACTGGGTTTGCGATTATTTTGTATACGGACGTATTTATTCGACTCGTGTTTCATTGGCACGAATCGTTCATTACCGTTGACATTGGTTATTATTGATTATCGTCTATGTACGAGTAACACGTTACTCTTCTCTCGAGTTATAATTTGTTTTTATGGACCATTTCTAATGTGTCCCAACTATCGCGAGCATTATAAGCTAATCGTTAAGAACCATTACCTGTTCCGAGAATAGATGACTTGTTTAATTGACACTAGTTGTATACTTGTGGATTGACTGAGGATTAAGTTATCAACACAACTCATCATGAATTAAAAGATCTTGAGATTATTTCCTGTTATTATGGATGGTTCATCAAAGAATTTTTCAAACGTAACGAGAAAATATTTTGGGTATGGATACATTTGTGAGCACCCTGTAATATATGTTGGGTATGGATCCGTTTGTGAGCACCCTGTAATGTCATCTGGGTATGGATCCGTGTGTGAGCACCCGCTGATGACGAAAAATTTTCGATTTGCATCTATGTAATCAAGATTGTGAACATCCTTTAACTTGCAAACTTTCCTTTGACTGGACTCATCTGAAAATCCTATAAGATATTCATTTTATCATGTCTTGACTATTTAGCAAGAATGAGTTAACTTGATTGAACTTATTGGTTTGGCATGGCTTGGCTATTCTGCAAGCATGCCGTAATATGATTATACGTGCCTAGTGATGTCTTTTGTATTTGATTTGGATCGTATTTCCTTCGATAGAGTATTGTATACTCCGAACGATTTATGTGTCGATAAATTTGATTTTGAAGAAATCGGTTTGCATGTTTGAGATCATGCAACTAGATGATTTTGCGCGACTCGTAATAATTGCCTCGTCATGAATATTTTGTAACGTTTTCGATAGAGTTATGTGTGACCCATACGATTTTCTTTTATGAGGTAATTTTTTTTTATGAAACTCGTGGACCATATGTGTTTCGATTTGATCGATGTGATCATTGATAGTTTTGAATTGATTCTCGCATTGAAGATTTTTCAAATGCGCCTACTTCTTCCAACTTTTCAGTTGTCATGTGGAATTTTTCGAATTTATATCGACCGCCGCATGCTTGATAAGCTAGCAGTAATGTACCTTGAAGCACTTTCAAAAACTAACGACTTGTTGATTTTTCCGCTTCCAATGGCTTCTCCTTCGAGTTATGTATTATTCTTTCCTTATAAGGATTGAAGATACATTCAAGTCGTTTACTTGTGCTGTTACATATACTCATCGCTTTGACTTTTGGTCATCTAACCTTCGTTAGAAACCTTAGCGACGACTTGTCTATTTCTCACATCTTCGCCCTTTAACCAAAGACTATTGAGACGAATTAAGCGCTGGGACATCACTTCCTAAAGGGGTAGATAATGTAGTAACCGGAACTTTAAAATCAATATTTAGACCGAGTTTTAATACTATTTATAATATTCGGATCAATATTTATTAATCGACTTTTATTTGTCATGATCATTTTTGTGAATAATATTGAGTTCTCGGCTAACCGGCAAGGTTAAGGGTTTAACGTATTGAGTACATGTCATTTATCATTTATCGACAAAGTCTATATCCGTCATCGACCGTAAATTTATTTATTTATTTTTATTGGCGTCGTCTTAATTTTTAGTTTGACGAGTATTCTTCGTAATTTATTTAAATCAATTTAGGCGTCATTCGTTTATACGCCCCATTAACGCTTATTAAATAATAAGACCTCACTTATATATAAAAATATAAAGGTTCTCCGAATGTCGACGTTTTTTATTTTATATTGAGCGTTTATTTTTCGTGGTTTACGCGTATCTTTCAAGTTATGTAACGTTTAAAATATTGAATATCGATAATACCCGCTTTTAAAAGTTGTGAGGCAAGATTATAATTAAATCTCACCCCAATCCATGTTAACCGACGTACACGTTTCACAATGTGCTTCATTTTTACACGTAGTGCAAAAGTTTGTCATATTAGACATGTTAACTTAATTTTTGGATTGACCTCATGTCATCCACCGCCTCAATTTTTAACCCACTCTCACTTCTTGATTCAT
The DNA here is from genome assembly GCA_025667525.1 of Glebionis coronaria. Taxonomy (NCBI): domain Eukaryota; kingdom Viridiplantae; phylum Streptophyta; class Magnoliopsida; order Asterales; family Asteraceae; genus Glebionis; species Glebionis coronaria. The sequence goes on along the minus strand of CM046874.1, from coordinate 64,950,525 downwards.
TTCTTTTTCCGTCCCACTCTCATCTCACCGAGACTTTCACCATAGTTTTTGATAACTATTCTTATCTTTAGTTCAAAGTCTTGAACTACTTGTGTATTTTTTTTTTGTATATCTCAATTATGAAAGCAACCATCATCAATACTTTTAAGATTATCTTGTGCTGAGATAGGAGCTATTTGAAGTTTAGAGCTGATTTGATTTAATCTTTTATTTGCAAGTGTTGAGTTCGTAATAACCTTGCGTTGATAAAAGAATTGATTTGGATATACAAGCTTCACTCGTTTCTTCATGAAAATTTATAAGAATCCTTGTAAGAGTTGCTCTATCTATTTTGTATTTCATTTTTATGTATTCTAATGATCTAACATGGGTAAATTTTGGTTTATCTATGTAATATTAAGTTTTAGTTATTTGTTTTGTAATGTTTTGGACATTGTATATGAATATGAATATAAAAGTAAGCCGGACAAGCCCTTGTTGTAGATTTGGATTTTTTTTATTAGATCAGTAGAAAAGATGGTATTTCGTGGTAAAATAAGTAGGTTTTCAGGATGTTTGAAAGTCAATGGATTATAGGCCTATGTTGTGTGGTGATTTGGCCGGGTCGCTCGTCCCACGACGATACTCGGACAGTGAGATATGGCTAAAATACGACACTAGATCAGAATCTGACCTGCTGTAAAGATGGACTGTTTACTCAAAAATTTTGTATACCAACATATGAATATGTAAAACTAAAAGTTGTAGATAAAATCATATAGAATTAGAATCAATTGGATAGTCCACCAGTTCAATACGGTTTGGAAATGGCGGCCGAAACGGTAGAAACGAAGTTGGCTGTGAATGACAGCCATGACCTCTAAGTGGTAAAATGGATATTTAGGCTATGATAAATATAATTTGAGGGCATATGGACGTATGATCCGTAAAGAACATTAGCTTATGTTCATTTTGATATATATAGAAATCAATTTGACGATTTACGGTTCAGGAGAAACGGCTTAAATATTTAGTCATGTTGTAAAACTGTCGAATTTAAACTATTGTAATAAAATGTATAACTTGTTCATTTTTTTTATAAAAACCAAAGTGGTAGGATCCACTTATAGAGAATTAGAGACCTATTTATATACTGAGTTATATGAAACCCGAGACCCGACCATCGGAAAATATTAAGTCAATATTGTTTGGAGGCGTTTTAGAACCCGAAAAGCTTATAAAGTTGATTTGGGCCACAAAAGCCCAACATACACTTATAATGGCTATTAGGTCATTATTGGGCCTGAGACTTATAACATATTTAGAGTTTAATACTGAGATTGAAATGGACTAAATTCATAATAACTTGTAATGGGCCACTAATGGGCTTTAATGGGCTTAAAGGTCATAATGAATACATGATAGATTGTTATCAAAGTCTTATAAAATTTTTTATAAAACTTATACAATGTCCAAACTTACCAAAGTGAACTATTTACATACGTATATGACTTATGTATAGTCTCGATCCTAAGATGCGTCTCGTTATATTAGGTCTCGTTCGGTCATATGTCGACCGTTGGGCATCTCGTTCTCGATCAACGAGCGGTTGATATCTCGTGAAGTCGCGTATCAACTATTGGACATTTGTTCCTCGATAAACATGTAATAGCTATATCAGGTGAGTTCATAGCCTCGCTTTTACTGCTTTATATGTGTTTATAAACCCGCGAGGGGGAATACATGCTCTTGGTATAAAATATACGTTGTTTATATATATAGTTCTGAGAGGGTACATGTTTATGAATAAACATGTGAGGTTTGACTATATGCTTTGAACGAATACAAGTTGTTGTAAATGAATGTAAGATGTTTGATTAAATGCTTTTGAAAGTTGAACACAAGCGTTGATTGTATTGATTGTGAACCGCTATTTCCTAAGTGCTGTATTGCCAAAATTTGGAAAGTCCCTATAAACCCATGAACCGTTAACTACCCTTGATGGGTAGGCGCTGATACAGACGGATGGATCCATCGGGGATGGCCCCCACCTGGGCAGGTCGCACCTGTGGGTTGGAGGCTCAGCCAGGTGTGTTGTATTAGAAGTAAGGGGGTATTCGGCAAAATACCTGACTAGGGCATTATTATACTTAAGGCTTCGGTGTCATGGCTTAGTAGAATAACGTGGACTTTGGGTATTGCATGTGTTGCACTATCGACAGTGGATGAGATTCTTGTGTTCAAAAGCTTTATGGTTTATTTCAAACCCCATTATTGTTTATTTAAAAACCTATGAATTCACTCAACCGTTGTGTTGACTGTTTAACATGTATTCTCAGGTGTATAGGTTTATGATCAGCTGGAGCATGGAGCCGCGCGGGATAATGTAAAGGCAAAACAAACAATTTCCATTCGATACTTTTGACAAACTTTTATATTTATTAAAGTTTGTAATAATTTGTTGGGACCTCTTTTTATTGACCTCTGATTTCATCGAATGGTTTATTTTATAAAACGTCTCTTTTGAGGTCGTTTTCTATGACTGTGTGTGATGTGCTATGAAGTAACGCCCAATGTTGATATTCCGCTGCCTTGTGAAATTGGGGGTGTTACAATAGGGATGAGTTATCTTGTGATTCCGACTACATTTTTAATTATTCCTCGGGTTTGGATGAGGATGATTCTCCTATTTTACCAAAACCGACTTTTGAAAACCATGATACTAATGATTTATCGGATTCTTTACTCCTTAGTGATGACTTTTATACCCCGAGTATTGAGAAATTCCATCACGAGGTTGCTTTTTATGATCCCGTGTTATTGGATTTCTCGCATGAGCTTAATTGTGATCATGGTATTGATGAGAAGGCAAATGGTGTTTTAAAACTTGATATTGATATTGATTTTGAAAACTCGGATTTTGATAAATTCACATTTGCCTCTTCGCCAATTACTTTTGATTCTACCATCGATTCTCTTCCACATATCACTTTTAGTGATGATGATGGTTTTCTCATTCCCGAGATCGATGAGTTTCTTAATATTGATACTCCCGTGGATTATAATTTCACATATGTTGAGAGGACCTTTTTACCTTTGATGACTTATCCTCCTGCCTCTCATTTATTATGTTCCCCCGAGACCGAGGATAAGATTTTTGATCCCGGTATTACATTCGAGGCTTCCCCAAGGACCATTTAATTCGGGGTCGAGTCAGGCTCGTGACTCGGTTAACAAAAACAAGCGCTTCTCGGGAGGCAACCCGATGATCTATCTTTTATCTATTTTCTACAATAAGTGTAGGGGGAGCCGTGTAGGTTTTTTGTTTTGTGTGTTGTGATTGTGCAGGGACATGTGCTTTGATCCACTTTTGGTACTTTTGACGAGACCCGTGTTCCCGTGTTTTTCGTGTACCCGGTTCCTTCGATAAGTTTTTGCTATTGTGATTCAATCTTGTATATAAATAAAACAAATAAATGTAATCACTTTAGTTGTCCCTTCCTTAGCTCGATTTTAAACAACGTACTCAATGTCCTAAGTGTAGGGGAGTTTATTCTCCCACATGCTTAAACATTGAGGACAATGTTTATATTAAGTGTAGGGGGGATTTCTATCGAAATTTTAGTGGGCTTTTCCATGAATTTGACCCCATTTAACCGAAAAATTTAAAAAATTTTCAACATTTTTCAAATTTTTGATCTATTTTGGCCTAGTAGTATTTTTCTTTCCTTTTTGTCATCGCATCTTATTTATATTTTCCGTTTCAAGAATAAAGTCAAAAATAATAAATAAATAAAATGTCTTTAACAAGTTTAGATATCTTTGATAAATTAGGCCCGTCGTGAATATTTTGACTCAACCCGAGTTTACTTATCCAAGTTTACTCTAGCTAGTATCCTTAACCATATGGACCTTAATTGGTTTATTAGGCTAAGCATCCACGAGTCTCATTCCTTGAGATTTTAAATTGTGGAGAACGAGAGATGATAGAGTTGATAATAAGTTTAAGGGTTAATGTTTGCTTATATGGTTTTTGTGGCTCTTTCTTCCCGCTTGTATACTTAATTGCTTAATAAATGAGGATTTTTGCGGTGTAGATTCGATATCTTAACTCTTAGCCAAATCTTTATTCTCCTTGTAATTAAAGCATGAACACATTGAGGGTGCCAGCGTTGTGGACTTCCGACTAAGGTGGCTCATAACCACTAAGTAGGAGGTATTCAGACCATAGGACCACGAAATTTGGCCTACTATATATATCATAAATAAAGAAAGAATAAGATTAAAACATGACCTCAAGGAGCCTTAGGGTGTGGGGCATGTAGCACGAACCTTGTCATTAGAGCCTTAGGGTGTATGGCATGGTAAGTGTTGAATAAAAATTGATTCAAAAATCAATTCCCTCGTTTATCGTTCAAGGAGCCTTAGGGTGTGGACAATAGACGGGGAGCATTTTTACATCTTAAAGAGCCTAAGGGTATATGATGTGAACTTGCTAAACTCCACATAAAGTCAACTTGACTTTGGAGGAATAATTAATAAGTAGTACTATTGGCCAAATTTTGAGTCTGAGAATTTATTCCCCAAATCGTGTTAAATTATCCTTGATGTGGGCTTGCTTTAGTGACAACGTTTTTGAGGACGAGGTTAGGTTTTGAGTGTCGGGTTTGCACCGTTTGGCCTTCATTTTTGGAATAATAACTATAAAATAAGTCAAATGAGCCTACGGGTGAATGACAATCAATAAAATCTAGAGATACAAAGTAGGAATTAGAGAAAGAGTATTACATAATTATCTTATATGAGTGGTTTTAACTTGAGAACTTATGGTAAACAATGATCTCGTTTTTAAGCTTGGTATGGGGAACGTGAAACTTGAGGGTGATTAATATTCATGACACCAAAGCCCTAATTTAAGTCTTAGATTTCTTTACGAGTTTCTTCCATTAAACAATTTCCAAGTTAATAAATTATTATAAATTTTGTCTCTTTTAAATTTTTATCGTAGTAGTAGTAGTAATAGTAATAAAGGCCGAGATGGATTGATTATGAGAGAAATGTAATTTATGCTTTAAAATAATGCATTGCATGGGATCATTGCAATGGTCAAGTGTAGGGGATTTAATAAGTGTGTAAACACTTATCCTTTTGCCACTAAAATCAAGGAAAAACAAGACCTAATCATGTGTTTAATGTCGTAAAAGTCGGAATTACACGTGGTTTTGTGTTTTTGTGTTAAATAGGTACAAATAATCAAAAGGAAAGAAAACACGGGATTTCACGGTCAAATGTTGAAGAAAAGTCCAAGAAAGAGACGAAGACTTAGTCAAAAGATCAAAAGTGTGCCGAAGATCACGAAAACCGGCTAAACCGACAGGAGTTTGAAGATAATGAACAAGAAAGCCGAAATCGAGCTCGTTCTTAGTGGATTTAATATTATTTGAGTTTAATGGGCCTTGTGGGTCCCACATTTGCTTATTGGGCCCACAAGCCCATTTGGAAATTTGAATTATATAATGGGTAAAAAGGGCTAACATAAGCCCATTTGCACATATGTGACGGATTGGAAGTAATCTTGGGCTTTTTTAATAAATGAAACGAATGAGGGTTTCACACTTGGGCCACAAGCCCATTATTCAATTTACAAGGGACGGTCATGTTTTCTCTTAGTCAAGGTTTACTGGTCAACTTCAAACACACCTCAGTCAATCCCACATTTATTTACTCTCCTCACACGTGTTTATTACTTCACCAAATAAATAAAACCTTTACCCATTTTTTTCCCTTTCATTCGTTACAAACGAGTTGAAAACTTCCACTTCTTTCTTCCCCAAAAACACGCAGACTCCATTTTCTTTTTACCCTAAAAACCCTAATTCACCATATACACCAAAAATACCCAATTAAAATTGGGGGTTTTACCAAAAACGTGTGATTCACACGTTTACCATTTAAATCCCCCCCAAGAATCGAAAGATCCACTCATGGTGGTCCTGTCTCCAAATCCAACGTGGAATTCCCTCCTCTTGTGATTGGACTAAACAACTCATCACATACAAAACCTCCAATCATATCACACCACCCTGGCAATCCGTGGCTCAAGATTAATTCTCAGCCGTTCGATGTGAAGAAAAAGAGAGAGAAGAAAAGAAGCGGCCAAGATTGAAGCCTTGGGCACCAAGGAGATTAGGGTTTTCCCTATAAATCACCGCTCCACAATGTGTAAAGAATAGTCCATTTTTCTTTATTTTTATTTTCTGTTTTCTTTAAATTAGGAGTAGGATTTAAATTAGATTTAATTTTTGCAAAATTAGTTTAGGGTTTAATGTATTTCTTTATTTTCCAGTAATGTAATTTTTTTAATGATTAATGAAAAGTTTTATTTTAATTAATTTTCGTCTATATTTAAATTCCTGTCTCAATTTAATTTTAATTTTAAATCTAGTTATGTTGTTACTGTTCGTTTTATCATTATTATAAAAAAAAAATAAAGAGAAAGTGGAAGTAAATCTCCCCACTAGAGATTTATAAGTTAGTGTTACTACTGTACGGTTGGATTATATTTGGTTCGAAGCTTTGTTCGTAAAAGGAGTGGGTTACTGATTGATGTTCGCGGTTTGATTCGAAGGAGGTGTTTGTTCGATCCGGTTCACAAGGTGGCTCAGCACAAACCTTCGACCCAACAGATTCGTCAAAAGGTTCTCCCATCTTCTTTTTAATTTTTGTTACGTTTATGATTTAGTTTGGTTAATCTGCTTATTGTTTATTTGGTTTATTTGATATATTGTTTTAATATGCTAGTTTTAAGTTTGAATTTGTTTGGATTTCGAGTTGTTTAGATCTGCTTATTAGTTGCTTAATTTTAGTTTGGTTCTGTATTTGGTTTTCTTCTAGCTTATAGTTTTCTTTTTGTTTTGCTTCCTGTTTGTTAGAATTTTTTTAAATTATCTGCTTTTGATTCGAGTAGTTTTTTTACATATATATATTGAATCTGTCTGAAATTGTTAAGTCTGTTATATTTGGGTAGTGATAAAAGTTTGGACTTGCTCAGATTTCGGGTTATTATTTTCAGCTCATTTCGTTTTGCTTATTTTCGGTTTCTATAGCTTATTTGCTTAGTTATATCTGCTTGCTTATATGTTAGAATTTCTTATTGTTCATCTAGTTGTTAATTTGCTTATCTTGTTTTCAGTTATAGATTATTTGGTCCTTTCTTTTATTTGCTGATTTATTGCTGTGCAACAAAACAGATTCCATTGATCTGTTTGAGTTCTCTTTATTCCAAAAAGTAAATAAATTAATAGCTAAAATTTCGTCACTGGTGGGAATTGATCCCTCGACCTCTCGCTCACCAGCCATATGCCCTTCCATCTCATCTAGTGTCTTATTTGTGTATTAGCTCCTTTAGTTTTATTAATGTAGATTCATTACTTTATGGCAGTTTATTTTAATTAATTCAAGTTTAGTTAAATTAGATTTTAATTAATTGTTTTATTTAAATTTCGTTTTAATTCAGTTTTTTTATAAAAAAATAAAAAAAATAAAAAAATATTTTAGTTTTATTTACTTTAATAGTTTAAGTTTTAGTTTAAGTTTAAAATAGTTTTCATTTAAAAGTCTTTTTATTTTTCTCATAAAATTGGTTTTAAATTTTGTTTACGTTTTAAATTAGTTTTAGTCTTATTTAAAAATTAGATTAAATTCCTTTTTTTACATTTGTTTAAAATAGTTTTAATTGTTAATTAAATAAGTTTTAGTTCAAAATAGATTTTTAAATTAGTTTAAAAAGTTTTTAATTAAATAGATTTTTAATTTAAAACCCAAAAAGAAATGTTTACCAAAAACAAAGTTAAGTTTTACGTTTTAATCGGAAATCAATTCGAGTGAGTCGAGGAAAAACGAACTTAATTGACAAAAATAGGATTGCAAAACCCTAATTTCAATAAATCTCCCATAAATATCTGCAAGATCCTGAGTCTTTATGTGATTAGCATTTCTCAATCCTTGAGAAAAACCAAGCCATTTTTCAGGGAGACTGTTCACAAAACCAACATTGATTTCATTCTTAGACAGTTTCACCCTGTCATTCGTTAGCTCATTGAGCAAGGTTTTATACCTGGTGTAAGTCCGAGGAAGTGTTTCAGATGGTTTGGCCCTGAAAGTGTTATATTCTAACTTCAGGTCCATAATCCTATTTTCCTTAGTGTCAGATGGTCCTTCGAAACTATGAACAAGATCTATCCTAGTCTCTTTGGCCGTCTCACACTCGATGACAGCCTCCATAATATCGTCAGGAAGACAAGATATTATGATGCTTTTGAGACATTGGTCTTGATTGACCACTCTCCTTTCATCGTCAGACCGTTGGTTTTCAGGTTTGTCATCACCGGCTGCTGTTTTTGGTTTGAATGGACCACTCTTAATACAAGTTATGTAGTAAGGTTCCATTCCCATCAAGTAACATAGCATTCTTATCTTCCATTTGTTAAATCTTTCAACTTCTAACTTAGGAGCATTAACAGAGTAACTCGCTCCTTTTTTGTTAACAAGTTGGGGTACATTACTTTCAACCATAATGGATCAAGGTTTTAAAAACTTTGAGACGATGGTTAAAAGTTTTATAATCCTACCGCTCTGATACCACTTGTTGGTCCCTTGTAATTAGTACTATACTTAAGTATACTAAGTATAGTCCTAACCCATGGTTAAGTAATGCAATAAACTTAATACAAGTAAGTAAATAACACAAAGGTTTTCAACGTTTAAATCTTAGCTTTATTAAAGAATTATACCCTATTGTATACGAAGCTACAATAGGGATTGAATAGACAATGTGTGGTTTTGTGATCTCCTCACTAACAAGCTAGCCCAATCCTAACGATTGCTAAGCTTGACGATTCTATCAACAGGAGTTTAGAACTCAAGTGTGTGATCATGTTTGGAGGAGAGAAAACTTGTTTGTGAATGTCTAAAGCATTAAGTGCACAAACTTATTTTTTCTCCTTTACAAGCATCCTATTTTATAGAAGGAAAGTTGGGTAGAAGACAATAATTGCCCATGTGAAATTCTTGTCTTATTGGTACAGTGTAGTATCTTGTCTTACCCTATTCTAAGTAGTAAGACGTAAGTCCTTTACACTTGTCAGTACCCCATCTATCCCAAAAGGGTAAGTCACGCTAATTGTGTGATGTACTTCATCTTGACACAATTCAACTTATCCCGCATTTTCTTCAGTCTTGGAGAATGCTTGTTTTCTTCAGGGAGATCGTATGGGGTTTAGTGAGTCTATTGCCACAACTCACTGAACCCATCACCTTCTTCTTCGTCATAGAAGACATTCATTGAGCTTCGCCTCTCTGAATGCTTGAGTCTTCCTTTTAGACTCAGTCTAAGAACTCGAAGGTAACTCACTGAGTGACTGTTCACTCTATGTTCAAGGTTAATAATTCACTTAGGCTGATTGTTATTCAAATCCTTCAGGGAGGTCATTAGGTACTGAATTGACCTAACAGTTATTAGCTTGTTATACATATTTTGTCATGTTTTACCATTTACTGTGTTAACTGTAGTTATTCTGATGTTCTTCTGTGTATTATTCATGTATCAGTGTATTATAATACTTGTATTGTAATACTGAGTAACTTTCTAAATATAGCAGGTTTCCATAAATAGTAAGTTTCTAAAAAATAGAAAGTTTCCAAAAATAGCAAGTTTCCATAATTTGAAATAAGCTGGATTATAAATAATAATTAAAGTCTAAATAGTATAATACAAGTCATGGTTATAGCTTATTTAATTAAACTATAAGTTATATGGAATTTAATTAAAAATACATGTTTTAATTAAATTAAGCTAAGTTAAATACTTTAGGTTATACATGTAATATTAATTTTAATATTTAACCTAAGTAATGAAATTAATTAAATTAAAAAGTCTAGTAATTAATTTAATTAACATGTTTTTCCGATTTTAATATTTAACCCGAGACCCGAATCCGTGTTTTAAAGAATTAACCCGAGCCCGAAACCCGGTCCCACATATAAGCCGAAACAAACAGCCCTACCAGTGGCTAGACCGGCTAGCCGGTTGCCACTGGTGGCTTGCGGTTCCCACTGCCGAGCCACGGTTGCCCACCAAGCCCGGTTCACACCGGTTCCCATCGGTTGTGACCGGTTCCCCCTGCTTAGTTTTGTTCGGTTCCCACTGTTAGCCAAAGAACCCCACCGAGACCCTAAGGTCTCGGTTGGCTCTCGGTCCAAAACAAAACACACCCCCGACATGCGGTCGGGTTTTTCTTGTGTCGTCCGAGCTAAACCCAACCGAGCCGAGCCCCTTGTGGGTCTCGGTGGTGGTGATGAACGCAAGCCGAGAGCCTCTTGGCTCTCGGTGGTACCTCGGCCGGAACACAAACATAATCAAACACCCCCTTTACCATGATTTAACTAATCTACATGTTTTTAATTACTTGTTTTTAAGCTTAATTAAATAAAACATGAATTCAATAAAGAATTAAAAGAAAAAGGAAGTGTTTAATTTACCAAACACGTAGAAAGGAAAAATGTTATGAACACGATCACGTACACACAAATAATCAACAAGAAAATTCGTCCGGTTTGTCCTTGTGGTTTATGGTGGCCGGCGGCAAAGGAGCAAGAAGGAGGCAAGAGACAACTTTTCTGTAAAACCTAAATTATGAAAAGGTTTTCATGTGTTTTGTTATTTACATGGGTTTAATATGGGTCATGGACCAAAGCCCATCTTCTCCTTTTCCTTTGTGTTAGCCGCGGCCTAAAGGAAGCCCACGGGGAAACCCGTAGCTTTTCCGTGTTCAATTAATTACGTGATCGTTTATGTTTTAAATGTCGTGATTTTTATACGTCGTGTACTTAACACATTTATAATATTTACGTAACTACATGTTATTAAATACCGTGACACGTGAGTTATATTATAAATGGAAAGTTTTAATTTTACCGTATTTTCATGTTTGTACTGTTCATGTGTACTGTTAATGGTATTTTGATGCGAGTTTTACAACTCTTCCCCTCTAAAAGAACAATTCGTCCTCGAATTGGAGAAACGTAAACTGAAAGAAAACATACCCGAATCAGAACTGGAAATGAGGGTAAGAAGTCCGTATAGACTACTCCATCTCCCAAGTGGCTTCCCGCTCAGGATGATCCCTCCAGAGGATTTTGATGAAAGGGATCGTCTTCCTCCGCATGACATGATCTTGTCGCTCAAGAACTCTCTCAGGTTCTTTGACATATGAAAGATCCTCTCGAATCTGATCAAGTGGATAATGGATAACATGAACTAGATAATAGTTGTATCCTCTGAGTAAGGACACATAGAACACGTTGTGAATGTGTGATAGCTGAGGCGGTAAGCGGTATGACACTTCACCAACGCGTTCTATGATGTCGAACGGTCCAATGAAGCGAGGACTGAGCTTCCCTCTGATTCCAAAACGTTTAATTCCTCGTGCAAGTGATACCTTGAGGAAAACGTGATCGCCTATGTTGAAAGATACATCTCGACGACGTTTATCAGCATAGCTCTTCTGACGAGCACGAGCTTCCTGAATCTTCGCCTTGGCGACAACGACCTTCTCATTGGTCACCTCAATCATCTCTGGACCCTCAAGCAGTCGTTCGCCCACTTGATCCCAGCAGATTGGGGTGCGACACTTTCTGCCATACAACATCTCAAAGGGAGCACACTTGATGCTAGCGTGCCAGCTGTTGTTCTATGCAAATTCTACTAGGAATATATAATCATCCCAGCTTCCTGACCACTCTAGAGCACATGACCGCAACATGTCCTCCAATGTCTGAATGGTACGCTCCGACTGTCCGTTGGTCTGAGGATGAAAGGCAGTGCTGAGCTTAAGTCTGGTGCCCCAAGCTTTATGCAGACTCTGCCAGAAACGTGATGTGAAACGAGGATCTCTGTCAGAGATGATTTCTGATGGAGTACCATGTAGTCTCATGATCTCCTTCTGAAAAATGTATGCTAATTTGCTGACCGGATGCTCCTTGCGAATCGGCAGAAAATGAGCAGATTTAGTCAACCTATCCACAATAACCCAGATAGCGTCGTTCTTATTCTGAGTAACCGGAAGACCAGTAACAAAATTCATGGAGATTTTGTTCCACTTACATGCTAGAATATCTAATGGTTGTAGTAAACTACTAGCTTGCTGGTGTTCGATCTTCACCTGTTGGCAGATCATACATTTAGAAACGAAAGTGGCAACATCTGCTTCATACCATTCCAACAAAAGTGTTGCTTGATGTCGTGGTACATCTTGGTACAACCAGGATGTATGGTAAATGGAGAATTGTGAGCTTCAGTCAGCATAACTTCCCTAAGAGTAGCGTCATCAGGAACCACTAGTCTAGTGCCCCGCCATAAGATACCGTCGTCGTCAACACGAAACTCCGTATGCTGAACAAGGTTCTGAATGATAGCCCAAATCTCACCATCGTCCTTCTGAGCTTCCTTGATCCTAGAATGTAAGTCTGGTTCTACTCTAAGATTAGCCCAATAACCGTGATGTCCTCGTACATAAAATTCAATATCAGTCATCTCTAGGTCATAGATGATCTCCTTTGCAATCCAGATTCCAACAATCATACCCGACCTTCTTCTTAGAGCATCTGCCACCACATTCGCCTTACCAGGATGGTACTAAATGTTGGTGTCGTAGTCCTTCAATAGCTCTAACCATCTCCTATGTCTCATGTTTAGTTCCTTCTGGGTGAAGATGTACTTGAGACTCTTGTGGTCGGTGAATATGTCACATGATTCACCATACAAATAATGTATCCAGATCTTCAACGCGAACACAACTGCTGCAAGCTCTAAATCGTGAGTAGGATAGTTTTATTCATAAGGTTTCAGCTGTCGTGATGCGTAAGCAATAACCTTCCCATGTTTCATGAGAACGCAACCTAACCCTTTCCTGAAACGTCACTATATATCTGAAATCCACCTGAGCCAGATGGGAGAGTAAGAATAGGTGCAGTCACTAACTTCTGCTTAAGATCTTCAAAGCTCTTCTCTCGCTCTTTCGTCCAGACGAATTTCTCTCCTTTCCTCATCAGCTTTGTAAAAGGTAAGGCTAACCGTGAAAAGTTCTCTACAAACTTGCGGTAGTAGCCAGCTAAATCCAGAAAACTTCTAACTTCAGTTGCAGATGTAGGTCTCGGTCATTTGGTGATAGCTTCGACCTTTGTAGGATCCATGGTGATCCCTTCTGCGGATACTATATGGCCTAGAAATGCCACCTTGCTTAACCAGAACTAACACTTAGAGAACTTGGCATACAACTGATTCTAACGAAGAATCTGTAAGACTATACAAAGGTGTTCCTCATGTTCCTCCTTGGATTTGGAGAGTATCAGGATGTCATCAATAAATACGATAACGAACTTGTCTAGAAACTCATGGAAGACACGGTTCATCAAATCCATGAAGACAGCTGGAGCATTAGTGAGTCCAAATGGCATGACTACGAACTCGTAGTGCCCATAACATGTATGGAAAGCAGTCTTGGAGATGTCCTGCTCTTTAACCCGTAACTGATGGTAGCCGGCCCTCAGATCGATCTTAGAGAAATACTTGGCGCCCTGAAGTTGATCGAACAGGTCATCAATACGCGGCAAAGGATAATGATTCCTAGTCGTGATCTTGTTCAGCTCACGATAGTCTATACACAAACGCATGCTGCCGTCCTTCTTCTTCACGAACAGTACCGGTGCACCCCATGGCGATGCACTGGGACGGATGAAACCTCGTTCAAGAAGTTCCTACAGCTGATCTTTTAGTTCCTTAAGCTCTATAGGATCCATACAGTAAGGAGCTTTGGAAATCGGTATGAGCTCGATTCCAAACTGGACTTCACGAACAGGTGGTATTCCTGGAAGTTCATCTGGAAATACGTCAGGAAACTCTGACACAATAGCTTGATCTTGGATCGATGGAGACTCGTTAGTAATGTCATGAATATTGGCTATGAAGCCCTGACAGCCGTGTGATAACAATGCGCGTGCCTCTATGGATGAAATAATTTGTACTGACCTCCCTGGCAGAAAACCATGGTGTATGTACTCTGGAGATTTAACATCATCGAAGATAACCCGATAAGTGTGGCAGTCAATCGTAGTCTGGTGTTTGGATAACCAGTCCATGCCCAAAATCAAGTCAAAATCGCACATGTCCAAAGGAAGTGCGTCAACTCTGCGGATCTTATTCATCAAATTCTAGGAGAAATCTCTGTACACCTGAGTGATTCGTACAGAGTCCCAAAGTGGCGTGGAAATGCATAAGGCATTATCTAATGTCATCGGGGAAATCCTTACACGTACAACAAAAGTAGTGGATACGACTGAATGCGTTGCTCCAATATCAAACAGAACATATGCTGCCAAACCATTCATAAAGAGATTTCTGGTGATGGTACCTGAAGTCTTATTCGCCTGGTCTCTAGTAGTAGTGAACACGCGACCAGAAGTAGGAGGTGGCTTGGTGTCGACGTGTCCAGAGGTGCCTTCTATCTCACCCTGGCGATTGTCCTTCTGCTGATGGCCTTGTTGGCCACACTTGAAACAACCACCAGTATCTCGGCGACAAATACCAGAGTGTCTGCGCGAACAAGTAGGACAGACAAGATGCGTGAATCCTCTAGCAGGCATCCTAGTTAGCTGAGAGCCTGTTTAAGGATTACATGCATGAGACATGACCGTGGAACATAAACATGATTACATAGAAGGTGTAAAATTTACCAGATGAGGTAGAACGGTTAGGATGTGAACCCCTACGGTCATGATCCTTGCCGTTACCATTGTTCCTGAATTAACAATTGTTGGAGTGTTAGAATACCATAACATAAGATAGTTTAACATGAAAGGAGATTAATGTAGGGACATGCTGTTGTTCGAGTTGTTAGCGTTGTTACGGTAACTATCATTACCGCCACGCCTCTCAGAACCAGAACGGTCGTTCGTCTGACCGTTTCCCTTAGATGCTTGCTGCTGAGCGGCCGCAGGCTTACGGTCGTCAGTCTTCTGCCTGGAATATAACGTTGAACAGAGGATTATATGAAATGAAAAATACTGATAGAAATGAATTGTTTATAATTGGTGATTGAAGATACCTCTTCACTGCTCTGTCATCACCAAACTCCTCTCGTTCCTGAAGCATCTCGAGCTTACGGGCTGCATCGGCCACTTGTGCCACCGGTTGTGACTGGTTCCCCTGCTTAGTTTTGTTCGGTTCCCACTGTTAGCCAAAGAACCCCACCGAGACCCTAAGGTCTCGGTTGGCTCTCGGTCCAAACCAAAACACACCCCCGAAATGCGGTCGGGGCTTTCTTGTGCCGCCCGAGCTAAAACCAACCAAGCCGAGCCCCTTGTGGGTCTCGGTGGTGGTGATGAACGCAAGCCGAGAGCCTCTTGGCTCTCGGTGGTGCCTCGGCCGTAACATAAATACAAACAAACACCCCCTTTACCATGATTTAATTAATCTACATGTTTTTAATTACTCGTTTTTAAGATTAATTAAATAAAACATGAATTCAATAAAGAATTAAAAGAAAAAAGAAGTGTTTAATTTACCGAACACGTGGAAAAGAAAAAGATTATGAACACGATCATGTACACGCGAATAATCAACAAGAAAATTCGTCCGGTTTGTCCTTGTGGTTTATGGTGGCCGACGGCAAAGGAGCAAGAAGGAGGCAAGAGACAACTTTTCTCTAAAACCTAAATTATGAAAAGGTTTTCATGTGTTTTGTTATTTACATGGGTTTAATATGGGTCATGGGCCAAAGCCCATCTTCTCCTTTTCCTTTGTGTTAGCCGCAGCCTAAAGGAAGCCCACGGGAAAACTCATAGCTTTTCCGTGTTCAATTAATTACGTGATCGTTTATGTTTTAAATGTCATGATTTTATACGTCGTGTACTTAACACATTTATAATATTTACGTAACTACATGTTATTAAATATCGTGACACGTGAATTATATTATAAATGGAAAGTGTTAATTTTATCGTATTTTCATGTGTGTACAGTTCATGTGTACTGTTCATGTTATCACGGGCGGAGCCAGAGAATAAATCATCAGGTGCACACAATTTTTAATAGGAATATTTATATAACACTTAATTTGGGACCGGGTTCATTTTGAAAAAATCAAGATTTTTAGCATAAAAGTACACTATGCGACAAAATTCCATCGGGTTCCCGTGCATCCCGGGAACCCGTAGCTCCGCCCCTACATGTTATTTTAATGCGGGTTTTACAGTGGATGATGTGATTCTTCAAGCAGGTAGTTCAAATCAAGAGACGCTATGCAACAATCTAGTGCCAAAGAAATTGGATATCTTTATTTGGAGAGCTCTCAACGGGAGAATTCAGGTTCACATGGAGCTCGATAAAAGAGGCATCGACTTAGATTCGGTTTTATGTCCTTGTTGCGGAGACGATTGATCATACGTTAGTAGATTGCAATCTGGCGATGAGTGTGTGGGAAATGATTTTTTGGTGGTGGAGAAGAGGTTCAGTTAATGCTTTTTCTGTCAGCAATATGTTGCAACACAATGGTTCTAATTCAAATGTCACGTCGAGTAAGATGTGGCAACTAGTAACATGGGTGACTGCGTATATGATATGGACGTAACGTAATTCTCGTGTGTTTAGTATGAAAGTGGCGAGCATCAATAAAATTGTCCAAGAAATTCAACTTTAAAGCTTTGATTGGATATCTAGAAGGTCGAAGAAAGTTACAGTTTCATGGCAAAACTGGTTTTGTGACGCTTCGAAATGCGATGCTGTAGCATGACTGTTTGTCTCCAGGCTCCTCGGGGTGTTTGGCTTTTGGCTTTATATGTTGTGTTCTGATGTGCAGTGTTCATGGTTTTTCCCAGATGAGTTTTAAATGGTTTATATGAGTGGTATCTAGTTAGAGATTATGTGTTGGTTGGTGTGTTTTTTTTCGTGCTTGGGTCTCATCATCCTTTAATTATTTTGTTAATCAATGTGAGATGCTTTGCTTTGTTTTTGTAATTCTTTTTTGTGGTTATAATAAAATGTTGCCTTTCAAAAAAACTCATAGTTCTAAATAGCTCGCTATAGCCAGCCTTACGGCGCGCTAAAGCTTGAGGCGTGGCCTCCACGCTACGCAATAGGTCAAGGCGCGCTACGACATGATGTGCGGTAATTTTTTGAATTTAACTCCAACAAATAAATATTGTTACATGTAAGGAGAGTTTTATAGTTTTAATTATTATGTATAACACTTATTATGAACTTAAGATATATATAATATTGAAATATGATAAAACAAATATATATTTTTACATGTTTTTCCGCTATAAGCCACGCTTTAGAAACGCTAAAGCTTCACCTTAGCCGCTAAAGCGTGGAGCTTGAACATGCCGCCACGCCACGCCTCACGCTATTTATAACCATGAAAAAACTAGTACTTTAAAGTAAGGAATTTTTTTTCAAGTTGAAGCTAACTTGATAGGTCAAGTTCTTTAATTATAGCAAAAAAAAATACATGTGGGTCTCATATATTTTATTAAAAGAATTTTTTTTATATATTTATTTAAATTTTATTTGACCAACATAATCAATCAAATTACACTTAGCTTTGGAAGATTTTGAACCAATTTTATATGTCTTACTACTATTTATTTTCTTTTTAAAAACAAACCTTTTTCTAACTCAACCAATAAAAACTTCGGTAGACTTTAATTACATGTCCTTATCGAACATTAAAAAACACTACTACACTCCTATTCGTGTATTCGTCTAGTGTATAGAAAAGTCAAAAGGCAAAGTGCAAATCACGTTACAAGATCCGGTTGGAAGGCCGACTGTTCCTTAAAAAAACTTCTTCTATTCCATTTGCATCCAAAAACAACACACACACACACTGACACAAACACATAACAAAAAATGGCATCTTCCATTGCTAAGGTTACATTCCGTACAATCCTCATATTATTGGTCATCTTCATCATCTTCTACATGGGTCGTCCTCTTTACTGGAAGATCTCTGCCACTGTTCACGACATACATAATAACAAACAAACTCTTTCTGGAGGTATATATATATATATGTCCAGGGGTGGACCTGGGGTTTCACGGGAACTCCATGGAAATTTGTCACGTAGTGTAAACTTTTACTAAAAATCTTGGTTTATCCAAAATGAACCCGATGCCAAATATGTGTGTTACGTAAAAATAATTTATGCACATGATTACTTAGTGTTCTGGGTCCGCCCCTGTATATGTCTAGATTTTATAATACATCATGTTTTTTTTTTTGTTGGAGTTTATATTGGTTTTTTTTTCTTGTTTGTGCAGGTTTTTCTGAGATTGTTTCGGAGGCTCGAAAATCGGTCAGTTGGTTTCATGACGTCTGAAGATTATTATAGACACTAGTTTCGTATTTGTTTAAGACTGTGTTTTATGTAATGGCTATGCTGGAATGTAAATGTTATGTCTGTTTGTATTTTATAGGCGAATACGTCTGTTTCTATTGACATAATGAGAGACTTACGTTTCAATGTTGAACGCATATATTCATTCGCCTATTTATTTTGGTTACAGCTTGTTGAATATGTTCTGTTTTGCCGTAATTAGTGATGCGTAGCCTAAGTTTATAAGCTTTTCTTAGATTATTAGATACTCGGGCGTATATGGTGTAACATATCATGTGATAAGATGCTAGTGGGATGAAACTCATTCAGTCATTTGGTTTGTGTGTTTGGCTAAGTTTAATAAGTTCGCACCAACATTTGTGAGTTAGCGTGTCTGGTTTCTACTTTTAGGCTTTTCGTCCTTAAATTAATGTTAAGAAAGATGCCACTGTAGTTGAGTAAGTTTCACATCACGGTTTATATCTGGTGAATATAGACTGAAGAACACAGGCCTTATGTTTTGTCGTTATCTTCAAATTAGGGAAAATTTCATAGAAGGGTGATGTGGTATAGGCCAATGTCTAACTAAGGCATGTACTTCACTTTTGGCCAATAAACGGCACCGGATTTTAATTTCTGTATAGATGAAAAAAAGTGTGATTAAGGATCAACCGTTAACCATTGCCTACCTTTTCTCGACCAGCGATTGGCTATTTGGATATTATCATGTTTGTGTCTTATCCTCTTGTTACATCCATTTGTTTGTGTTCATTAGTCGTTAATATCTATGGGATGTTTGTTGTTTTGTTTGTTTTCATAGTAGAGTCCAATCCAATGGATATAGAGAAGAAACATTTGTATGGCTTCTGCCCTTTTTATTTGCTCCACATACATTGTGGAAATCTAAACCATCAAGTATACAAATTATGTTTGTTGCAAATGTTGTGACATAGAACCCTCTAAGCTGTTATCAGGAAATGATAGGACAAATTAGAAAACTTAGAATAGGCTGACCGGCTGAGTCGCTGAGACCCTCTGATGTATGAACTTGCAGCAATTCTGTTTTCAGACGTAATATGATAATATCAGTATTTATCACGTCACAGATGATGTGATGTACTACTGGTGGTATTAACTTTAGTAGATATCATTATCCTATTTGTTTTTTTTTTTTATCGATTATGACATCCCTTTTTTAATATCAACCAGTCTGAAACGTTTGCTACCAATAGCTTTACCCATACAACTTTATATCTGTTCTCGAGTTTGGAGACAAAAATAAAGAAAATGTTTTAAGAAGTGAAAAGGAACAACCGAAAACTATTTAGAACTGATGCACGAGCTTGTTTAATATATGCACATTTCCAGATTGACACATTTGATTTGAAATTTGAATCATTGAAAACTTGAAAGAAAAGTTATTCTGATAAATGAGACCATCAGGTAACTATTAGCCTAAAATTTTATTTACTTGCCATCACGTATCGTTATTATAAGAAACTATTTTAAGATATAAAAGTATAGAGCAACTCACAAATTTTATATATACCTTTGAATGAGTAAAAGAGTCGGCCTGCTGATAAGCAAAGAATGACAATAAACATATAACATAAACATTCTACACTCATTTTCATTGACCTGCAGTTAGATATAGAATGCCAGATTAACAAGTAATATAAGAAAAAAAATCGTCACAATTGCCAAATGTATCATTCCTAGACAAAATGAATCTTTGGTTTCATCACCTTATAAAAATAAACATATCAAAAAGCCGGCTTGCTATCCATGTACCTGTCAATAAAGCTCGACCAAAGAATGCTAGAATCATAGTTATAGTTATAGTTGCGGTTATACAGTCCACATTCCCAAACAAATTACAGAAGAAACAGAAATGAACGGTAACAATGGTGGGCGAATGAAAATGGGTGCACCATTGTCAAACCGCCATAAAGATAGAGATGAGGATCTTATTATGTTCCAGGAAATGCATAAGCGTGACAAAAACCGAGTTGTTAACCTTCTTCAGCCTGTTTCCGATGAATTTGAACCCAATGGTGAGTTTTATATGTCTACATTTTCATTAGTCCCCATTTTACACTATGCCATAAGTGTTGATATTGATATTATGCTGAATGTAGGAAACTATCCAATTTATGGAATGACATCATCTGCAAAGAAAGGACCAGGTCTCGGGTTCCTTGGAGAAAGTGAAAAAACTGACTACAACTGGTAATTAAGTTATTTTGTTGCATTTCTGTATAAATATAACGACTCCAAATTTGTAAAAACTAAGTAAATATGTGCTTGTGATGAAGGCTGAAGACACCACCTGCCACACCCCTCTTTCCGTCCCTTGAGATGGAGACAAAAAATGCACATGAACTCGTTGTTCAACGTGAGCTGCCCATCATCCAGCCGCTTTCACGTGTATGTATATTTAATGCATCAAACCACTTAATTTTTTCTCAAAAGAATAATCTAACTTACGAATTTTCCTAATTATAAGAGTATATGTCATGAAAAGGTTTTCAGTCAACCTAACTCGTCCCATTTCGACTCATTACTCAATCTTCCCGACTTGCTAATTTTGCTACCAATTTCAGTTTGCAGGAAATCCAGATGAGAACGAAACAAAACAAATAAACACTGGATCCAAGCCACGAACACCAAAACCGACTACTCCTAGTCCTAGACCAAGGGTTCCAGCAAGATCAGTAACCCCAAGTGGGAGGTCAAGCACTTTGTTTACGGATAACAAAAAGAACATAAAAACTGCACCAATCCCATTAATCAGCAGTGCCAACAAGGCAAGTACTACTGATCTCGCTATCAAGCCTAGTATAACTCCATCAAATTCAAAACCATTGGGTGCAAATCTGTCCAAAAGCTATCAGGGACCGAGTTCATCATCATCAAAAACCACACAAAAAACCACAGGAGTTTCACCTCTAGTAACATCCCGGATAACACAAATTCCTGGTTTTTCAAATGAAACACCACCTAATTTAAGGACGGATCGATCGACTTCAGCTTCAAGGGTACGACCAGTCAGCCAAAATGGTAAGACCACTCCAGTGGCTGCACCTCAGAAACCTGATGTTTCAACTATGAGAGGAAGAAGGCAGTCGTGTTCACCAAGTGTTACCAGAGGTCGTAAAGTGGCTCCTAATATCGAAGAAAATACGAGCACAATGACTCCTAAAAAGGGAAGTAGTAATAGAACGTTTCAAACAGGAAATGGAGGTCAATTTCTTGGAAGCAGGATGGTGGACAAGATTATGAATGCTAGGAATTCAAACGTCGAAGATAAGAAACTCAGTGGTTCTATCAGTGAAGGATCTGGTTACGGAAGGATCATGCCTAAGGGCTCAGTAAATACGGTATATACGTTACTAGTATATCATAGAAAAATGATACAGTTGGACTTTTAATACAGTGTTTGACTTTTTGCTGTTTTCTATAATTTGCAGGAAAGTAAGAGAGATTCAGTTAGTTCCCGTCAAGTTGGAACATCGCTGGGAAGAAAATCTATGTCCACGACCTATGCTCCTAGTTCAAGGTCAAATGGGGGAGGTTATCGAGCACTATAAGACACTGTGAGGCAAGTGATGCTGCAATTCATTAAAATTTAAGTTCTGTTTCAATCTGATTGAAGTGTTTGTATTTTACAGTTATTTATTGATGTATAAATGGATTCAAATCGTTCACTTTAATGATAGATTATATAACATAAGTTGCGAAACCGCTTATAGAACTTATAAAATGGAAAAGGTATATTTTACTTGAAATGCATCTTGACAGATCATACAACATAAGTTGCGAACCGCTTATGGAACTTATAAAATGGAAAATGTAAATTTTACTTGAAATGCATCTTGACAGATCATACAACACAAGTTGCGATTGCGAACCGCTTATGGAACTTATAAAATGGAAAATGTAACTTTTACTTGAAATGCATCTTATACATCATCTATCTCAATCAGATTATTCATCTGTACACCTTATAGTTTCTTCATCGATGTTAATTCGAGCTTTCTTCACACTCCAAGCATTCAGCTTCGAGATCACAACACTTTCTGTTCCATTGTTAAAGGCAAAAAGCCGGGCTTCATTTCCGACGGCCAATGTTGGATAAACCCTCGCTGTAATGCAAGTTTTTCCTCCTCCTCCAAAGCTCTCAACAACCGAGTGATCTATCTGTAAATATCCCATAACAAACATATGTTTATGTAAGAGAGGTCAAGTTACATAACTTAAAATATACTATTACTAAGGAAATAAGGAAGGTTACTCACTAAGGTTCTCAGTGAAATTTCCTCTTGTTGAGGATCGATGTCAACATATGCTGCGTACGTCATTTTGTCGACTCCAATCTTTGTGGAAGATCTGTGATGTTTGATGGTTAGCATTTAAGTATACTAAAAATAAATGTAAGCTAAAGCAAACTAACCGGCTTTGATCACTGCACATTAGCACAACATATCGTCCATCTTTTTTGAAAATTCTAAAGAAGATTGCAGTTTGTTCAGTTAGGTCGCCAGAAGCCAAAGCCAACAACCCAAACGGTCCAAATTTTCCTTTCTTTGATGCAATCATTTCACTGCAGATAAGGTGCGGATCAATCCATCTTGGGTCTAGTTCTTCAGCCTCTTCCAAATTAGTTAGTTTGAATGAAATCTTCACATCCGCCTTAGGAATAATTAATACCCATTTAGTTGAAAATAAACTAAGATTTATTTACGTAAGTTTATGAAGACTTGATTGATGGCTTACCTGCGAAGCAGTTACTCCTTCAATTTCATGTAATGATCCACCTTCAAGTATCTTGTTTTCGAAACTAACTTCGTTTTCATGTAACATTTCGATTTCCTCAATAGGCCATTGTATGAGCTGTGTCTGGTTCCCGTCGAGCCAAAGAGTCCTCGGAAATGACTGCACGTTATAGTAAGTTTATAATGCTATATGTAAAGCAAAAACACAGATAAAAGGAGATAAAACTATTCTTATATTACTTGAATTCCAGCCCATCCTTTAGCAATAGCATCATCTTTAGAATCAGACTCGGTCACCCAAGCCCATAATATCCTTCTGTTTTTCACAGGGTCAAAAAATGACTTCGAAGCATAGTACTCTCCATAATCAAACCTCAAAAAACTATCCGTTAGTTCTCCTTGAGGAACATAATGTTCTTTGTCAGGATTATAACTCCCAATCATGTAATAGTCTTTATAAGGATGCATTAATCCAAATTTTAAGACATGCTTAACTCTGTCTCTTGGGCTAATGACAGATGTATCGACCCCATCTGTGCTATCAATCCACACTGGGAAAAACTCTGGACACTCAAATATCCCAGTATCTTTAATTTTATAAAGTGGGGCATCATTCATAGTCCAATTAATAAAGTCATCAGATTTGTACAAAAACGCTATCCCTGCCTTATCTTTCTGACTTCCAACAATCGTTCTCCATTTTCCATCTTCTGCAAGCCAAGCGGTGCTCGGGTCTCTGAACTCGCGAGGGCTGATCCCCTCAGGTAGGCTTATGACGGGATTACTGGAGTACTTGACCCATTCTCTAAGGTATGGATCAGATAAGTCCTTTGGGACGGCTAAGTTTTGGACTTGTTGTTTCTTAGAGTCAATTCCTGTGTATAGCATAATAGGCTTGTCTCCGGGTACGATTGTGGCAGAACCGGACCAGCAACTGGTGAGGTCAAAGGGTTCGGTGGGACTAAATGCGAGGTCTAGAGGTGTCCAGTTAATTAAGTCGAGTGATGCAGAATGTGCCCAATGCATTTGCTTAGGAAAGTGTGGACCGGAAGGGTTGTATTGATAGAACATGTGGTATACACCATTGTAGTACATTGGTCCTGAATGCATATAAGCAAAAGATTACTTGAAGTGCGCAACTGTACGTAGAGAGACTGAGACCCCTCTTCAGGCTAACCGGGAAAAAACGAGCCATAAGGCTCTGAAAAAAATATTTACTTACAAAAACCTAAATTTTTTGCAGTTCAAAAAATACTAATAAAAATAAAAGATCCATTAATAAGTTACTTATTCTTGTATTAAAAAACAAATTAAGTTTAAAAAATAAGGTTAATGACATGTAAAAGCAATGTACTTTTTTTATTTGTTTCATTATATAACAACTCAAAAATATACAAAAATACTCATCTAACTTTCAAATTTTGTTTAATTAGCATAGGTTTTAGATGCATCTCTTCCCTAGTTAGACTTTTTGACTTTCGACGCTTTATAATTAACTCAAAAATATTTATTTGTTGTTAAGTACTCTTTTATACGTTTTAAAAAACCACTTTATCCGTTTATATATGAAAGTATATATATTTTTACGATTTTATATACATATCTATTATATAGAAACGGATAAACACGTGTAAAAAACATTCATAAAAACACATGTATATATATAAGCGTATATACGTCTTTATATAAAAGCGTATATATGTGTTTAAAACGTATATAAAAACACATAAAGGATAAATATAATTATATACACGTATAAAGTTATTTTTAAAAACATATAAAAGAGAAATAAAAAGGAATGAAAACATTTATAAAAAAATCATAAACTTTAAGTAAAAAGAAAATTTAAATTTTTTGAAAGTTAAATGGTATTGTAGTATATTTTTTTAATTTATATCTAATAATGAAACAAAGGAGAAAATACTTTATTACATAAAAAGTTTTGAATTTATACTAATAATGAAACAAATGAGAAAATAGGTTGTTATTACATGTCATTAACAAAAAAAGAAAAAGAAAACGTAACATGGCTAAAATTCTAGTAGTTGTAACTTCATTGCATAGTAATGCTAAATGAAAATACAAATCATATAATCCTAACAAAATAAAACAAACTAAAAAACGTACCATTAGGATCTGAGGTCAATAATCATGCACCATGTTCATCGTCACATATCAATGAAAACCATAAAAATAGTTAAAAACACGTACATGGTGAGATGTCGAAGCTTTAGAACCAAAATCTAGGAACAGAAAGTAAGTATAAACTGATCACTAACCGTTCATCCAGTTTCGTGAAGGCTGGAAGTGATACGCCGTCCGATAAGGCTGCTGGTTATCGGATGACAAAGATTCATTCGACGACATAACTCTGTGTTGGGTCGGACAAGATCGACGTGAAGAACCTTAAGAAATATTATTAGGGCAAATATGATACTTCTTCTGCTCATCACTAGCTATTTCAAATCCTTAAATAGATAAAAAATAATGAGTGGTGTTTGGTTTCATTTTGGAAGTCTTTCAGAATCATTTTCTGATAATGATTTGTTAAGCCGTCAAATTAGTCATGTTAATATTCTTAAAAATGATTTGTATTTTAATATTCATTTAGTAGTTATTATGCAATTTCTTAGTCATGTTAATATTCTTAAAAATGTTATGAGTCTTTTAATACATTTTAGACAGGTTGTTAATTTGTCGTGACCTTCAGAATTGGTATAGATAAATTGGAATCTTTAATACATTACGAGTCTTTTATGATACATTTTAGACTCGTTGATTTATGGCGACCTTCAGAGTTGGTACAACAAATAAGGTCGAGTTTTGAGTTAGGTTTTTTTTTAAGGGTGGTTAAATGGGTGGACTGGACGGGTATGGGCAATGGGTTAAATGGACGTTGGTCCATTGACGTGGACTAAATGGACAATTTTTAATATTTGGACTAAATGGACTTGGACCAAATGGACATTGGACCAAATGGACATGGGTTAAATGGACAATATTAAAGGAGAAACAAATAAAATCAAGATTAATTTAACCAAATTCTTTTATGTTGTCCAAATAGTCCATAATACCCATTTATTTAACCACATGTTTGTCCAAATAGTCCAACTAAAATAAAAGTAATACCCATTTAGTCCATTAGTTCAAAAATAGGTCCAAATAGCCCAAATTTAAGCATATGGACATAATTTGCCACCTCTAGTTTTTTTTATCAAAACTTAAATCGACTTGACTTGATAACATCCGAGAATTCAACTCGATAACACCTCTTATACATGTGTAAGCAAATGTTTAAGTAAGTGAATGTCACAATTTTTGTAGTGTTTGCTCGATGTCTTAGAAACCGGCTCTTTAATTGTGTCACACTTTTAAAATATCAGAGTATGATAACCGAGGGCAATGTGATTTTATGAATCACAACACTTATTAATAAAGAATGACCTTTAAATGAGTCATTTTGAAAGTTGATCATTTACCATACATGAAAAATATCAAGTTTTGTCAAAGTGTAGTACATCAACTGGCCACAAGAAAATAAATGTTTTAAAAATTGGCACAAATGATCTTTTATATTCTTGAAAAGACAGCCATGTATGAGTCTCCATTATCATTCTCTCTTCTTAATACCTGAGAAAAATATTGTTAAAACGTCAATATAAAGTTGATGAATTCACAGGTTTAGTTAAATAATATCGATGATAAACCATAAGATTTTAACATAGGCATATGACATATAACAAATACAAGTCATATCAAAAGTACGTTTACTACTACTGTGTAAGCTCATGACACCGAAGCGTTAACCAATAATCAACAATGTATAATGCACCAATGCAAATGCCTAACTTGGAACATGCGTATCAGACTCAAATGAAACTGCATCTGTTTAACTAATGTCAGTCACAACAGACAGAGATGTCAACCCCGATAGATCTATCCATAACATTCGCGCTTACACCAAGTAATTAACGTTTCATGACAGTGGGCTAAAAGCATACTAGGTTATGGGGGACTTAGACCACTGTAGGTAAACGTATAAATTTGTGCTTATGTTCATCCGTAAAATCAAGCAATGTTCTCACCTCAAAAGATGATATAAAACATTTAAAAGTGGGGATATAAAATTCACCTCAAGTAATAGCCAAGATATCCAAACACTATGTAGACAAGGAAAACGATGAAAGCAATATAAGCCAAAAACTCTATCGGTGACCTAAGTGAAGAATAATACATATTTAACTAAATATGTAACATAAGACAATCGTATGCAATTCGGTCCCTAGCATGTGCTTGAGCTTAATAATTAATGTCGTTTGTGAAACATGTGTTTTTTCATGAAAAATAGTCAACTTTTTCTAGTCATAACATTCTAAATATAAACATGTATATTACGATATCAGACATTTTGTAAAACAGGTCATGTGTACTTAAAAAAAACTAGTTCAAGTCCACTCCTGGTTTAACCGGGTTAAATAATTAGGTCAAGTGTAAAATTGTACATATTTAAAAGTGTTAAATACATTTAAGTTTTAAACATAGTAAATTATACGGTTCGTCCTTATGGTGTGCGTTGATCGACGTTGTTCGTCTCTTGACCAAAAAGTTGCACCATTCGGCCTTAACCTTTGGAACTTTTTCTGCCGTTTGTCCCTCGTATTAACTGGCCCTACAATTGATCGTTAAGTCATTTTGCTACGGGGGCAAAGTCATCCTTTCATCTCTCCAAAATCATTTAAAGTTTTCAACCAAATCATTTCTCTCACAGTCCTCATACCTTCCCCCTTTTTCTCTCTCTAAAACCATCCACCTTCTTCCCTAAAATCATAATACGAAAACCCTAATTAAGGATCCTGTGATTAAAACTAGTATGGTCTCTCCATTGTATAACATAAGGAATAATAGGATTGTTGATCGTGATCCATACAAGATGTACAGTAAGTATTTGTTTGACTTTTCAGTTTTTATAATGTTGTTTATTGTGCATTTTTTATCATGTTAATTGACTTTTACTATTGGTAGCTGGATTTGAAGTATTATAATTGATGCTTATGACTTCAATCCCTAAAATAACTAATTTTTGTTAATTATGTTTTGCAGAGACTGAGTATACTCTGTTTTCCATCAAGTTTCATCATGGTGATGCGTTCACGAAATCACCTGAGAAGACATACAATAATGGTAATATAACCTATCTTGATATGATAGATAGTGATGAGTTTTATGTGCATGAAATAGATTCAATCTTAGAAGACTTAGGACATGATGGCCATAAGGTTATATTTTACCATTTCTTGAAACCAGATAGAGATTCAGACAATGGACTAGAACCTTTAGCGCGTGATCAAGATATTTTTTTGTTAGCTAAGTATGTGACTCAAGGGCTGAAAATAATTGAAGTTTATGTTGAGCATGAAAAGACTAACCCTCACATATACAACTTCAAAGCCTAAGAAACTAGTAATTGAAGATTTAGACGATGAACCAAGATTTCTAAGGCAGGGATAACAACAGTTGCTAGGAAACTAGTTGTTGATGTTAATGAAACAGATAGGTCAAAGTAGTAGTGCAGTTGGGAATAAGGATGAACTAATAATTTCTCTAGTATCTAGTCAATTTATGAATGATTTCTATTCTTCATATGACCCCTATAAAGAATCATTTATCCCATTTGCAAACTTAGACATACTCTTACTAACATATGAGAACATGGCCAAGGTTAATGAAACAGAGGTTGAGGGTGATGCTAATGAAAGAGAAGTTGAGGTTGAGGTCAATGAAACAGAGGTTGAGGGTAATGGAACAGAGGTTGAGGCTGAGGGTAATGAAACATGGTTGAGGTTGAGGGTAATGAAACAAAGGTTGAGGATGATAGTGATAGTTAAGATAGTGATTACATAGTTAATGAGGACAACAATGTAGAGGATGTGGATGTTGAAATGAAAGACTTTGAATACAATATAGATGAAAATGTGGAGTTTATGGGGTGTAGAGACACTTATGAACCAACTGTTAATATGGAAGGAGATTAGGAGATAGAAGTTTTAGACAATGACTATTTTGAAAGTGGGTCGGACAGTGATGATGAAGATAGCAAAATAAGGAAAAGAAAATTGAAGCAACTTAGGAAACAAGTCCCAAAGTGCAATGTTCCAACCACTCTTCTACCACCCAAGCACCAACCACAAGTTGGCAGACCCCCTAAGGAAAGGAGGAAGTCATATGCTGAGAAGGAGGTTTTGAAGATTGTTAAGAATGACAAGTTGTCAAGGGAGCACAAGACTGTTACTTGACAAATGCAAAACCAAAGGACACAATTCAAGAAGTTGCATTGGGCCTAGAGTTCCAAATTCTAACAAGAGAAAAGTACCAAGCAAAGAAATGGATCTAGATGGTGATGCTTCCGCAGGTTCTCAGTCAAAGAAAAGAGCTACACCAGCTGCAAGCTCCCCGCAACACAAAGTAAGAAAGGGAAAAAGCCTGCAACACAAGATGCAATACCAAATAAGAAAGCACACATGAAGAAAGTAATTGTGTTAGGGCACCAAAGAAGAAAGCACACATGAAGAAAGTAATTGTGTTAGGCTGAAACTATGTCTTGAAACAATGTTTCTATTAGGATTTATGTATGTTAAAACTATGTCTTAAAACAATGTTTATGTACTCTTTTGTTTATGGCATTCATATGCCTTGAAACTAAACTATTGCAGGTTATGTTTATGTTCACTTTTGTTATCCTTTCCTAGTTTTAGTTAGTTATGGGTAAAAAAACATGGGTGAATATTCATTGCGATTGAAATAGAAACACATAACAATAGTCATTGCATTCCATAACTAAGATAATGCATACAACTTGATCACATCATACATTAAGATTATACCCGAAAGACAATTTTACCTAACATCTAATTAGGTTACTAGTTCAACATAACATACAAAAAAAACCTAGGACAACACAAGATACTTCATCAATCTTGCTCTTGCTTGGTCAACATCTTGTAGCACAGTCTCATGGTTGTTCAAAGACCTTAAAAGACTTGGGATTGTCATCACTGAACGATGACACATTGGGGGGGGGGGGGGGGGTTACAAAATAAACAAATCTGCCACATTCGTGTAGAACAAACGTAACTAATAAGTAGTTAATCATCTAATTCATAAATTAATTTAACAAAACCTTATAAATTATACCCTTCTTGGAGAACCATAAATCCTTCGACCAAGATTTTGATTTATCCATGTTGTCCCTAAGATTATGTGATGATTCTACACGAATTAAAGAAGAAAGGTAGATAAAAGATAGATGAATTCTAGAGAGAGAAACTAGAGAGAGAAAAGAGAGAGAAGTGTGTGAAACTTATGGAATGTTAGATTAGAGAAAATGAACAACCAACACCCTTCCTAACATGCTAGGAAGGGTATATATAGCCTTGCTTACATGTGGCATAATGGGCTATATGTTTGATTGGGCCGGGCTTGAATAAATGCTTAGTACCTTGAAAGAGGCCTTTTAAGCTAGCCATCAAGCCCGTAATGTCATTACTATTTTAACTAACTATTACAACGTTCTAATAAATATTACAATATAAACATATGACCGAACATTCTTGTTTGACTCAATATTTTGAGGCTAACAATCTCCCCCAATGTGAGGTCATTCCTCTTCGATATTTGGAGATCAATGGAGATTACGAATTTCGTCATAAATGAGTCTTGAACGTGTAATAGTAGTCTTTTTCCTTCATGCTGTGATCTTTGAGCCTTTGTTGTTGTCTTTCGACTTCGTCTTTAAACTTGAGATCTTCAAATCGTTCTTGACTTGTCTTTGCCTTCTTGCTATCTTGTGTCTTTATCAACATGCTCATTCTTTGCATAATCTTGAATGCTTGCTAACAATCTCCTTTGAAGTGAGGCCATTCCTTTACATTAATTGATAAGGAAGATTTTGATCATTAGAGTTGCGTAGTCTTTAGCTTTCTTGATTGTTGAATGTCTTTGAGAATGAGTATGTGGTTTCAAATCTTCGAATTTGCTGAGTACACCGTAACGTCACCTTTTCGAGACAAAACTTAGACACGGACTGAATGGCTTTGACATTCGTCCTAAATCGGTAGCGTTTTACCTCCAGTCGGTGAAGACCGTTACACGATATTAAATATCGTACCTGTGATTAGGTAGATTCAATTAAGAATCTCCTTGACATGGTTTCTGTACTAGCCGTTCTCTTTACTCGACCGTCTCAAAGCAAGACTGCGAACATAAAGAGTGAATCAATTGGATAAATATCCACTTGATTAAAATCGTCAATTCAAATTCCTGGAACAAGTTTGATTTATTAAGAATCTTACCATTGTTGCTTTCCAGTTGACACAAGCTTGATTCATAAGAATCTCACAAGTTACCTACCGTAGCGCTGTTTGATGTTGACGCTAGAAGGATTTCCATTCGTCACTGTGAATATTAATAAATATCACTCTGAATGTTCTGGCAAGACCATAAAGATATTGCGTAGAAACCTGAAACGAGTTTGAATTGATAACGAAACAAACCACTGTTGCTTTTCAGTTTTACATATGTTCAATTCATAAAGAATCTTACACATGACCTACCGTAGTGCTGTTTCATAACACTGGAAGGATTTCCACTCATCATTGTAAATACTAGGTAGTATCACTCTGAGTGTTCTAGAAATATCGCAAGGATATAGCGTAGGACTCTCTTGATCTTCATCCGTGTGTCCTAGCGAGATTTGATTTATCTCTTGGCTCTAGACTCGATTTGTGCACTTTTAATGGTCGAAGGCTGGAGCAGATGCCACCTATTCAATATCAACTATCTCGGAGTGAGAAAGTCAATAGAAGTCGCGTTGATCTCCGTGACAATAATACAAACTTCTTTTGAGAGAAGCCTGAGTCAGCTGGGGAGGGGTTGTGCATTCCATCACTGGGTCCATGATGCGTTGTCTTCATGATGTGTTGACCCTGTTTCTGCCTAAGTTGTATGGAGGGCTAGTTTCTTTACACCCTTTATCCTTACATTTCTTTTTCATTCCTCAACCCCTTCAATGCTTACCAAGACATCATTACTAGCACCTTGTTGTGATTGTTCCAGTGCTAGCATCAGTACTTAGTCGGCAATCAGCTTTGTTCAAATTCTACTCCATCTTTCCTAAGGACTTCTAATAATCTATTGGATTGTCCCTGGGAAGATCCCTCCGGTTCTGGTTGGATCATAGGACTTAAACCTAACCACCCTTTTGACACCAATAACGTCGTGGATTAAAGATGTTGTGGGTATTTGATCGTAACCATAAACCACTTTAAATTCTAACAAAGTGTTTGAAAAACATTTAACACCTTGCTAGTTTTGTCGTTTCAGAAAAGCTCCCCCTACACATGTGCATTGAAATGCGAAAGAATTTAAGTAGACATTTTGCACATGTGGGTAAGTGTTAAAGTGCTTGAGTCTATAGATCACATTTAATCACATTTTCTCCCCTATCTCTAATATATAAAATCTTTTGATATTAAAGATACCAAATTTGATTAAAATATATTTTGGAAAATAGTCTTGAAAATCTTCGGGAGAAAGATGTGTCAATCTTTTGCATGAAGTTGAAATGCTCCCCCTCAAAAACTGATCCAATTGAATTGTAATTGTGAGGATCGATCCAGGTTGCAATCTGAAAGTGATTACAAGCCATTGTGTTGAGCTCAAAACGTTGAATGTTTTGTGACAAGCTCAACCCAAGATAGATTTCTCTACCCGTTGTTGGAAAAATTGTCCAACATAGACATTTTCCTTTATTAAAAGTAGAAATGACATGTTTTGAAAAATATTTACCACTTTCATTCGAGCTTTATGTACACACCCGTGTCGTTATTGAGCGACATTTCTAGGTACGTCCATATTATCGATACTGAAAGACATGTCGAGAAGAATCTTTTTTGGATTTTGAAAGATTTTTAATTTTGTGTTTTGCTTTTATATGTTTTATATTTTTGTATTTTGCTTTTTTCAAAGATATTTACAAGTAGATGTTTGATAGATGAATCAAGCAGGCTTCTTTGCCAGAATCTCCAGTTCTGCTGGAGTCAAACATCTCATACCAATTTGCCTAACTAGATACGCAAACCTCTCTTTCGAAAGAGCTTTTGTAAACAAGTCAGCTAATTGGTAATCAGTTCCAACAAAGTATAGTTCAACGATACCCCTTTCAACTTGTTCCTTAATGAAGTGATATCTGACATCAATGTGCTTCGTGCGAGAATGTTGTACCGGATTGCAGGAGATGGCTATGGCGGACTTTGAGTCACAATACATAGGTACTTTATCAAAGTGGAAGCCATAATCCGTGAGTTGTGTTCTCATCCAAAGAACTTGAGCACAACACGCAGATAGATACACATACTCCGCTTCGGCTGATGGCAGTGATGTGAAATCCTGCTTCTTGGAAGACCATCCCACAAGTTTATCTTGACCTAGAAATTGTGCACCACCAGAAGTACTTTTTCGTGTATCAAGACACCTTGCATGATCAGAATCTGAATAGGCCGTTAGAAAGAAACCGGTTTCCCTCGGATACTAGAGTCCCAAATTAATGGTATTCTTTAGGTACCGAAAGATCTGTTTAACCTCCTCGAGGTGCTTTTCAGTGGGTCGTGCTTGATATCGTGCACAATAACACGTAGCATGTGATATATCTGGTCGGCTTGCTGCTAAGTACATGAGGGAGCCGATCATGGAACGATATTTTGTTTGATATATGGCATCTCCCTCCAAATCAGCATCTAGGGATGTGGTTGATAATGGTGTCCCAACGGGGTCACATGAGGTCATACCATGCTTTTTGATTATCTCTTGACAATACTTAGCTTGGTTAATAAAGATATCACTTGGGATTGGTAAACTTGAAATCCTAGAAAGAATTTTAGTTCGCCCATTATTGACATTTCAAATTTGCTGTGCATTACTTTTTCAAACCATTTTGAAAGTTTTGGGTTTTTAGACCCGAAAATAATGTCATCAACATAGATCTGCACCAGCAAAATGTCATCCCCATATTTATAAGTGAACAAAGTTAGATCAATGAAACCTTTTGAGAAACCTAATGGTATTGACTTACATGTCAAATATTGATGGACAAACCTCTTAAAGCCTTTGTGCATTTCCAACCCACACTATATTTTTGCTATTTACAGTATACTACACTACTTAAAGGAAACTGTTGACAACTCATCTGTAAGATACTTTAGCCATTTTATCAGTAATTTTACGAAGAACCAAATCTAAAATCTAAGTTCACAAAAATATAAGCAACTGAAACAACAGTATTCTTGAGCGTTATAACGCATAACCAAATAATAAGTTTTTGAATGTGTTTATGTTGTTAAAAGTTGCTTCCATGACTAAAAAGACCCATCATAAAAAAATTCTTACGAGGTAATCAAATACATTCATATGTAAAGTTTTTATATGTGATGAAAACTTTTTCAAAATGTTTCAACAATACTATTAAGATACTATTTATGGATGAAAACACTCTAAAAACCTAATAAACTACTCCGTATTAGATTATTTTCAGAGTGTTTTATTTGAATACATTACCATTCAACCAAAACAACAATTGAAAATAAATAAAATAACGATTGAATCGTGAGCGACTCTTACAAATTCAACACATTCACATGCTTTCTAAAAAATGATACATAAAAATTTATATATGTCATGGATAGAAAAAAATGATATATATAAATCATGAAATCTTCGACGTATTCAACATAAAAATATATATGATATTTTAACAAATATAATATGTAAATAACATCACAAATACCTATAAATTTACATGCTCTATTTGTAAAAGAAACACGAAAAAATCGAAATCCAGCCGAGTCTACGTGTTGCCCCGGTTAATCCCAAACCCAACGAGTCTAACCGGGTTTCGAAAATATGAAACCTGGTTTTAATAAGACCTGCTTTTTTGACCCGAACCTGGTCAAATGGTTTGATCCGACCGGATCGAACCGAGTATCAATACATCGGTCAACACTGATAATTTATATGAGATTATTCCTCATCGTCTAATGAATCGTTTATATAAATAATTTACACTTAATGAATGGTAACAATGAATAGTTTATATAATCTATATAAAAATTACACTTAAACACTTAGTTATACGCAAAATAGTTTTATATAAATTAGATGCATGATGCAAAGGATTTTTAACTCCTTTCACACGAGCCTTCGTTTCTCCAGTTGATGCATGACTTGCATCACATAGGAAAAGGATTTTTAACTCCTTTTACGCAAAATAGTTTATATAAATTAGATGTATGATGTAACACCCCCATAATGGTCAAATACAGCGGAATAGTACGTGGGGTGTTACTTTGGTGGATCGATAGCACACAGTATATAAAGCAATGATCATAATAGTCATCTAAAAACATATTACATGAATTAAATTGCACACATTTAGTATCTTGTCTAAAAACAACATTTATTAATAATGTGAAAAATATCCCAGCCCGATGGTAACGTGATCCTTCAATGATACTGGAATCCAATGCATGAACCTGTTTATTTTCCTGAGAAAACATATAAAATAAAATGTGGGGGTCAACACGAGGTTGGTGAATTCACAGGTTTAATTTAAAGAATAAATGTACTGATATGCCAAACACCACGATCATAGTAGGATAATCACAACCAATACTATAGAAGTTCCTAATGCCCTGTAATAGAAGCTAGACATGGTGCTCAGACGCCATTATGGTCAAACCCGATGTTGTTTCCCTCAGTCCGACAATGAAATAAACATGTTGCTTGGCCTAAGCGTTTCGTGATAGCAAGTCACGCAGGCCGGGTGTTGTTAATACCCGAATAGATCTATTCATAACATTTCGTGCTACACTATTAACTATTATAGTCCACGGGAATGGGGCAAACAATAGGCAATAAGTTTTTATATGTTGATGTTCTCCGTGTAATTTTGCATATAAAGAGTTAAGTATGTTTTCTCCCCCAGTTATAAATACAGTAAAGATGGGGCCATGAACTCACCTCGGTGGTAATGATGTAGTGATGATGTCACTGATTAAACTGGCACAGTATAATCACGAAGTGGTAGAAATACCTAAGTAAATTATGCATGACTCAGTAAATGCACAACAGTAATGCACAAATAAATGTAACTGATGAAAATGCATGATCACGAATTAATAAGTCGTTACGATTGTTTAAGTGTTTAGACTTATAGTGAGCTGTCAATAATATATAATATATATTTTTAGTTTCTAAAATTTTATTTAGATTTTCCAATAAAAGGGTAATAAAATAAATAGATTTTTATTTAATTTAATTAATTGTAAGAAAATAATATATTCCATTTAATTTTCTTAAGGATCCAAATATTTTTAATATGATCCGTTTGTTTATTAAGTCTTGTAAATAAATCTTAGTAATTTATTTGATAGCCCAAAATAATTAATTTAATTTATTAATAAAATACTTTATTAATATTCTTAATTAAATCAAAATTACACGTAAGTACTCGTAGTATAGTAACTTTTAAAAATACCATTTAGGGTTTAGTTCGTTAAGCATTTCACATCGTTAGTCCTTGTTTGTTAAGTTTATTTCCAAAAACGCCCCCTAAGACTTAGAATACTTTCAGTATATGGCAGTTTGGGTCCCTAGGGTTTCCTAGTCTCGAAATAATTACAAACTGAGTCCGTAGGGCTCGGTTTATCTTTGTGAAATGGCAAAACACCCCCCTTAAGTATCGGAAATATTTAATAAGATTCTAGGGCTTGTATTAATTTCCAAAAGTGACACAACTAGTCCCGTGTGTCTCGAAATATTCATTTGAAGCACAAAAGGTAACCAAGGGTTTCATTCATGTTTACAAGGTGGCAAAAATAGTCCTTATGGTTTGGTTGGTTCTCGGTTTAAACACACACGCACCCTATACTTTTATAAATGACAAATTTGGTCCTTATACTTCTTTAAAGTCACGATATTTATATACTTGTTTTATAATTTTACATTTGTGACTATTACTTTCACCATTTTACAAATATGGCCCGAATAGTCTCCCAAAAATGGGATTGGGCTAGGTTGGCCCAATAGGGTCATGGTTTGGATTTAATGGGCCTAACGGGCTTGTTTGAGTTACAAAAAATCTTATTAGGCAAAACTAGTAAATCCAAACTAGTTAATTGGGCTTATGGGCTTATAGGGCTCTAGTATTATAGCTTATAGCTTATTTGTGTCTCGGCTTAATATAGGCTTATGGCTTATTTGTCTCGGCTTATATAAGCTTATGGTTTATTAGACTCATGGATTATTCAAGGCTTATACAAGTGGGCTTATTTTAATATACCAAATTATTAATAAGTTCTATACTACTCCTAAAACTTATTCTCGAGATTAATATTTCAATGTTTATGCTCGGCTTAATAATAAGCCGAGACTTATGGCTAGGTTGTTTTGGCTTATAGATTTCTTCCTTAATGTTAAAAATATGTTCGTACTAAACTTAGTTTTGTTAGCATTTCTAAAGCAAGACTCCTATAGGAGTTATATGTAGATTCGTCTAGTCCTAACACGAAATCAAGCCAAAAGTTTTACTAGATACGTTTTTGGTATACATTTTACGTATGCATGCATTCATAGTTTCGTTTTCTAGGTTTCTACATGCATGACATGTAATGAGGAGTATGAAAGGATTGAAATGGAGCCATGGAGGTTTAAACTTACTTGTTTTGGTGGAGAAGATGATGTTTGATCAAAACTAGGGCTTCTATGCGTCTCCTTAGACATGACCTAGGAGGGTCTTGACTTGTCTTGAATGCTATGAATCTTGTATAGACTAGCTATAAATGCCTTGGAACCAAGATTTTGGTGTAGTAAGTGTTTAGTGTAAGAGTTTTTTGCGTCTAGGTGATATATGAAGTTGGATGATCTGAATTTTGAGTGTATGAGGGTGACGAGTGAGAGTTCAGTTTGCTAAATATCTTGGATGAAGATGATGTGTGTGGTCTAGGGTGAAGCCACAGCAAGAAAGTGAGCAAGATTTGCTATGATCTTCATGGTACATGGTGGTACTAGGTTTTAATTACACTTGATGTACACATGCCTTTTGGGAAGCCCCCATCCGTCGTATCTATGTATGTCAAAGGGGACAAATTGGTGTTGCATAGTGTAACTATAATGAGGGTGTTGTACATTGTGAAAGGTTTGTGTGGCTTGGGTATCTCACACGTCTAACATAGAGAGATATGTGCTAGTTGTTTTTGTTTCACTACTTGCATATCTAAGCACTTAGATATTACTAGTACACTACAGAAATGCAACAAATGTACACATTGCCTCTTCCATTCCACCTAGCCGTCGCATAGTGGTCTTAGGGGGACAAGTTTTTAAGTAATAGTGCTAGTTTTAATTGCCTAAGTTTGTACAAGTTCAATTTATGTCTAAGGTAGTTTTGTAAGACTCAAAGTTAGTATAGTTTGTGAGTGGTGTAGTATTCGGCTAAAATGTATGTCTAGGATAGTTTTAAGTTCGATTGTAGTGTCTTGGTATGGTTACTAGGAGTCTAGGTATAATATAGTAGAAGTAGGTACAAGTCCTAAGTCATTTTGGTTAAGTTTTGGGATACTTGGTGAAAGTATAGTCATAATTAAATGAATGTATAATTTACTTTATTTAAAATGTAAGACATTTGTAAAAATGAGTTAAAGTGGATAATTGTAGTGTTTAATGATAAAAAGTAGTTTATGTTGAATCATAGTATTGTTTATGAGGTGAGGAAAATATATAATTATATATTTTGAAGCATAAAGTAGTTCTTTGGTAACCGTCATTAAACTGTGATCATGAGTTTAGATTTTTATAAATCAAATTGATGAATGCTTATGACCATATGTTTCAGGTGACCTATTAGTCCCAAAAGAATGATTGTTTAAAACCTCGTATGCTCATATAATGTAGTCTTACAAATGTGACTGGGTCCTTATGATTAAATACTCATACTCATAATATAATGTCATATGATCAAATGTTTCCATGTTCTGATGATTTAAATGATGTAAGCTCATGTATGATGCATATGATTGCTCAAATATTTCATGCAAAGGTGGTAATATATATAGATATCATGAGGTGACGTGTACAATGATGTCATGGTCAAAACCTGAAAATTACAGGTTTTACAGCACTATCTCGTTATTTTAGCTTTGTCCTCAAAGCTTAAGATGATGTAACTGCTCAGGTGAACAGGTGTGGGTACTTAGCTCTAAATGAGTCTTCGCGTTCCCAGGTGAACTCAGGACCTCTCTTAGAGTTTCAACGTATCTTAACTAACAAAATTTGGCTTCGCTTCAGTTTCTTGACTACTCTCTCCATGATTTCAACAGGTTCTTTTTGAATTGGATTTTGTCATCAAAGTGGACTCCCTCCAATGGCATGGCTAACGGCTCATCCGCGTAACACTTCTTTTAGTTTGAGACATGGAATGTAGAGTGTACACGGCTCAACTGTTGGGGTAACTCTAAACGATAAGCGACTTCACCGATTCTGGCGATCACTTTGAAGGGTCCTACGTAACATGGATTTAACTTTCCACGTTTTCCAAATCGTACAACGCCCTTCCAAGGTGATACCTTGAGCATAACACGGTTACCTACTACGAATTCCATAGGTTTCCGTTTGCGATCTGCATAGCTCTTCTGTCTGTCTTGTGCAGCTTAAATTCTTTGTCTGATGAGAGTGATCTTCTCAGTAGTCTCTTGGATCAGTTCGGGTCCAGTCAGCTGAAATTCTCCCACCTCTGCCCAACACACGGGTGATCTGCACTTGCGGCCATAGAGGGCCTCAAATTGTGCTGCTTTGATGCGGGCATGGTAGCTGTTGTTGTAGGAGAATTCAACCAATGGTATATGTTCAACCCATCCTTTTCCAAAGTCGATCACACATGCCCTCAGTATGTCTCCAATGTTTGGATTGTTCGTTCACTTTGACCGTCAGTCTGTGGGTGATAAGCAGTACTCATGTCCTAGTTTGTTCCCAAGGCTCGTTGAAACGCTTTCCAAAAGTTTGACGTAAATCTACCATGTCGATCACAGATGATTGAGACTGGTATACCGTGTCTAGTCACAACTTCCTTTAGGTACAGTTTGGCCAACTTGTTCAGAGAGTCATTTTCTCTGATGGGCAGGAAATGAGCTGATTTTGTGAGTCGGTCAATGATTACCCAAATTGTATCGTAACCGTGAGATGAAGTAGGAAGTTTGGTAATGAAGTCCATGGTGATGTTGTCCTATTTCCATTTTGGTATCTCGGGTTGGACTAACAAACCTGATGGTCTCTGATGTTATGTCTTCACTCTGGCACAAGTCAGACATTTCTTCATGTATGTGGCAATGTCTGCCTTCATGTTTTGCCACCAATATAATTTCTTCACGTCCTGATACATCTTTTCAGATCCGGGATGTATGGAGTACTTAGACTTATGAGATTCGTGCATGATCACGTTTCTCAAGTCTCCGTAACATGGTAACCAACTTCTCTCGTGTAAACATAACGTTCCGTCTGCTCTGGCTTCTAACTTCTCCTTGCTTAGATCGGTCCTAAGCATTCCTCCTATGTCATCCTTTCCAATGTTTTTAGGTTTCTTTGCTTGGAGTTGAGCCTCTAATATCTGCTTGGGTAGATCCAAGCTAATGGTCATAACTAGGGCTCGAACTCTCATGTGAGGATCAGTTCCCTTGCGGCTTAGTGCCTCTATAACTACGTTAGCTTTACCTGGGTGGTATTTGATATCACTGTCATAGTCACTGAGCAATTCTATCCAACGACGTTGTCTCATGTTCAGCTCCTTCTGGTCTAGAATGTGTTGCAAACTTTCGTGGTCGATATGAACTGTGCACTTTGTTCCATATAGGTAGTGTCTCCAAATTTTTAAGGCAAAAACTACGGATCCAAGCTCTAGATCATGAGTAGAGTATTTCTGCTCGTGCTTCTTCAGTTGCCTTGAAGCATAAGCAATCACTTTCTGTCTCTACATTGACACAGCTCCTAAGCCTTTGTGTGAGGCATCACAGTAGACAACGAAATCTTTGTTGCCTTCTGGTAAGGCTAAGATAGGTGCACTACACAATTTCTGTTTTATGGTTTGGAATGCGGCTTCTTCTTTTTCTCCCCAATCAAATTTCACGCCTTTTTGAGTAAGCTTCGTCATAGATATAACTATCTTAGAAAATCCTTCTATAAATCTCCGGTAGTAACCGGCAAGACCTAAGAATTGGCGAATTTCCTTTGTCGAAGTGGGTGCTGCCCAATCCTTTACGGATTCGAATTTTGCGTGATCTACCTGAATTCCTTTGCTGTCGATCACGTGACCAAGAAAATGTACTTTAGGAATCCAAAAATCACGTTTGGAGAATTTGGCGTATAGCTTCTCTTCCTTAAGTAATTTCAGTACTTAAGCAAGATGTTCTCCATGCTCTTGTTCATTCTTGGAATAGATGAGTATGTCGTCGATGAACACGATGACGAATTTATCCAAATACGGTCTGCACACTCGATCATGAGGTCCATGAATATGGCTGGTGCGTTGGTCAACCCAAATGGCATGACCTGAAATTCTTAATGACTGTAATGAGTCATGAAGGCTGTTTTGGTATGTCTTCCTCTCTGAATCTCAGCTGATGGTATCCAGATCTTAAGTCAATCTTGGAGTATACACTTGATCCTTGTAGTTGATCAAATAGGTCGTCGATTCGTGGTAGCAGATAACGATTCTTTACAGTTAACTTATTCAGTTCCCTGTAATCGATGCACATTCGGAAAGAACCATCTTTCTTTTTGACAAAAAGCACTGGAGCTCCCCAAGGTGAGGAACTGGGTCTGATAAAACCTCTGTCTGATAGTTCTTGAAGTTGTCCAACGAGTTCTTTCATCTCGGTCGGTGCTAATCTGTATGGTGCTTTAGCTACAGGTGCAGCTCCTAGTATCAAGTCAATTTGAAATTTCACTTGACGGGTCGGAGGTAAACCAGGTAAATCGTCTAGGCAAACTTCGGGATAATCACGGACAATTGGCACGTCCTTGATTTGTTTCTTCTCTGGTTCCTCTTCTTTGTCTGTCTTTGAAATATGTGCTAAAAAGATAGGGCATCCTTTTAGTACATACTTCTGGACTTTGGTGCATGAGATAACACTCAGTCTGGTGTCGGTTCTATCTGAATTTCCTTCTCCTCGGACAATTAGATTTTCCTTTCCCACGGTATACGGACTAGCTTTTCGTCACACATAATGGTTGCATGATATTTTGCTAACCAGTCCATACCAATAATGATGTCAAAACTACCCAAATTTACAGGTATCAAATGAATGTCGAATGGATGATTTAGAAGGTTTAAGGTACAACCTCTTAAAATAGTGTTAGTTTCGATGATTTTACCGTCTGCTAATTCGACTCTGTAACAATCGTCTAGCTGTGAAGGAGTGATGCCTAGTAAACTACTAAACTCGGTGGATATAAAACTCCTATCGGCTCCTGTATCAAACAAAATAGTTGCATAACGATTGTTCAGAAGAAACGTACCAGTAACCACATTGGAGTTGGGGTTGGTCTTGGTATCTCCTATAACATAAACTCTGGATGGTGCTCCTCCTCTGTTCTCGTTCCTAACTGCTCGCTTTGGGCACTCAGGCTTGATGCGTCCGATCTCCCCGCAACCATAGCAACGAACTTCCCTACGTGCCATACTACCCCTGCCAGTGTGCTGGCGGTTTCCATGCTGTCCACTTCCGTGGAAGTTCTGACTGTTGCCATTGTTGGGCCTGTAGTTGGTACTGGAGTTGTTCCTGATGGCCGGAGCATGTGTTTTGCTCTGTACGGGCCTTCGGCATTCAGCAGTAGGGTAGTGATGGAAATTACACTTGGAACACTTTGGCTTGTTACCTACATATGGAGGTGGTACTGAGGAAACAACACTGCAGACCTAACCCAAGTTTTGTCTCTTTGGTTGCTGGGTCTGGTGATGACTACGATAGTTCTCATCAACTTTCCTCTTGTACTCGACTGTCTAAGCAAGTGATCACGTCCCCGTTTGTCCATCAACTCTGTGGCAAACTCTATGGCACTCTCGACCGTAGTGGGTCGGGATGCGAGTACACTGTCATGAACAGAATCAGGAAGTCCACTAACGTACTTCTCTATTTTGTCTTTCACGTCAAGGAACATTCGAGTACACATCAAAGTCAACTCCTGAAACTTCTGATTATAGGCCGTGATGTCATGATTTGTGCATTTGAGGTTCCACAAGTCAATCTCTAGTTTCTTGATTTCACCGCGAGGATAGTATTTCATGATAAGTCTTTCTTTCAAACTAGTCCAGGTCATCCCATAGGCTTCATAATGCCCAAGGGTAGCAACTAGTGAGTTCCACCATGTGAGAGCATGTTCCAAAAGAGTACAGGTGGCAAATTTCACCTTGTTTTCTTTAGTACAATCACTAATGCGGAACACAGTCTCGGTTCTCTCAAACCATTGCGTAAGTTCCACTACCCCTTCCTTGCCCTTGAAGTAACTAGGCTTGCACTTCAGGAAGTTGGGGTAGGTACACCCTCTAGCAGTT
The DNA here is from genome assembly GCA_025667525.1 of Glebionis coronaria. Lineage (NCBI taxonomy): Eukaryota > Viridiplantae > Streptophyta > Magnoliopsida > Asterales > Asteraceae > Glebionis > Glebionis coronaria. The sequence continues at coordinate 64,906,686 of CM046874.1, read as the reverse complement.
CGATCTCTAGCATTTGAGTTTTGGCTGTCGCCTTGGTTCCCGCTGGGATGTGTTTCCCTGGCGGCTAGAGCATCAGCCATGCCTTGACCGATAAGCACTCTAAGTTGTGCTTCTGAAATAGTCGCTGAGGGAGCAGCGTCGGGATTAAGTTGAGTGACTCTTTGTGCCATTATTCTATAATACACAAGGATGAGATTTATTACCTGATCAATAAGATTATATTAAGCTGCATGGGAAATGTGTATGCATAGAATTCGCAACAAATTGGATATCCTGTCAAGAGTTCATAATAATATAAATACAAGCAAACAAGTAGATGATAACATGTCAATTCTGGTGAATAACAGTATAATGCAAGTACAACCAATCTAAGACAGGGATACAACAATCCTGTCTGAAATAGTGGTACACATGTTTGTAGTACAACAAAAGATAACCTACCTACTAAGGTTAGTTGCTAATGATAAAGATACAACTGAAATGAAATATAAGTACAAAAGACCTAAATCACGCGAGCTGAGATGCAACTCAATGCTTGTCATGATGTACAAAGATATCTATCCTACACTAGTATGGCTGCCTGCAGGTGCGGCTGGTCCAACTGGTGGTGTGGGTGCACGAGTATCCTGCATGTGAATCATAACTCTCCTGGTCTCCCGGGAAATCCTTATAGTCTCTAGCAACTGAATCTGGTGTGTAGTATCAGCACTCCGAAGAAAATCTGTCTCAGCAGTGACCCCCTGGTGACGAAGATCTTCCAGGTCGATGAAGGTCCTGAAGGTCTCCTCCTGTGTGAGTATGGCAGCCTGGGTCTCATACTGATGACCCTCTAGTAAAGCTAGGCAATATCAGAGGTAAGAAACCTCATTCAGAAGCCACTGTATGGTTCCCTGGGTCATCCCCAAAGAACTCTGAGTGGTATGTGACTCACCACCCACAGTCCAGTAGAGAGAGTTAACTCTCTCCTGAAGTACAGCGCGACCCTGCTGGTCCGTCTATAGTAAGGCATGGATGAGTGCGGTATCCTGCGCCCGTAGGGCTACAAGAGCGTCAACCTGTTCCAGTAGAGCGCCAAGTGTTGGAAATACGTTTTTCCAAAGAAAGTCTCGGTCACATCATTATTAGCATAGATCACGAGCTATAGACTATTTAGGACATTGTAACTTGGAGTGACCTCCCTTAGGGGAAGATTGTTGGAAATACGTTTTTACGTATTTAGAAAGGATCGGTCACTCCAATGATATTGGGCTCGTGATCCAATATAGCCCATATAGCCCACATGTAGGGTGGGCTATATATACCCCCTCCTAGCATGTTAGGAGGGGTTGGTCACTTTGTGTTTACACACACTTTCACTTAATCAACCATTTCTCTCATTCTCTTCTTTCTCTCTCTTCTTTCTCTCACTAGTTCTTCCATTCTCCATCCATCTCAATAGATAAACCATAACATGTTTAATCCTTAGAAAACGTAGACCTACAATTGGTATCAAGAGCCTTGGTTGATTCTTCGGATTTCAGCGTTTTTATCTATTGATTTGGTGGTAAATTTTTCTTCTTTCACAATTTTTTCTCTCGTCTATTTTTTCTTGATTTGGCGTGTTTAAGTTTAAGTTTAGTCATTTTTTATATCCACCTTTTGTCTTGATCACTTATTCCTTTTTATCAACTTTTCATAAATTTTGGTATAAATCTTGTGATGATGGTATAAATTTTTGGGTCTAGTCCAAACAGTGTGTCAAAAAGTATCAGTTTTTTTAGTTTTTTGTATGTTCTGAAAAGTTCCTTTTTTTTGTCCTTGTATCCAAATTTAGTAGTCGGAAAAGGTTTTAAGTTTTTATATTCCTTTTTCTTTTTTTATCCATTCTGTTTTGGTTATTCCGATGCATGCATAATTTTTTTTGAATATATTCCGATAGAAGGTTCCCTTATTCTGATCCGTATACCGATCGTAACGTCACCAGGTTTGTATATCGATCGCAATAACCATAAGGTTCTACTTTGCGATCAAATTATTCCGACACCCTTATTCCGACGTGGGTTGCGATTTCACTTTGCGATCGTGATTGCGACGGGATTAAGGTTCATTAAGACGAAACTCTGCCGAAATTTTTTCGCTACATTCCGATGGAAGTGTTTTGAAAATTGCGATGGTGAGTGTTGAGATTGCGATGGCATAGTGAAAAGTTTGATATTTCGATGGAGTAAGTATAAGATATTGCTATGGAGTTTAGGTATTGCGATGGGAAACGATATATATTGCGATGGATGTATGTTGGTGTTGCGATAGGATGTGAACTCAATATTTAAAACTTGACTCTCGATCTATTTTTTTCTGTCAACCACACCATAGGACTCGACTCAAATTTTTTCGACACACGACTCGATTCCACCAAACAAGACTCTCAAAACCACCTTTAAACAAACACACCCCCTCACAACCCTCGACACCCACCCTCGACTCAAAACCAACTTCGACTTCGACTCAAGACTTAACTCAATCAAAAACGACTTTGACCAAGTTTTGTCTAGTCACAAACCTAGACTCAAACTCAAACACCCCTATTCTTGACAACACAACACCCCTCACACTCTCGACCAGACTCCAATTTAGACTCTTTCACAAACTGAGACCCACGACAAACCACAGACCCACCACAGACCACACCACACCACAACACAAACCCACTATAAACCCACGACAAACTCACACAATACAACACTCGTCCCTATATATCTCTCGGTCAAACCAACACCCTCGTTTTTTCACAACTCTTTTACAAACCAATCTCACGTCTCATCAAACTGACACACTAAGCTAATTGATTTTAAACAAAAGACTAATTTTAAACAAAAAGACAGATTTTTAAACATCCTCAAACAAACAAAAATCAGAATCAATTATTAAAGATCTCAGTCTCATTAAAAAAAAAACTATCATCGATCTAAAATAACAAATTAACAATTTTTAACCTACCCGAGACCTCATTCAGAGTTCTTGAAGCCATAAATATCTTGTGTTCTTCATGGTTGTTGATTCATAAGATTAAGACAAGATTTGGTTAGTTTGGAGTTGTTTGAGTTTTGGGAAAATAATTATTTGGTAACTGAGATTTGGTATTGGGGTTTCAGATTGACGGTTTTGTTTTTTTTGGGGGGCGGATGTATCAAGATTGGAGAGTGGATTAGGAATAATTTGTTTTTTTGAGAGAAACATTAAGGATTGTGGTGAGTTTTATATCTCAATTGACTAAGCCACGTCTTTTTTGCTTTGTGATTTGGTCAAAGTTTGTGCCACGTCTTTAGCCACGTTACTTTACTTTGGCCACGTTTTTTTATAATTTGTCTATTACACGTTACTTTGGCCACGTCTTTTTAATTTATCATTACACGTTTTTTTATAACTTTGTTTTGCCTATCACATGATATCTTTAAATACCCATTGGCTTAAAATTAATTAACTTAATTAACGTTTACTTGGTTGGAAGAAAGAATTTATAATTAACGTTTAATTAACTTAATTTAATTAAAGTTTTTTAGTTTATTAATATCGGGTTTGTACTATCATCAAGAAATCATTGAGCCGTGAAAAGAACCTTATATCATCAAACGAGGATTGTGACGAAGTTTTACGGTTTATTAATTGGTTGGGGTGTAAAATCTTGTAAATTCGACTTCACGATTTCTTCACAAATTGTAAGATTCCGAATACAACTACAATCACGATCATTTTTCATCATAATTCAATGGAGTCTTTGAATTCGAAATTTCAAGAGGGAGACTTGCATCACATGCAAGACACAGCTAGAGAAAGTGGTATAATTTCATGTCGACTACTTCAGTCATTGCATGGGTTCAAGGAGGAAGCGAAATTGTGACACTCTTTGGTCAAAATCATTATACACTCATCGATTCACTATTCCTCAACTTGCACCAACTTGATGATCAACTTCAAAAAGAAGACTTTAATCACTCTGCATCGGCACTTTCTTATAAGGCTCTTGTGACACAACTTACGCCTTTCCTCCAATTCAATATCATCAAGTCTGACAATTCAGGGATATGCCGATCATTTCTTCAATACACACATAATGAGGTTAAAGACTTCCGTGATACACTGTTGAAATTTATGACATCGATTTCTTCTTTGATTTATGAAAGATCCAGACTTCAGCAAGTATATGATAATGGAGTGCAAGAATCTATGATGTAGATACAGGAGGAGAATGGTCATACGGTTGACAACTTAGAGCCTAACGATGGTAAGACCACGGAATCAGGAGGACAACATGATACCAGTGGCACGTCAGGGAATGTTCATGAGATCTATTTTGATGACACTTTACCCGTTTATGACGAAGAGCCTGCGAACATGGTATAATGTAATGTTGTTTATGATGTATATGCTGATGAAATGCCGCATATTGAACATTCTGAACCTAATTATGACAAACATAGGATGGAAAAGAGTGATAGACATACCACTTCTGATTCATCCGATGTGAGTCATAATGGGGGAGAAAGTGTTCAAAATGCTAAACATCATGATAACCGTCTTATAACTGCTTCATTGACTGCTTCTGATTCAAAGATTAGAGAGCTCAAAACGACTGTAGCTCAACAATCAAAAGATCTTGAGGATGCCAAATTAGAATTTTCCAAGAAAATGGACAAATTTGAAACATATTTTGAAAAACTTGAAAAGTCAAACGTTGTTCTTGAAATAAAATTGGATCAAAAAGTTTTAGATTCTAAAGCTGCAAAGGATAATCTTTTGAAACAAATTCAACTGCTTGAATCTAAGTTGGCATCCCAAGATAACTTTCTCAAAGAGAATGAGACTTTAAAAGCTCAAGTTCAAGAAAAGGTTTTTGCTATAGCTGCTTTGAGAAATGAATTAAGGAAAACTAAAGGAACTAGTGTTGACACTAAGCTTGAAAAACCATCAATTTTGGGGAAACCGCCTACAAATCAGTTCGTTAGACAAACGACTGCATTTAGATCCGAGCGACCAAAATCCTCGAGACCGCGGTTTGCCTCCCAAGTTGATATGGTTCATCTTTCAAGACCAGTCACTCCACTATCTAGTCCCAAAGTAACTAAAACAGCTTTTGCAAGACCTAATCACATGATTGCATCTAGTCTCCCTAAACATAGTCCAAAGAACACGTCTCGAGCTAGTTCAAATGACGTTCATCACAATTTTGGTCAAAGGGAAGCTATTTAAAAGACACAAGTAAGAGATAGGAATTTCAAACCTAGTCAGATGCCTTCTAGTTTACCTAACACTGCTAACCGTAGCATGTCACATCCTAGGAGCATCAATCAATCATCTAGGAATTCTAGATCTTACTCGGACATTAAATATGCTACTTGTAAAACATGTAGGAAATGTGTCTTTAAAGCCAATCATGATTCATGTATCAAAAAATTACTTAATGAGGTGAACTCCCGTGCTAGACTTAAATCCTAGTGGGTGGCTAAAATCAAACCCGTTGGTAAAATGTGGTACCCCACCGGTAGAACCTTCACTCTTGTAGGAAACGAGTGCCCTTTAACTAGGATAGTCTCCGATTCTACTAAGACTACTAGGGAGGAAATTGAAAAGGATGATACATCACTTAAGCCTGAACTTAAGGTTTTCTATAAAAGGAAACGGTTTCCAACTAAGACAAGTGAATCATCTACTCAGATCGCCTCTGACACAAGTAAAGCCAACTGTGACCCCCCACTTGCTTCTAAGATAGATATCGCTAACCCATATTAAAGCATGCAAATTTCTAATGAGAATGCATGTACCAAAGTTGATGTTCCAAAAGAACGAAGCGGTCTAATCATTGTATACCGTTCAACTAAGGATACTCTTAGAGTTTGGTTGCTGAAGAAGCAGATATCGGAGAAACAAGTGTCTCAGGGGATTCATGGTTAAGCTTACCAAAAGGACTTATAGTCACATCACAGACTGTAACTCGTTCATCAAAGAAAGGAAAGTTTATCGCCGATGATAAACTTATCCTCACAACGAGAAATTAAGTTTTCTCGGGCATGAGATAAAATTAAAAACATTCAAAGTTTTTAAGCTCATGCACACTGGCTCACATTCAAATCACAGTCTGTGACCCTAACTTCAGAGAAAGGGAAGTTTATCTCTTCAACGATAACTTACCCTCAAAACGAGAAATTATTTTTTCTCAGACACGAGCTAAATTTCAACTATTCAAAGGTTTTAAGCTCGTGTAAATGGCTCCTCGCTAAATGACAGACGATTACCCGGACTTCAGAGACAGGGAAGTTTATCTACGCAACGATAACTTACCCTCTTAACGAGAAATTAAGTTTTCTTGGACACGAGCTTATCCTAAAACCATTCGAAGGTTTTAAGCTCGTGTATAAGGCTCATCATTAAATATCAGATGATGACCTGATCTTCAAATAAAGGAATGTTTATCGCCGATGATAAACTTATCCTCATTAACGAGAAATTAAATTTTCTCGGACACGAGCTTACGTTAAAGCTATTCAAAAGTTTTAAGCTCATGTAAATGGCGTATAATCACATTTCAGATTATGCCCCGGACCTCAAAGAAAGGAAAGTTTATTGCCGATGATAAACTTATCCTTCCAACGAGAAATTAATTTTTCTCGGGCATGAGCTAATATTAAAAACATTCGAAGTTTTTAAGATCATGCACAATGACTTACAGTTAAATATCAGACTGTTACTCGGACTTCAATTTTAGGAAAGCTTATCTTTAAAGATAGCTTATCCTCGTAACGGGAAATTAATTTTTATCGGACATGAGCTTTGATATGTGTGAAAACACACATCTTTTCTACCACTTAATTACAATAATAACCGGACCAAAACGTGTATTTTATGTCTTTTATGTCGGAATTATGTGTGGTTTGTGTTTTTGTTGTGATTTAGGACGAAAAGGTGAAAAGTGGAGAAAACACGAGAATTCACGGGCATTTACGGACTTTTATTGAAGAAAAAGATGAAAGACGAAGTCAAGAAGTCAAGAGTGCAAAAAGAACGGAAGTCCAAGACCAATTCTGAAGATTTATCGAAGAAAGAGTCAAAAGACGGAAGTTCACTTAAAGCCGAGGAACTCAAGTCTTATTTATTGAAGAATTAAAAGACGAGTCCAAAGAAATCCCGAGCCAAAAGTCGTTAAAGTCCAAGATTAAAGAAGATTTGAAGGCTTAAGGACTAATAGCGCAATTAACAAAAAGATTAAAGAAGAGGAGGGACCTAAGCATGCAATTAAGGAAGAAAGGAAGGAGAGGAGGAAGCTTCCTCTAACCTCCTCCCTAATCCCCTATATATAGTCATTAGGTAATCACTTTTTATGTTGTTGGCTAGATTGACAAACTAGTTCTTCCACCTTTATTTTATGCACCTTTAATTACTTGCACATTTAAATACATGTTATGCACCTTAATTACCTTTTAATTTCAAGTAAGTGTCTCTTTTAATTACTTGCACCTTTACTTTATCTTGTTAATCTTCTTCTACCTTTCTTTAATCTTTGATTTACACGTTTTTATCTTGTTAAGTTGTTTAAAGATTTGATTTTTATGCTTTTGATTGTTTTAAATCTCTTATTTTCATAGCTTATTTGATTTATTTTCAAGTTTATATAGTTTTTACAAAAGTTATTTTTATATAAAAAGTTGTTTTTCTTAAAGTTTATCTTTTTCGTGTCTTAAAACTTGTTAACTTTCAGTTTCGTAGCTTATTTTTACACGGTTTTACCTTAGGATTTAGTCTTGTGCTTATTAGAATCTTAGCTTATTTGTGTAGCTTATTTTGTGTACTTTTCCCCGTTTTCCGATCGTGACAATCGGAAAAGGGTTTTACATTCCGACCATAGCTACTGTGCTTGGTCGGAAAAGGGTTTAAAATATTCCGATTGGAGACTTTGGTATTCCGATTGGTGGTGTGTCTTGGGGTATTCCGATCGAGTGTAAGTGACAGGTATTCCGATCAGTGCTCTTTGCAACATTCCGATCGAGGTGCATGATTGGATATTCCGATCGTGTAAGGTGACATATTCCGATTAGTGTTTCCGATCTGCATTTCGACCAAGTCCATATTCCGATCAAGAGGTAAGTTAAGCATTCCGATTGGGGTGCGTTGGATATTCCGATTGGTAAGTGACAGCATTCCGATTGGGTTCCGACCGATATTCCGATTGGACAGGTTTGACATTCCGATTGGTAAGATCGGAATATATTCCGATCTAGGTAGTTTTTCGTGTTTTTGTCTTGCTTAATCTTTAGTTTATGTTTTATACTCGTCTAATTTTAATTTCTGTCACGCTTTTATTTTTAGTCATTTAAATTAATTTACTTTTCAAAAAGTTTTTAAATATCGCACCTTTCTTTTTAAATTAGATTTAGATTTATTTTTTACGCACTTTACTTTAACGCCACCTTACTTTAACGACATTTACTTTTAAGTCTTTGCACATTTAAATTTAAAAACAACCAAAAATATTTGTTTCACCAAAGAATAACCGAGTCACATAGAGAACCTAGATTAATTCGATTAGACACACAACAACGAACTTAAATGGCGATTAAATGGCGCCGCTGCCGGCTCTTTTCGTAAAGATCAACAGTTTTCTATGAGAGACACGTTGCTTTTTGGGATCCGTTCACTTGTGAACGTTATTTTTCTTGCATAAAAATTCAAAAATCATAAAAATTAAAAAACTCATAAAAACCATAAAAATTAAAAATATCAAAAATCCAAAAAGATTTTCTTTTTATTGTGTATATATATTGTCTTTGTGTTTGGTTTTGTTTTCTTTTGCATTTTCAGGTGTATGCGTACTAGATCTTCTAATTATCAAGAGCCCGAGCCTCAAGAAGATTTAGATATGGCAGGTGTTAACAACAATAATCAACCACCGCACCTCAACAATAACAACAATGCTCTTCCACAGCCCGATCTTCGGACCATGGAGGAACTTTGTCAACCAACAATGTTTGGACGAGGAGGACCGATTGCGTCGATGCAAATCAACGCTCCTGAGTTTTCATTGAAGCACCACATGATTCAGCAAGTGCAAACAAACCCATTCCGTGGATTGCCTGATGATGATGCCAACAAACACCTCGACAAGTTCATTACAATCACCCAAAGCATGAAGTTGGCTGGGGCACTATGGATGAACTTCGCCTACAACTCTTTCCACACACTCTATTACATCATGCCGAGAAATGGTTTGATCGTCTCCCGAAGAATTCTATTCACACTTGGGATGATATGACTCAACGCTTTTTGTCGCGCTACTTTCCACCATCCATGGTCACGAGCCTTCGCAATCAGATCAGCGGTTTCATGCAAGACCCTGATGAATCTCTTTTTGATGCATGGGAGCGATATAATTTCTTGATTGATCGTTGTCCAAACCACAACATGCTCCCTGTGACCCTAATTGATACTTTCTACAACGGTTTGACTTTTCGAGATCGTGATACGATTAATGCAGCCGCCGGTGGCACATTTATGAAAAGGAGACCCGAGGAGTGTAGAGAGCTTATTGAGAACATGACTACTCACCACAAAAACTGGGATTCCTCTGCTTCTTCTAGGAACAACCCGAGAGTCAATGTTTCTTCTACCTCAGCAAACCCTGAGATGACCGAACTCACCCGCATGATGACTGAAATGAGCAAAAGTATTACGCTTCTCGCTTCAAATCAACAACAACAACAAGTTAAAGCGGTTGCTAATCCTTGTGAAACATGTGGCGGTCCTCACTCATACACCGATTGTCCTTCGACACAAGGAAATCCGGAAAATGTGTATGCAGCTTATGGTAATTATTCACCGAAAAATTACCAAGCTAGACAACAAGGGGATAGAAATCTGCTGAGTTACCGTTCCAACAACTACCTTTCACCAGGTTTTTCTCCTCAAAACCAAAATCCCGCCAACAACTATAATAGAAGCAACCAAATCCCACCAAGAGCTTCTAATCCTTATCACCCACCCGCCCAACAAAACCCACCCAGTAATCCGGATGTTGAGGCCATCATGAGAACCCAAGGTGAGCAAATCAAGAATCTCCAGAGCCAAATTATCAATCTTAAAGGAGATATCACAAAGCAAGGAATTGAGATAAGATCCGAGCTTCGAAATGATATTCAATCCTCCTTCAGCAGTCAAACCAATGATTTGAAGAATATGCTTGCTAGTTTCTTGCCAGCCGCTCAACCTCCTTCTTCGAGTTCTCTACCTTCAAACACCGTCACTAATCCGCGAGCCAATGTGAGTGCTATTACTACTCGTAGTGGAGTCACCATCGTAGGACCACCAACCCCACCCCTATCATCTACACCTCCTCCACCACCATGTATCCCTACTCCTCCTACACCTAGTATTAGTGCACCATTACCGTCTCCGCCTCGACGTGATGAAGTTTCAACAAATGACCCTTCAACATCTCAACCTTTACCTACACCTACACCTTCACCACCCAAACCCAATATCCCTTATCCCTCTCGTTTAGGCAATTCCAAAATGCTAACCAAGGAGGACTCCGAAGTGTCACGCTATGTGAAGATGATTTCTCAAATGAACTTCAACATTAGCTTTCTTGAAGCACTCGTTCACATGCCCAAATTTGTTAAAGCATTTAGGGAATTACTTAACAAGAAGGAGAAGCAGAATGAACTCGCCAACACTCGATTAAATGAAAACTGCTCTGCAGTTATTCTTAAAGAACTTCCGGAAAAGCTTGGAGATCCCGGTCGTTTTGTGTTGCCTTGCGTGTTCAACAAAACTGAAGAATTTACTGCCCTTGCTGATCTCGGGGCCAGTATTAATTTGATGCCACTAAGTGTTTGGAAAACACTATCATTGCCCGACCTCACTCCAACAAAGATGACTCTTGAACTTGCAAATCGCACTCTCGCTTACCCCGTTGGTATAGCCAAAGACGTGTTCATTAAAGTTGGCGCATTTACTTTCCCGGTCGATTTTGTCGTAGTTGATTATGAAATGGACCCTCGTATTCCTTTAATACTTGGTCAGCCATTCTTGCGAACCGGACGAGCTTTAGTGGATGTGGCCGAAGGTGAGTTAATCTTAAGAGTCGGGGATGATTCACAAGTATTTAAAATGGGGAAGCTTACTAGTACAATTTTTGGAGGCCGCGAATTAGTGAATATGATTAATGTGCTCGATGACTTTACCGTCTACGACAATCCTCTATTCGACTCTTGCATCGACAATCCACTTTTTCAAGATGATGAGGATGATTCTCTCCCTACTTTGGACGCTTATCCCATTTTTGATTCTCCACCGGTCTTCGATGCCTATGATGATGATTCTAGCTCAGACTCAGATGATTTTGATTGTACTTCTGAGTATCCCGAGCTGCCCACTTTCGATGATTTTGATGAGGCTGATACTCTATCGAGCGATTCTTCACATGATGAAGATCCTCTGCCATCACTCGATCCTACTTTGGACGATTATTCATTTGAGGAAGATTTCTCTAAATTTCTCAACACATACTTCCCTCATGAGAGTGATGCTCCTCCTTTGGACTTTGAAGATTATCGCCTTGATCCTACTTTGGATTTGAAGAGCATTTTGTCAAAGGAGAAGAAACCGGTCGACACCGAAATCCGTTGCACTTATGATTTGACACCTCTTTGTCCCCCTTCCGAGGACGAGGTTGTGCTTCTTTGCGGATCTTCTTCACATTCGGCTGCGCCTGAGTGCTATTTTCCCTTAAAGGAAAAGTTGTTCGACCCCGGTATCGAAGTCTTTAAGCCATCTCAGTATCCACCTGATGCAATAAAAGGAAAAATCTTTGGAAATCTTGAAGACAAGCTTGCACTTCACCCTTGCTTCTACTGTGCTCCATCACCACTTAAGGGAACCTTGCCATTTCTCTTTTGGCTTGCCTTGTTCGCCTTAAGCTCTTGCTTAGTGATGGATGAAAACTATGTCTTTGATCCTGGTGGATATGTTTCACGCTTCTTCCGTTGATGATCAAGGTCGAGTCAGGCTAACGACTCGGTTAACAAAAACCAAGCGCTTCTTGGGAGGCAACCCATGCATCTATCTTTCCGCTTTCTTTACCATAAGTGTAGGGGGGACCCTTTGGTTTGCTATTTCCTCTCCTCACTTCTTAATCAGGGATTCGAGCTTCAATGATCCACTCTTGCTGATTCTTGACAACCCGTGATTCCGTGTTCTACTTTATCCCGGTTCTCTCCTAAACTCTTTTCGATTCACTATTTTATATTTTCTCAATATTAAAATAGGAATCTCTTTAGTTGTCCTTTCCTTAGCGAGATTTAAAACAACGTGCACAATGTCCTAAGTGTAGGAGAGTTTACTCCCACATGCTTAAACATTGAGGACAATGTTTATCTCAAGTGTAGGGGGGACTTCTATCGAAGTTAAGTGGTCTTTTCCTTGTATTTGTCCTCATTTTAACCGGAAAATCAATTTTTCGACATATTTCAAAATTTTTGATCTATTTTGGCCTATTAGTTTTTCTTTTTGTATAGTTATTTTCTTTCTTTGCTAGAATAAATGTTTAATAAGTGGTTTTAGTTTTCAAACGTTGTGAATCTTTTGACTCAATCCGAGTTTACTCTAGCTAGTATCCTTAACATGTTTAAGTCAAGTTTTGCTAGGCTTTTATTCAGGGAGCTATAAAATGCGAAAGTCTTAACTCTCACGGGTTAAGAACAAGAACTTTTCGCAAGTTCCTATAATTGATCCTAGAGAGTCGTTTATCAAGGGAACTTTAAGATGCGATTTCTAAACTTGAAAGAGTCTAAGAATTTGCAAGATCCTATAGGCGACTCGAAAACCCAAAACTTTGATTTAATAGGCTAAGTATCCACGAGTCTCATTACTTGAGATTTTAAACTGTGGAGAACGAGAGATGATAGAGCCAATTATAAGTCCGGTATTCTTTCGTGAATTTATGTGAGTTAATTATGAGCCTATTCTCCCATCGCTTGCTAATAAATTTATCTGCTAATAAATAAGGTTGTACGATTTGAAAAGTTACTTAGCTTCTAGCCCCAGATCGTTTAAAAGTTGCTCGGTATGGATTAGAGTTCATAGCCAAGGCATAACTTATTGAAGCGGGACGCGAAGATTGGCGAGTCCGAAAAGGCCCTAACAAGGCATGAGGGCTATATTTTGTTGCTAAAGATCCAAAGTGATGTGAAGAATCATTTATCGAAAATCAATATGAAGGATCGAGACACACGATGTAAAGCAAAAACTCCCCAAAAGTCATGGAGAAGTGTATCCGAAAAGACTCTAACAAGGTATGAGGATAAATAGATCCAAGTCATAAAAGGAGGCGGATCGTTGTATATCAAAGTCCAAAATAAAGATTGGAGAAAAATGAAGAAGTCGTGGTCCAAGTATGAATCTCTCAAAAATTTCAAGTGAAGAAATTCCAATTATGAAGAGAAGACCATTATTTCATGAACGTCTCTCAAGATTTGAAGTATGAAGTCGCTGCCAAATATCGGTCCGAGAAAGGTCTCAAATCGCGAAGCGAGTTATGCCAAGATATGAACTTTATGAGGTCCCGAGAAGCAGTTTTAAAAGATTTGGTCCTTTAGCTAACTATTGATTAAATCATTCACTTTATTTTCAGAATAAATAACTATCGAAATAAGTCAAACAATGCATCCTCGTGATCATTCAAGACAACAATAAAATATAAGAGATACCCCTAGGAATAAGGGAGTCTAAGTGAATAATTGGCCCACATGAGTACGTGTTAGTCTACGAACTTATAATAACAATGATCTCGTTTTTAAGCTTGGTTTGGAGAAAGTGAAAACTTGAGGATGATGATTATTCATGACATTCCCAAAACCCAAGGTATGCTTTTGATTTCTTTATTTTGTATGTTTTTAATTTTCTATCTCTTTAAATAAAGGCCAACGTGGATTGATTATGACGAAAAATGTAATCTTGCTTTGTAACTAATGCATTGCATGAGGACATGTCAATGGTCAAGTGTAGGGGATTTGATATGTGTGAAAACACACATCTTTTCTACCACTTAATTACAATAATAACCGGACCAAAACGTGTATTTTATGTCTTTTATGTCGGAATTATGCGTGGTTTGTGTTTTTGTTGTGATTTAGGATGAAAAGGTGAAAAGTGGAGAAAACACGAGAATTCACGGGCATTTACGGACTTTTATTGAAGAAAAAGATGAAAGACGAAGTCAAGAAGTCAAGAGTGCAAAAAGAACGGAAGTCCAAGACCAATTCTGAAGATTTATCGAAGAAAGAGTCAAAAGACGGAAGTTCACTTAAAGCCGAGGAACTCAAGTCTTATTTATTGAAGAATTAAAAGACGAGTCCAAAGAAATCCCGAGCCAAAAGTCGTTAAAGTCCAAGATTAAAGAAGATTTGAAGGCTTAAGGACTAATGGCGCAATTAACAAAAAGATTAAAGAAGAGGAGGGACCTAAGCATGCAATTAAGGAAGAAAGGAAGGAGAGGAGGAAGCTTCCTCTAACCTCCTCCCTAATCCCCTATATATAGTCATTAACTAATCACTTTTTATGTTGTTGGCTAGATTGACAAACTAGTTCTTCCACCTTTATTTTATGCACCTTTAATTACTTGCACATTTAAATACA